>OZ016501.1:43981979-44286979 GCA_963966595.1 Physocephala rufipes
GATGGATTTAATTCTATAAAACTCTCCGCTAGAATGTTTGAGAGAGGAGGCATCAAACGCGACGTCGACGTCGATGAAAAAATTCAAGAATTTTAGTAAACAAGAAGTAAATATATACTCTCTTGATTTCACTTTAAAGAACTGCATTGAGAAGTAAACAAAAGCAACATGTTCAATGCAGATGAAGATGACCGTTAGGTCAAAAGATTGAAACAAACCAAACACTTACAAAATAACAACAACAATCAATAAAGGAAAGGAGTTAAGCAAAAATTTTACGAAGCAAAATCATGGACAACAGCAATATCTGAAATGCAAATGTTTTAGAAATTAGACTTTGAACATATACAAAATCTTAGGCAACAACAACATCTGAAATGCAGATGTTTTAGAAATTGAACTTTGGACATATACAAAATCTGAATGCAGATGTTTGGACGGCTGCTGGATCAGAAGCTGGCGAAAAGATAAAAACACAAATTGAGCCTTCGAAGTTCTGACAAATAGCATTCAAGTGTGCGATAAATATTCGTACCGTCATTATTTGCGTATGTCAGAGGAAAAGTTTGTTGAATTGCTAAATTCGGTCCAAGCCGATTTGCAGAAGGCTGAAACGCATATGCGAAAAGCTGTGCCACCGGATGAGCAGCTGGCCGTAACCTTGCGATATTTGGCCACCGGAGAATCCCATAAAAGCTTGGAATAACAAACGAAGTTATCGACAGCATACATAGTTAAATGCATACCCCGAGTGTGCCAATCGATTTGGAAGAACCTGAAGGATACATATATGAAAGTGAGTAAACAAATTTGTCACACATTTCAGTTGTTTTATTCATGAATCTTATACATATATGTACATATCATAAAAATAAAAAAAATGTACAGCAATTTTCACATTAGACATAATACAAAATAAATGAAATCTAAAAATATTGTTGAATACCACCAATTTTGTACAGAGATCATAAATAAAATAAAAAATTCAATGTTAGGCACATTTAACCGTAAAAATGTTTATAATGTATCATCATTATCCAATATTCCTTCCAGCGCCAGACTAAGAATATCACTTTTTTTAGCCTGACATGTCTGTTCGTCCAGTTCTTTTAACTTCATTAAATAATTTTGGATATACATTACACCTCTCCTACGCACATTTTCATTTTTTAATTCAGTGATGGTCTCCACCACCTGATCACCTAACCAGCGAAATTGTCGGCGTTGGGTGTGGGAATCAATTTTTGCTTTCAATTCTTTGATTAGATTTTGAGTAATACTCGAAACATTCTTCTTCCTCATAGGCGTTGAAGTAAAATTTCCGCTTGATGTAGATGTCTAGATTAAGAAAAACCATTTTTAGTGACAATACAATAATTGCAATTCATTAATTTTTTATTATTATATAGTTTCCTCAAACGCATTTACAATGGCTTCAAATCGCACATGTGTTTGAAGTAAAATGGAAATTCCCCAATTGTGTAGGTGCTTTGGACGGAAAGCATATACATTTCTGCGGTCCTACCACTGATGGCTCATATTTCTACAATTACAAAGGTTAGTGAAATTTCTCACATTTGTAATAATAATCATAATAAGTATGTCATTGCATATTACAGGTCGTAACAGCATCGTACTTTTGGCCCTAGTTGACTCCAACTGCAAATTTATTTATATAAATATTGGAGCTAACGGCCGAACTAATGACGGAGGGGTTCTACGGCAATCGTCACTTCAACATGTCTTGGACAATGGGGGAAACTATTTTCTGCCAGACAGGGTTATTGGGAACAACAGAAGATTGCCTTATGCGGTTGTTGCAGATAGTGCGTCTGCTATGTAAAAGCACCTAATGCAACAATGTTTCCACCAAAACAATAACTAAGAGAGGATAACATACAACCAGCGCCTCTTAAGAGCAAAGCAATTAGTGGAACGAGTTTTCGTGCAGATGACTGCTCGATTCAAAATACTTTTGGAGTCGATTGAGTAGCGAAACGTGACTAGAGTTGAGGACGTTGTGAAGGCTTGGTCCGTTCTTAATAATTTTCTAATTGAGGACGGTGATGTTTCAACTTTGCCGCATGCACAAGCTGACAGGCAGTTTGTGAATAGCGATGATTCAGCAGAAGCTATAAGCAAAACGTTTTGCGAATGCTTTGCACAATAAGCCGAATTAGTGAATATGTTCACAATTTCAATTTTATGTTCAAATTTAAGTTTAATTTTAAAATTTTTAGTTTGAAGTCTTAATTTTACATTTAGTTTTAAATTTAATTTTATGTTTTAATATAATTTTAAGTTTTAAGTTTATGTCTTAATTTTAAATGAACTTAAGTTTAAAATAAATAATTTTAAGTTTGAAAAACTCATTTCCAGAATTTCATTAAACATTCACGAAGAGCTTCAGTATTTGAGTACCTCTCAAATAAGAATAAAAAAATGGAAATAATAAAAATATATTTCAAATGGTAATATTTAGTATTTTGATAACACGTCTGGTTTTGGAGATATAACATTGCGTTCATCTATTCTTTGAATGCTTCTGAAACCTTCCGCAAAATAAATTCACTTATTTGTGCTTTCAACGATAAAATATAACAATAAAAATTTCAACATCGATTTCAAGATGTCCGCACCGTATTCCACACCTGTTGCTCTGCCTGGCTCGTTTGCAATAATGATCTCATGATATCACGAAGCTCTAGCTTATACCAATCTTGTAGACTGCCCTAATCTCGCACCTTAGCAATGTGATAAATTTTAACATACATACCTCACTTTCAAAGGATGAATAGCTATCACCTTCACGATTCTCTTTATTTTCATCTTCATCCTGAGTTGGATCTTAGGTTATATGCAATGTTGGTTTATTAAAAAATAATATTTTATTAACACGGCTTACATAACTAGAGCTTGATGCACGAATCTGTGTGCTTGGCCTTAAAAAATCCAGCATTTGAAAACCCCAAAGCTTTGGTGGTCGCGCATAATCCGCACCAGCACCAGATTTCAAAACCGCCATAGCTCTCAGTTCCATCCTGTATTGGGATCTGAGAGAATGTATCTTCACGCGCACTTCCCTCACACCCCTGTAACGACCACGAATTCGTGATCGTTACAATTTAGATATATTCCTAAGAACATAAACATTTAATACTTAGTTGACATCTCTGACACGAAATTCTTGACTTAAAGTCAAATTAAAATCGTTGGTATCCCTAATTTCATTATGACATTTTTGGCTTCGCCTCATTCGTAAGCAATAATTCACAAGTAGTTCAAAAATAAAATTGATTTAAGGAACGTGAAACTTAGGATCGAAGTTCTTTTTCGCTTGCAAGCAGAAGGACAGGTGAGGCAGAATCAGGTCAGCTTTTGGCAGATTCATGCAATACATTTTTGGAAGCAGAATCAGGTCAGCTTTTGGCAGATTCTCGCTGTACTTCGTTAAGTCGGAACAGGTCAGCTTTTGGCAATCCCAAAACTATACTCGAGACAGAATCAGGTCAGCTTTTGGCAGATTCTTGCTACATAATTTTTAGGCGGCTCAGTTTAATTCAACCATTTACCTTTACAAGTAAGCTTCGCTATAAAATACCCATGCATTAGAAAATATTGTTACCCGAATATTGTAAGCAACCTTCAGTTGCCACACGCTCCGTCTATCTCTAGGTTATAATTTAGAATTAGTCGAAATGATTTATGAATAAATAAAATTAGCAAACGAAAAACACAGTTTGACTTCAATTTCGCCCGAGCTGACAATAGTCAGTGAATAGATCAACTCAATAAGTCGATCGTGAGAAATTCAGAAATATTAACGATTTTTCGTTGTCGTAGAGGGTTTCGAGATCCCTCTACAATGAGCCCTGGACCGGCTGAGCATACCTCAGCTAAGAAACAAAACTCGTTACACCCCTTTCGGAAGGATCCATATTGATTTTGTGTGCAATTTGACGCAGCGCCGATTCTTTTGCGCACCTGTGGTGGTATTTGTGGCTTTTCACACCCCAGAGAGACCTTTCTTGTTGTAGGGCGTTAATCCAGCCTTTCCGTGATATCCTTAATCCATCTAAATACCATTGGAAATGAATGTTGAAAAAATATACTAAAATTTGTATATAAAAGCACAATACAAAGCCGTTAAAAATATTTATATATTGTTTATTGTTGGGGTTGCCTTAGAATTTAATGGACTGTCCGATTTCTTACCTAAAAAATGCACTGAAAGTGCAAATATTTGTAAACACAGTATTTTAATACACAAGAGATCAAAATTTCTAAAATAATATGGACGAATGAATTGCTCTAATATATATAATAATATATTTTCAAAAAATTTTATTTG
The DNA here is from genome assembly GCA_963966595.1 of Physocephala rufipes. Taxonomy (NCBI): domain Eukaryota; kingdom Metazoa; phylum Arthropoda; class Insecta; order Diptera; family Conopidae; genus Physocephala; species Physocephala rufipes. Next base: position 43,986,331 of record OZ016501.1, read on the forward strand.
AGAACAATATAGCTTATGTTTTGCAGTCCCAGTAACAACCCCGATCGAACAAATCCTCAAAATTCATAATACTCTTTTATAAATACAATAAAAATGCATGCCTGACATCAACCGTAATATTCTGTTTGATCAATACGACAACCCGTTGGTTGGTGTCCCCAGTAAATATCAAGGGACACAAATGTCGCACAAAGGACAAATTCATTCATTCATAGTCCACAGTTCATTTCGTCGTTTTGCTGGTGAAACAACAACAAATTTATCGTCTCCCGACACAAATGTCCCCTGTGTGAGCGGGGCCTTAGTAATTCAAAAATCGTTCAGTGAGTGAAAGCCCAATTAATCAAATAAGAGAAACGAGTTAGTTGATTATGTTGTCAACACATGAGTAGAACACGATCAGGTCGAGTAAATGAATGAATGAATGAATGAAAAAATAATTCGTTAGTTAAAATAATTCGGTTACAAACTATCGACAGTTGAATCCAGTCGATAGTTCCCAACACTAATTTTAATATTATAATATTATTATCTTAACAATAAAAATTATTTATTAGCATAAAGCTAATAAATAACTATAAATTAGCACAGAAACAAGGTAAAGTAAAAGAGGTATGTTCAATAAATAATCAACATAAAATTGTCAGAAAATGTCCAAATATGTTAAATTTATGAAACGGGATCAAATTATTAGGTCTACTAATAAAATATGCTCAATTTATGGATGGAAAAACATCTACATATTATATAATACCAGTATAAATTTAGGGCCTTAATGCGGAATACAAAACAAAAGTAAGAGACCCTTCGCTCGGGACACTTTATCTAGGGAAGCTGAAGAAAATTTTGCATACTACAAAAATTCCGTGCGTCTTCTCAAAGCCAGCGTCGCAGTTTTTCCATTCGTTTCGGTTTGTGTAATAAGGCCATAAGGTTTAACTACGCGCACATTAATTTTTCCACTGGAAAATTTTTATATAAGAGGTGTCTCTTTAGCTCTCTATAAGTTTCTTAAAACACTCTATAGGGACAATTGCCAATTAAAGTCGTTCTTCTGGCTGGTCTTATGTTCATAGTATGGTGCGGCAAATCGTCGTGAATAGACTCACGCTTGAGGAACGCTACCAAATTATCCAAATTTACTTTGAAACTTAGTCTTCGATTCGAGCAACCTATAGACGACTTCAAACATTATATGGCGCGCATATTCGTCCACCTGAACAAACCATCCGCCGAAATGTGGATAGATTTCAAATCATATGCTCTATAAATGCTGCAGTAACTCTAATGCGGCAAAAGAATGTTAAACAGACCCGTTATTCTACCGAAAAATTGTGTTTAGCGATGAGGGTCGTTATTGGTTTAACAGGTTGGTTAATAAGCAAAATTGCCAAATATGGGAATCCACAAGAGACTTAAGAGACTACTGCATTCTGAAAAATACAGAGTTTAGTGCATTTTTCTTCAAAAATGAGGCCGGAGCTCACGTCATAGTCAGTGGAGATCGTTACCGCACCACGATCAATGATATTTCGTTTGAAAATATGGATGACATGAGTCCAGATGAAATGTTCTAACAGTACGGCGCTACCGTCCATACGGCGATAAGTTGATTGAAGAGAAATGGCTGAGACTAGTCTATTGGCCTCCAAGGTCGCGCGATTTAACATTTCTCAATTACTTCCTGGGGTAACTTGAAGTCATTGATTTATGCTGATAAACCAACAACAATATTTGCGACATACGACCGGCGTTACTGGAAAAAGTGATTCAAAATTGAACGACCAGAATGCATTACGTCAAGATCAGCCGCGGTGGCTATTGTCCGATGTTATTTTCAAATCATGACTTCCCATGCCTCGATGTTTCGTGTGAATGAAACAGTTTTATTAAAATTAAATCACTTGTGTTATTTTTTTACCATTTGAAGTTCTTTCGGGCTAAAAAACCCCCATTAGTTGCAAATTTTAAGACAAAATTTTCACGGGAGTAGTTGTTCCTTAATAAAATAAGGATTGCTTTTTTCAAGATTGAGTGAAATTATGGTCAGGCATTATTAAAAGGAGACAGCGTCGTGGTCGCGCCCAAAAGTCCTAAAAGCTCCGCTCATTTAGAAGTCATTCATTTTTTCATATCGTTTATACAATTTTTCTCATAAATTTGAACATAAAACCGCGCGAAGAGTAGTAGTTCATAGTTGACGGTAGTAGTTGTGCCGTCCTTCTAATTGTCGCTTATTTTGGCTGCTTCTTCGGCTACACATTTCTAAGCAGCAAGCCGAAATGCAAAAGAGAAAATACGTTGTTCGTTTGCCTATGCGTTGTTCGTGTTCGTACTTCGTGTTCTGCGTAAGGATATTCCTAAGGCGCCGTTGTGGAGACATTTTTCATTGCAAACTGGTCATACCCCAACCTCATACTGTATCGTCTTGCGTCGTAGTCTTTGCTAGATATAAAAAATTTGTTTAAATGAAATCGAGTTTTAATAAAATAATTCAATGCACTTAAATTCGGTCGCAGCAGCAGTCAAAGTTAAAAAACTTCACTTTGGCTGTTTATTTATTTATTTGTTTTTGCAATTTTTTGTTTCTGTTTTTAAATATTTATCAGAGATTCTAATATCGTTTTATTTCAGGTTCAAGATATATCCATGCGAATTATTCTGGATATTCATTTAAAGTCTCCAAAATTTAGAATTTATAAATTAATTTTTGATGAAATTAATTTTAACAAATTTTTAAAGACTGCAAATTATACAGAAGTGCAAAGAGGACTAAATGAAATGTGACGCGGATATTTCATTCAGAAACTTTTTCAGAATAAAAATTTGTACGTTTCGCAATTACTTCATAAAGGCGCACATAATATTTTTTCTTCAACAGAAATCAGTAATCTTCCTCAAATCCGCACAACTCTTAATTACACTAATTACACAGGTAATTCTTAATTACCTGTTCACTTGATTATAGGTGCTTCAACTGATTATAGGTGTCCTTCTCTGCACTCTCATAACTCAAATTACCCTAATTATGATGTCACACGAAATGCATGCAGTAATTACTAATTGATGGATAGCCTCCTCTACAAAAAGAAAACGCACTTCAAGGCAGCTTATCATACATACAATCGCCACGTAAGCACCCATTACCTTGTATTAAGTAGACTGCAATGCAATCGTATTGGTAACCCTCATCATGTCCTGATCAAGAATGACAAAGAATGGATATTCATTAAGTACCGGTAGACAACCAGAATTAATTATTGGTAAATAAAATCCTCTTATAATTTTTACGTCATTCGCAGCAACACATACGCAGCATCTGTTAAATGAAAATCACGAATACCATGGATGGACTGCGAAGACGAGTAAAAACAAAAGGGAGAGAAACGTAGCGGGATCAATTAAGAACATTTTCGAAGTGAATGTAAGAGACTGGCGAAGAAAATGAAGGAGTTAATCCAAAATTATGATGTCTAAATATGAAAAGGGATACGAGAGTGCCAATAAAAACTTGGAAATATCATTTAAGTGAATGTTTGAAGCAATAGCGGCAAATATTGTTTATCAAAACGAGCACCACCATGATTATGGCTGCTTATCATAATCAACGCTGTTAACCCTGTTGTAGAATAATAATATAGAACGCCTGATATTGAATAGAGCTCAAATTGCATGTTGGAAGCTATCAATATCGGCTTTGGGTAGCAAAATCATCAGCAACAATAAAATCAACATTGAAAATACCCGACAGTATTATCACGCAAGAACTTTAATTATATTAATTAATTAAACTTTTATTGTATTAATTGATCTTAATTATATATTTTTAGGTTCTGACGAAACTTTCGCTTACTCTACAGGTAAGTGTGGTTTTTGTGGGTGATATCACGCAAATATCTTGTAAAGGTTCAGTTTTCGAAGTTGTTTAACGAAGAATGTTTTAAGGTGGCCTAACACTAATTTAATCATTAAAAATTCGTTATTATTTATAGTTCTGCCAATACAAAGAATTATTCAAAGATACCCGCGGAATGTTATTTTCATTGGCACGTGAATCCCAGTCCGTGGCTATTTAAATCACCATCTCTAATAAATTTCAATATATTCATTAGTCGGCGCTTATCTAGATACAGGATTGATATGTTGTTATATTCTTACATGATTTTCATTCGCAATTGTTACTCTCGATAATTACATACTTTATGATGTCGCTCTTCGTCCTGTTGTTATCTGTCTAGTTTACTTAATAGCCTTTTTTGTGCATATGGGGTTTTTAAGAAATTACATCCTCAAGGAGTCCACAACAACTAAAACTGTGTAAGTCTGGATATGTCATGATGTTTTGTATGGAAGTTACATTTGATTGTTCTCTTTTCTGCTTTTGATGACGTCTCAAGAAAGCCGCAGTTATATAATATTTCACGTTTCTTGCAAAATATAGAAATAAACTAGAGGATGTATGTGCGCATTTACCATAGATATTCATATTCGGTTGAATGACGCGTAGAGAGATCGGGTGTTAGAAGTATGGGAAGAGTAATCTCACCCCGATTATCATCCCTCCGTATTTCTCGCCGTTTCCAATATATTCAACCGTAACAATTGCACCTTTCACTTATCACTGACATTGGAAAATATTTTTCACTTGACATATCTTTTGGTTAACGACAACACTTGTTTGATGTAAGTATTACCTTCTTTCGTCCATTCCCTATTTGTCTGGACGCTTTCGACGGTTTCCGAAGAGCTTCCGCGCGCAGTTTACATTGCTTTTTGAAGTAATTTGTAGTTGGATATAAAGGGTTTTCCTACGCATGCTAAGGGATTTATTCATATGAAGCAATCATGAAGGAATGATAAATGACAAAAGATAGAGAAGCAACATTTTCTGATACGTAGGTGATTAAAAATATTGCCTTAATTGTTAGTTGCATTCAGAATATTATACTTTGTACTCATATGCTTCCACATTCCTTTTACTTCTGCATTTAAATTAGCCCTCCCTTATGAAATAAAAGTGATCCACCAAAATACCAGCATGGTATTATGTAATGCGCCGGCTTTTTGACATGAATTATAAAAGAAATTATTAAAGCTATCTGTAATATTAAAAGAGGCGTGTCCCGCTACTAGTTATTTGATTTAAACCATAATTTCCTTGTACTACGGCTGTAGAACAGAATATATTCGGAAACATTAATGAGAAAACATGTTTTCGTCACTCAGATATCTCTACGCAGACAGGCAGATAGAGGGACAGAATATAGAACAGATAGGGTATATAGAATATTAGATTGATATATAGATAGATAGAATATCTATACTGTTCCGTACTTGCCGAGCCTACTGTAATGCGTTACAGACGGATAAATAAACTTAACAAAACCTTCACCCCTATGGGTAAATAGTATAAGAATTAACAAAATGTCATAGATGTAAATCTGTCTTGTTATTTGTTTTCTTAAATTCTTTCGCACATTAGAACGAAAATTTCGATTTAAATTTCAATTGGCGTCCTTAAACTTATCTGATGTAAAAGCAATTCTTAGCAATTAGTATTTTAGTATTGGAATATCTCTAAAATTATTATTAAAAGATCACAGAATCTTGTGTTGTAAAGTTTCAAATATTTCTCCACTCTTATCACTCTTCTTAATGAGCCCTAAATATCCTAGACTATATATGATAGAATATAACGAACAGGCTTATGGAACTCCTTGATTACCTTTGACAAAACATCACGAGTATTAACACTGGTGCTAACCCTCTAAGTGTCGTAGTGTAAGAAATATCCTTGTTGTGTTTATTAATTTCTGGGCTATTTATCATGTCGTAAGTAGTCCTTCTCCTTTCTGCATTAACAAATGCCGCCATTCATTCAATGCATTACGGCTTAGTTTTATAATGCATATGCGTCTAAAATTATGATTTGCGTTAGTATACGCCAAGTTTATAAGATGTGTCTGCATACATCTTATCTTATGTGCCATGGCGATGGTGTCGCAGCCATGTAAATGTGGCAGATATAAGATTCTCGGCAAAAGAGTGGTCGGCAGGTTTAGTAAAGGGCATCCAAATCAAAAGGCATCGTCAGATATTTTATAGAATTATATAAATTTCTGATATTTATAACCGCTGAAGTAAATTCCTCGATGACGTTTCGGATAACGTCTACGTCTTCCCTAACGATTGTAAATATCCACAAAATAAAGATCTACATAAACAAATGTGTATGTGTGTGTATGTGTAACACATCGAATATCTGAATGTAAGTTATTGGTGAATGTTTGTTATTCAAAAAGATATGGTCGAACCGCCATTTCGTGGGGAAAAAAGTTTTGAATGATGATTTCATTCACGATAAGCGTGTACTATGTTCTAGAAAGGATCCACAGGAATAGGTAGATGATTTTAGCGATTGATGACAATTAGTAATGATAAATTCCTTTACTGTGGTATGCAAAGTCCGAGCTGGGACAAATTTCCACGCCAGCAAGTATCGAATCTTTGTTTTATTTTAGGGCTCTGTATTATTTTGTTTTGTTTTTAGTGTGCTTTTTGGGACTGCCCTGCCTTTTGCTACCAGCGCACTTCTGCCGTTTTACTTCTAAGCATAGCACAAGAACTCAATTTTAAATTTTAAATAGCGCGTCGACCATATGAATCCAAAGAATGGCACACAAATATGCAAAAACACATTTTCAGACGGAGTTTCTTTCTAACCTGGTAGATACTCCAGATCTACTCCAGATTTTCCAGAAATTTTCATAGGGCAAATTGTGTCCCAATGTGAGTTCCAAACATTCTGGAAGTTGCCAACTTGAATTTGAGTAGTAATTTTTAAATTTGTTTGCATACTTTTTTCTTCCTTCTTCTCATTCTGAACCTAGTACTTCTTTAACATTTTGTCCTTTTACAACATTCCTACAAGATGTAACGTACGAATTGGGGGGGGGGGATTTAATGGCATGGATGTATTGTTGTTGTTCTTGTTTTGGCCCCTCTCGTCAAAACGATTGTTGTTTTAGCTCTTAACTGTTGTCAGGAAATATATTTAGCGCGTCGGCAAAGTGTTATTACCATGCATGAAGTGAATTACCATGCATGTAGAGGATGAAGTGAGACAACACACGCGGATGAAAAGTTGAAAGCTTAATTTTATAAAAGACCACAAAACATCGATATTACGATTTTAAAAGTAACAATTAATTGCTTCTGCATTAATTTCAAAAGTAGAATTCTCACGAATTTTCAGCTGCTTTATATTTTTTACGTTATCGTTCTTTTTAATTGAAAAAGGAAAATCTGTCAGATTCAGTCTCCGCATTAAAAAGAACGAGCGAATCGCAACTAAAGTTTTACACAAAATAACCAAAGAAAATCAAATAAAATCATTTTCATAAAGCTCCGATAAAAGAAAAATTTGCGTAAAATTCTTCGTTGTGTTTTTGCGTTATCTTCCTTTCTCTTTACACTTCATTCTTCTATGATGAACTTTTACACTTTTTCACAGAATACTTTTTTTTTGGTCATCATCAATCATCAGATCCCGAGTATTTTGCAGCGTCGGTCTGTAGATGATGAATTTCTAATCCTTTTGAGCTCGTCTACGAAAAAAATTATGACGAGTTGATTAATTTTATACGAAAAGAGGATTTTAATATTTTCCACGGTGAGCTTCGATCACCGTTCTTCCCACAGGCTTTACCGAGCTGATCTCCTTTGTGACAAAATCGGCAAATTCGATAAATGATATCGTTGTTTATTCTTCTTTTTTGGTTTACTCGTCGGGATAAATTTAATGCTTTGAATGAATGGTTAAAAAATAAATGTGTTGGTTTGGAATCTAATTCTGAGCGCAATAAAATTTGTATTTGTTATTCAGATCTATGGAATCGTAATGAAAATTATAATATATATGACAATATAATTTATAAAAACCTGAAAACATATTTCCCAAACTTTCTTTCTTTATGAAAAGTAGTAAGGATTGTATTGTGATATTTGCAGTGCTTGATTTGATAAATTAATAACAACGAATATTCGTGCGGAATTTCGTGCCGATATCTGCTTTCGTTCGACTGCAATTGTGATTTCCACAGAAATATATACTTTTATATACCTGCTACGCCTCGTTTAATGCGTTAAAGACGGAAGGGGTAAGTGAACCCTCTGATGTAGGGTATAAAAGCCGCAAAGTAATATTGAGCTCTAACTCTTGCAAATATTAAAAAAATGCACATTTACTCCCTAGAGATCCTTGTAGATCCTTGCGATGCTCGTTCATATACAGGTAACAAGAGTTTAAAAATAACTCTTCCTTCAAAAATTTGAGTTTTCATCAAATAAATCTTATTTAAAAAAAAAGAAATTGAACAATTAAAGGTTATTTTTTACTTTTATAAGTATAACTTATTCCTTCTTTTATTCTTATTTTTGAGACAAAGAACATATGAAGTACGAGTTAATTTTGAAGGCAATTGATAAGAGTTCTTTTGTGATCTTTAATTTAAAAGTCTTTCCATAACTCTTATTTCTGAATTCTGGAAATAAGAATTTTCTTGGTAAGGCTGACAGCATATGACCTACATATGGAAGACTTGAAAACATTTTTCTCCTCCAAAAATGTTATTGCATTAGTTGACAGCAAATGTTACAAAATTCTCACCTCCCCACAAAGGGGAAAGAGGGTCCTCCCTTTTTTTCAGCAGAAAATGTGTGTTGCATCAATCGATACCTAATGTCCAGAAATGGATTTTGGATTGTGATACTAAAATAGAATTGGCAGCGAACAACTTTTGCTCCCAGTAAAACTCATGTCATTAACACTTGTGATGCAATCGTGGCGTTGGCCACACAGCAAAATCAGAAGTCATCGATGAAATCGAAAAAGCCCAAGTAGAATTAATATTAAGCGACCCTTCGAAATTGAATTGACACTAAAAGAATCAAATGCGCCAACACTGAAGAATAGATGAAATCTCTCTTCTTGTTCATCACTTTCTCATCCTCCCCTCCCCCTATTAGACCAAATAACTCGCAATTAAACCAGCAGATCCGCTATTTATAAAATGCCTCAGCGCATCTAATTTAGCGCAAACTAAAAACAAAAAAAAAAACAAAAAAAAAAGAAAACGAGTTGATTCGTTTTCAGTAACGAAATGGGTGAGAGCTCAAATGCAAAATGTGTTGGTCTATCGAATAATTGGCGGCTTGGTATTTTGTTGGAGGTTTCATTGACTATATTTGCAGATTAGTAAACTTGCATGATGAGGAATAAGAAGAAGAGAACAATGAAAACACAAAATGTAATATCACTTAAAACGGTTTTAGCTCCCTAGAAAATTTCTCATTCTCAAAAGTGTTTAGAATATTCAGTTCGGTTTTCATTTTGCAAAAGCATTTTCAAATTTCAGAATATCTCATATAAACAAATTCTTATGCAACTGAATTCCTCATTGTCGAAAAAATTCTAGAGACTTTTTTGTGCAACAACTGCTTCTATATTTGAAAGGTTTACTGAAAAGTTAAAAAGTTCAATTAAATGTTGCACTCAGAGTAAAAACAATTAGAGAAATTGATACGATATTGAATTTTACCGGGTCCGAAGATAGAAGGTGCAAAGGACACTAGGACAAAGGACAAAGGACAGAGAAAGGACACTACCAAATAACCAATTAAGGTTAACATATACACTGTCAAACACCGAAGTTGTAACCCGTTTTAAATGTAAATAAAACTGTACGAAAACACTGTGTTCCTTCACATAAAAACCTATACCCTTTAAGCGCATTAAGGCGAAAAATTTTAAGGCCATTCAAGAATACAATAAATTACTAAATTTTGCTTTAAACTAAAACACCAACGCCGTGAAATGGCATCCTGCATATCATACTCGTTGCATAATTAGAAATATAAGGCTGTATAGTACATAGCTTGCGTGTAGGGTGACACCAGACAGGAATTAGCCCCAATTGGCTTAATCACTTTGAGAAAAAAACCGAGAAATTAAATAACCAGAAATCTTTAAAAATCAATAAATTTCGCTATAAACTGTTACTGCAATTGATGTTATTATTTCTACTACTTTTATTGTATTGATGCGTTTTAGTTTTCAGGTTGCTTTTTTAGTTTGTTTTATAGGCTTACTTTTTGTAACCTATATTCAAAGGAGGAAGCTCATATTGGCCTGGCCGGCTGGCCTGGCTTGCCTTGGCTTGGCCTCCGGCTGTAACGCATCAAAGAAGGCGTGGCAGGTATAGAAGGTGATATTCTGGGTTAGAATCGTCCCCAGAATCGATTTAGCTCCGTCCATTCGTTTGCCTGTCTGTCTTTATATACATTTATGAAGGAGGGATTCAAATAGAGAGACATTTCGAAATGTTAGCAAGGGGCCACAATTTGAAAGTGGATTGTTACTGCGAATTTGCAGTTTGGAAACGCAGGATATAAAATCTTTGCATGCTAGGGATCAGTCACTTCGCAGCAAGGTTATAATATAAAAGAAAATTTCATTAACAGTCAATTCGAAATCAAATCGAAACAGGACACTACCAGCTATAGCGCAAACTCTACCAGACTGTATTCTTTTATTCGAAGAGGATGCATAATTGCGCTACTGGCCATGCAGTTCACCGGTGCAATCATCGACACAAGGTTAAAGCAATAAAGATTTATTCGTCGGATAAAAATTTAATATGGTCGTAACATTTACTCTTATTTGGATATATATTTTAACGGTCATGTGTTGACGACGGAGCATATTGGATCGGCTGCAAAGCATTGCAAAAGATATCGAAATGCGAAGCCTTTAAAAGAAGAAAAGCAAATGGAACTTTACTGAACTTAAATTAGGATTAATCTCAAGGTGAGCAAATAGATTTTAATTCGAGATACAGAAGAGAAGATGACCGAATATAAGACGGTGAACCACCAGTGGAAGCACGGCATATTTTATTATTATCAGATGAGAATTTCAGTTCGGGTCACGGCTCATTATGTTAGAATTTTGAAAGAAGCTTTTCTTCCATAAAAAAATCTCATAGGTTAGGGTTATATCCTTCAATTTGTAAATCTTCCATGAGAACAAACTGATTTAATATTAAAGGATTATAATCGGGTTGATGTTATGTTTTTGTAAGGTTATTTGGTGTTTTTGTAATGTAATTGATTACAATTCGGAAGGGAAGAGATTTTCTGATTACAATTTTAAAACAGTTTCCCATCAAATTGAATTCTCCGTCATCTGCATAGAAGCTTTATATGATTTGCTTTGAAGAAGAGGTTACTTTCAAAGCTCTACTGAATTTTTTAGATCTGCTCAGTCGATTGCGAAAGATTACTTTATAATGTTGCTGCTACTTCCTTACCTCAAGGAATAAAAGGTATTATCGTTTAAGGAGAGTGAAAAGAAAATTGTTAACTTGAGCTTGATGATGACGGAGGCTTACTCCTCTCGTTGCAATCTCAAGGCAAACAAGATGTCGAAAGTAGGAAGTCAAGGTGGAAACCACTCTATAGCATCGCACGCTTTGACTACGATGGATTCATGTTTTCTACTTGGTGTTTTTATTTTCTCTTTTGGGCGTCGTTGTTTTTATGCTTGTCACTCTTGCCACTTCTGCTGCTACCCACAATGTAAGGATTGAACCGACTGTACAGAAGATGTTGGTTATTGTGTTGTCGATGACGGTGTTATAGATGGTTGTAGATGGTAGATGGTTTAGTTGTAATTCGTTGTGCTTAAGCGATGACATGACAAAACGTAAATACGTAAACAACACCATCAGCAACAACAGAAAAGTGCTTTCGGTAGTAAATGCTATAAAGAAACAGAAAATTAAGATGATTTTCTTAGTTCGTGGCACTGTTATGACAAATACTTTGTACCCTTTGAACTTCGAAGAAATTTTGATGTTTGACCAACTACTGGTTTCGGAGTAGAAGATGCTAAAAAACTCAGAAAAATATAGTCCAAATTGTTTCAGTAAAGAAGGTTGAACAAGCTTAAGAATTTATCTATTTTGATTACATCTCACTTAAAGACGTGATTCTATGATTGTTTTCATCCGATTTCGCTCGTTTACAAAAGTTATTTATAATACCATGGTATGTCTTTTTCTTTCCCCTGTAATCATGATCGTAAAAGACAGACACCTAGACCATCAAGCAAACAGACTGACAGACATAGCTAAATCGACTCAGGACCTGCAGTTAGGAATAAGACGATCAAACTTCTTTGCAGTTAGACAACACAGGAGGATATAGTTCATGCGGAAATATAAATTTCATATAAAACTAAGATGCATTATATGTATTGAGAGAAATTGGCTGAATTTGTCTGTGAGTGTGTTCCCATGTGCCGTGGCCGTGCCATGTGCCCATGTTCTGTTACTCGGCGAAGACTTCTCACAGTGAGATAAAGTGCTATGAAAATCCCACTGTTCCTCACTTCCGGAAAAAAATTAGTCTGTAACTTCACTCAAACGTTTCATTAGTATATTTGATTGTCTGCCAAATTTTAATTTTAAATATTTTTTATTTTTCAAATAAAAAAACCAACGCCTGAAAACGGTCCTAGGCTCCTCAATTCTCAGTTCCTTTTAAAATTTTGGATATTCTTAGGCTTTTCTAAAACGATTTCAAGAAGTTAAAATTCAGTGCATTAAATTTATTTACTTAATTTTTTTAATTTTGTGCTGACATTTTTATCGCGAAATAGATTTTTTATATAATACAAATTTGAATCGTGGAAACTGGATTTCTTAATTGCGATAGTTTTTAATGTTTATGACGAATCGATCAAAAGACTTACAGGTTCAGTTTTCTCTCTATTTTCGCAGACTTTTCATGGGAAACAACTTGTGTACAGAAATTTCTCACCAAAAATTCAACAAATATTCGTGTCAATTCCCCTGATTGAAGTCAGACTTTCTCAGTGGCAAGATTTACTGGCACGGCATTTCTTTATCCTGTTATGCATTACAAACGAAGGTACAAACAGAATAAAGCCCGAAGTCTTCAGATTTGGTGTATAAAAAAGCTTTTCATCAATGGGCGAATAATGTTTTGTATTCAAAAAGTGATAAATGGTATGGTAGTGAAAAATTGGTCGTTGACCGCAAGTCAAGAAGGCTTATATTAAAAGAAATCACGAATATGTTAAAAATTGAATGGAAAGGGATTGCATGAACTTCTGCCATTTGAGCATTAGTAATATTACTTTTATATTTAAAAAAAAGAAAGAGGAAAGCAAAAAAGGTCTAAAAGATAAAAAAATACTAAAAAGGACAACAGCAGTGTTCGAAGTTGTTCGAGTTTGGTCTGTGTGATTGATTGTTTACATCATTCTGGGCATATTAAAATAAAGGTTTAAATGTACTAAATGATTATAAAGCTAAGAGAGATTGAAACAAAGGGAGAAAGAAAGCAAAAAGCATTCCAATTCCTGAGCTAAATAATGTAGAAATATATGTTGTCAAGATAGTCTTATTGCTTATTGCTTGTATTTATACCCAATTTTTGTTTCCTTCACTCCCACTCTTTCTTGTTCTTTTCCTTTGTTTCTTTCTTTGTACTTCTGACTACTTTTTCCAATGCTTACTTACTCTGATGTCAAGTTTATGCCAAAATTACGCGATGGCGAATTGAGAAAAAGTAGACAAAGACGATATACACATACATTTGTTGGCTTGGCATCAATACTATCAAGTCGTATTTTCTAGGTGGAAAAAATAATCTTTGGGCCGTTTGGTCGAGTACGAGCCCATTTCAGGTGTCTGACATGCGATTCAAAGCTATTGACATAAATAAGAAGAATAAGTAAATCGGTATGGAGAGAGAGAGAGAGATAAAAAGAAAAAGAAATCTTTAAAAAAATCGTCTTTCATTTTGAAAAATAATTAAATTTAATTTCAATAAAATTTATTTATTTTTCTTGACAGTTGTTTAAAATACAGTAAAAACTAACACTTATTATGTTTAGCAAATGCAATATTTGTATAAATTTTACAAAGATCGTTACAAGAAAATCTTCAAAATATAACTAATTCATAAACTGATAATTACGAAATTAAAAACTTAAAAATTAAAACATTTTTGGAATAGAAGTATCAAAAAATGTTTAATTTAGAAATTATTAATATCATTAAAAATAAAGAAATGAAAATTATATTAAAGCAAAATGTATAAAAGGCGATTAATAAAAACAAACATTAAAGGTTAAAATGAATAAAAAATTTAATTTTATGTTAGTTAATGTAGAGTAATAAACTTTGTGTTTGTCGCTTCAATTTTTGTAAAACCTGTTATTTTCTATTAATGATTCGTTATATTCGAGTGTCCGTCTCGTGATAAAGCTATTTGTGCTAACGAATAGCATTGTAATAGTATGTTTCTAAAATCGAAAGTGAATGTTTTTCGCCATTCCCACGGTCGAAAGTCTCTAACTCTGAATGGATTGAAATTTTTTATTTCGTTTTTGGGACACAAAAGTAAAAAAATTTTAATTCATGTCGACCAAGAGCCGATTGGCTTGAATTTTTTTTATATCTTTACATAATTTAAAAAGCTATCTGAAGGTCTTGGCGAGGAAAATAAACTTTTAATGAGGTTACTTTTTGAATACTGCTTATTATTTATTTAAACAATCATGTTGAGGAACTTAATCTTTACTCTTCAACAAAAATCACTGCTATTGGGATTCTGTGATAAAAATTTTCAGAAACGTACGTCCAACAGCGGACAAGTTTGACGCGTTCAAAGTCAGCCAAAAATCTGAAGAAAAATGCATTTGGAAAATTTAGATTCTATTTCTTGATTTTGACCGATTAACACACTTGAGACTAATTTTCAAAAACTTCCTCTTGCCCGTGGAGGTTTATATCTGGAATTAAATTCAAAAATAAGTTTTTAAAAAGACCCAAGAGCGTATTACGGATTACCAAGATATATCTGCATTCCTAGTGCAGACGCGGATCACGCCCAAATTTTGCAAACTAATTTAGTATTTGTGGTTCAGTTCCAGGATAAAATTTTGTCTTCAAATTCGCTCTACAAATATTGAATCTGAGCTTCGTATGTGCATACATTCATATAAGCTATAAAGGTAAGTGTGATTCTCATTTGGTTTCGCCCAACATCAACCTGCTTACAATAGCGGAGAATATCTGTGCCAGATTTCATGACCATATCTCTTTTCGTTCTCTCGTAATCGTGATTTCAACAGACGGACAGACAGACGGACTAAATCGACCCAAGAGATTGTTCTGAGACAGAATATATATACTTCTCCATACCTGTCACACCTCCTATAATGCGTTGGAAATGGAGGAATAAATTTAATATAAAATTTAGTATATATATTTAATTTAATACACCCTTCGGGTGTAGGGTATAAAAACAAAGGTTGTAAACGGTAAACGGTTTTTCTTAGTGCATTTATCAGGGGTCGCTAAAATTTTGTCAAGCTGAACAAAAAAACGAGTGATTCTTTGTCGAACATTTACAGAAGCAGATCTTTTTTGAAGGTAGTCTTAATTAATTTGTATTAAAATCGGCCAATTTTCAAGCTAAGTTCAGGCTCAGCAATGTTGATGATATAAAAGCAACACAAAAATTTAAAAAGCTGGATCTTAAAACTTTGAACTATAATAACTGGATGGAACCAACATAATGTCATATCCACTATTTGTCGAAATCTAGGTGTGAATCAATAAAAAGAGTAAAAATGAACCACCTAAAATACTTGTTTTATGACTTCAGATATCTAGCTATTTCACCGTTCATCAATTTGGTGATAGTTTCCCTTTAAGTTTTATATTTTACTGGAACACGTGACTTATTTGATTCATTACGAGTTTTTTGTTTATTCTTTTTCTGCCTATTATTTTCGTTTGTTATGTAGTTCAATGTGCAATGTTAAACAATTATTTATACAGAAACATATTTCCGTTGATGGGAAGTGACCTACGTCAGCAATTATGGAAATATTTCAGCCTACAATCAGTCTGACGCAGAGTTGAAGTAGCGTTATTCATCTGGCAAACGTGAGTATAAACAATCCATATTCAAGCACGCATACACTTTTGAAAATACTTCAGATAAGCGATGCATTATTTAAAAGAGACACGAACAGGAGTCACGCATCCCAAAAGGTTATTATCTTTTTTTTGTAAACACTTAACAATGCAGTTTTTTCCTTCTGATATTAAAGTGCAATTAAAGAGAAATTTACAGACAGATATGCATTTAGGTACATGCGTACGGACACACATGCAAATAAATTCACATAAACGCACGTAGCTATCATTCATTGTCATGGCCAAAATATGAGGACCTGAAGAAGCCGAATGATTCTTTAAAGTGGAAGACGTCGATATGGAATAGGTCCATGGAAACAGGACGACTTTGTAAACAATTTGCTAAAACAAAGAAACGTATGGCGGTGGCAAGTATTATTTTTCCTGGGAAGCTTCTAAGTTCTGCCTTTCAATATTCTTGTTTGCGATATAATAACATGTGTAAACATATATAAGTTTGACCGTATGTGTGGCTTTTGTCTGCAGACGATGTTGAAAGTATTCACAAATAACTGTTCGGTTATTTTACATAAGGATTTGAAAAGAAAATAAGATGTATAAGAATTTGAATATATCCAAGATCCAATTTCCAAAGTGTCTCAGATACTACACTGCAACAACTGCTCAGCAGCGACAGATACAACGTGGATACTACACTGTCACTGCTTCTTTTTTTTCTACTAATACTACTACAAATACTAGAATAGTGAAAAACGTTACTATTGTTATCATAGTCGGCACTATAACCGAGGCAGTGGTGGAAATTAATAGTAAAAACCTTAAAGCATAGATTTGGATTTTGTTCACGTTCAATGCACGTTCAATTAATTTCCGCTTATGTATGTTTTGAACAACAACAACAGTAAATATAAATTATATTTACTGTTATTTTATGGTTTTAAACAATATAAAAACTTCGATGAAACTCGAGAAAATGGAAGTTAGAATTTTTGTCAATTTATTCTTTTTTGTTGGGTTCGCTGCTTATTTTTGTTTCGCTTGCTTATTATTGCGTTCGGTAGTTATTGAAAAATATTATTGAATAAACATTTTTTGTGAAACTTCAATTAATTGACTCGGTCAGAATGAAAGCTATGCTTGGACATGTGCATATCTGCGTGTGAAAATATCATGTTTTTCTACTTCATTTTATATTCTCTAATTATCGGTGCTGAAGGAATTGAGGAAACTCTTCTAGTTGTTACTTTGGTCAACTAAAAGCCTTACGTTTCACACAAAGAGGGATATAAAATAAAATACAGGACTGCTTCAGATTCGAAGCTAATGATGCCAATTATCATAACCATTTTCAATAAAGAAGGAAAACCAACGGCAAAACAACACAAACAACAATTATGAAGAAATCAAACTGTCGCCGAGAATACAAGTAATAAGAAGAACAGGGAAAAAATCTATACCGGGAGACACTATTTAATTTTCCATTAAAACTGTTTATTATTTACGAAATGTGATGATATAGAAAGATGATGTTGCCGACGGTGACTTCGACTTTAATGATGCTAACAATACACTTGTCAATGCTGATGATTATAATAATAATTTTAAAAACAATAATAATAATAAATAAAATAATAACAATTAAAAACCGTAATATAAATTCACAGATTGATTCTAGCAATCAGTTCGCGATCCACATCCCTTTTATTATTGCATTTCTTAATAGCTCGTTGATTCAGGTCACTAACTCGACTTCAACAGGACTCTTAAAAAAGTTGGCATAATAATCATTGAAAAATAATTTAATATTATTTCTGCCAATTTTCATGCATACCTCCATTCGTCGAAAACGTGTTTCCTCTAGTGCGGCAGGCAGGCGGAGAAACAGACAGGCATTAATAAACAAAGAAACAGACAGGCAGACAGCAGGCAGGCGGGCAGATAGGCAAACAGACTAAGCCGACTAAGGAGATAATTCTGAGCCAGAATATACAAACATTACCATACTTCCTTCATACACTTACATCCGGGTGTGGGGTATAAAAATCAATAAATATAAATGGTTAATTCCCTCCATCTTGTATTTTGTAAGAACTGCCAACAGTTTCTATAATTTCTGTAATTCGTTCTTCTTTATAATTGTGATTCTTGGGATTCTCCCAACGGACTGCACCCATTTTGCCAAAAAGTCAATATTCAAAGAGATCAGTAATCGGGCTCGAGGGTAAAATTGTGCCATCCAATTCTGTCTACAAAAGTATATTCTTGAATGGGCCCGAGGGTAAGATTTTGTCATCTAACTTCATCTATAAATGTTTAAAATCAACTACACATATGGGTATATTCATCTTAGATGTCAGAAGTAAACTTGTTTCTCATCCGATTTATCCCATATTGCCCACCATACTTATACAAAAGTAAGAATAGCACCTCTATTCGTTCTCCTATAAACGCGTTTTTATAACCTAGAATAAATTGTTAGGAAATTGGAGGAATTGAGAATTGGAGGATTGGAGAATTGTCAGTCAACATCTCCACATTCACAGCTCAGTGTTCGAGAAACAAAAAAGCCTTAGACATGCTCGGAGATGTAAAGAACAGCTAATAGTTTACCAAACTGTCCCGGAGCATGAGCTGAGGATAACATAATTTTTTGCGGCTTATTTTGATTATAAGTAATCCTTCGACTACGTTCCATATAAAGGGCCTTTCAATTGAAACGGATCGATGTTTGCCGCCTGTAGCTTGCATATTGTTTTATAGTCATCTGTCTAGTCTTTTGTTTGTTATTCGCTCAGTGATGTAAATCAAATTTGATGACCATAGACAACACTGTTCGTTCGCTAACTAGCCTTCGGAGTGCTTGGAACAGGACCCCAATTTCGGTTGAAATAACACGTCTAGTGACGAGGAGCATTTCTGGATAAATAGCTACGTGAGCAATCACAATTGCCATATATGGGACGACCACAATTCACATGGGGTTTACCAAGTGAGAATGCATTCAAAAATATATATAAATAGATATACATAATAATAATAGCAGTAATGATAATAATAATAATAATAACAATGATAATAATAATAATAATAATAATAATGATTTGTTGGCAACAATAAATTCAAAGCAAAAAAAAAGAGAAAAAAGGAAGATAATATCAAAACGGAATTGTTTACGGAATTTGCTTTTTGAAAATTTCACCTGCCGAATGGAATGTGAGTGTCGACCCACGCAACCGAATGCTAGAGGTTCGTTAAAATTGCTGATAGTCTTCAAGATTGCCGCTGAGATTCCATTCCACAGGTGAAATGTTTAAAAAGCAATTAATTTTCTTCCTGACAGTTCCGATAAGTCCATCTGGGTGTGTGTCTATTTTTATGTGGTCAATGCAATTTTACCCCATTCAAAAACTACTCCTGCTCCCTCAGCTATTTCGACCGCCTTATGGGCATGTTATTTAGTACTAATGATGGAATGATGTGTAAGCGTTTTAGTGATCAGCATTGAATTAAATTCCCCTGATTTTTCTCCTTTACATCCTTTTCTTAGTTATCTGCTAGTTACTCTTTCGCATCTTTTATATCATCTCTTGTCTCACTCATAGAATTTAATTTAACTGTTAATCAACATTTCTTGGAATACGTGGCTTTTCTCTTTACTACAGAAACAACAACAAAAAGGGTTGGTTTCACCGTTGATTAGCAATTTTCCAACTTCCGATGAATACATTGTTTATTGCTTCCTTTCTATTTGTTTCCAGCAATTTTGTCTTTTTACTTTTCTTCTCATTCTTCTTTTTTTCTTCCTCCTTTAAATTCATACAACATAAATCCGAACAGTAATTAAGACAGAAAAAGGAATGGGGATAACATCTGCTTATAAATACTACTTCGTGTCTATAAACACAGATCACAATAAGCACAACATCTATAGTAATTTCAGCAACATCGTTAACAACAACAACAAAAACAAAACCGACACTAAAACAATATGAAGTTTTAGTAGTACTAATTTTAGGGAATCAATAATGGAAATTTGGATTCAATGCAAAAAGAAAAGGATTTGTTTTATAAAATAACTTACCAAATGTGAAATGATAAGTTTTATACTCTCTCCCAAAGGGTATATTAAGTTTGCGGTAAAGGAGGTGTAACGGGAGTAGACAGGTATATATATTCCTATGATCATCTCCTGATTCGATTGAGCTATGCCCGTCTAACTGTAGGACTGTCTGCTTAACTGTCTTTTTGTCTACTTGTAACGTCGATCTATCTGAAGAAATTGCAACTACAGGAGAGCAAAAATAGATTTTCTCATATAATTTGGCGCCGATATTCTCTGTTATTGTAAGCTGTTTAGTATTGACCGAGAAAATATTATCCTCAAATTCACCCACAAATAATTTTTTATTTTGCAAAATCGCAATTATAAAGACTATCGTCCAAGAAGAAGAAGTGAGGTATTGTCATGAAATATGGCTCTAATATTGGATCCGAGAGGTCCAATTTTTAATGGCTCTGCCGCATAGATCAAGTAGAATTTGAGCGACGTTCTGGGATACATTGCCTTTGAGGGCATCGGTCGATTGCGGCTTAACCATAACCATAGATATAGACCTGCGACTTCAGAAAAACCCGCAAGAAAAAGTTTAGCGGAGTCAAATCACACGATATTGGTGCCCAATTCATGTCACCTCCGCGAGAGGTAACCATACTCTCAAATAGTTCATGTAGAATGTCCATCGTGGCGTTAGCTTTGTGGCACGTAACGTCCATATCGCCCAATTTGGGCTAGAAGAAATTAGTTCTCATCGACTGTAGTGCTCGCCGTTGACGGTGATAGCCTCACCAACGTCGTTTTTGAAAAAGTACGGACCAATAACGCCGCCGGCCCAAAATCCACATCGAACAGTAACAACATACGGCAAATTTAATTTGCTTGTTCATATCGCCATTCATCCAAAAATTTTCGTTTGCAACGTTTGCAATAAGGAGCACTCAATTTGATAATAAAGTTTAATCATTTGGAAGTGCAGTTCAACGTGCAGCTTGCAACGATGATTTGGCATTACTGACTGAATTACAAACACCACATTTACCAGACGGGAGCTAAACAGCGCGGCCGCTACAGTCTGTCAACATCGACCCTGCCTTATGGAAAAACCTTTATATTATTTGCGCATTTTTTACACAAGAGTTATGTTGAAGACAAATTAATCACGATAAAGGAAATGTAATATTAAAAGGGAAGTACACCGCCTACTTGTTACAAGGATAACACCCCAAATTCACATTATGAGTGTAGGGTATACAATCTTTCTTACTTCTTCAAATTTCCTTCCACCAATATGAATCGGGAAATGTGTGTTTTGCGCAAATAAATGTATGACACATGGATCCAGTAAACGCTGGAGTTATTCGCAACAGAACTGCTGGCAAGCAATATTGATTAACTTATGATTCGAACTTAAATTTGAAAGAATTGCGACAACTCAAGAATACTTTGAATTTTAGTAGACATGCTATTATTGAAGAAACTATTAATGTGCAGTTATAGTAAACTGCAGTTATAGTTTACTTTATTTCGTCGTCTTATTGCTTAAGAAATTGTTGAAATTGGTAGGATAAAAAGACCTTATCAAGTAAGTTTGCACATTTTTTTAAGTACTATTAATTTTTTACCTCTGAATTTGTGTATCCTACCTTTGACGATGAGCAATATGTTTTATATGTGTAATATAAAAAGAAATTTTAGCCATTATTTGTTTAGATCCGCCAAAGAAATCGTTTACGGCATAGGGAGACGCTGATGGAAAAACGCCGTTTCGACAAAAATGCCAATATCCATAAATAAAGATATGACGTAAAAGAAGGATCCAAACAATGGAAACGATATGAACACAACGTAGGATTAAAAAGAAATATTTTATCACTACAACCAATTTTCAGCGAAAGGTTAAAATGCTAGTTTTTTCCCTCCCTCGACTCCATCCAAGCTCTTTCAAAGGCTACAACAATCTGCTCTACGATATTTTGTAGAATTATGTCCAAAAAGGTCTACTTAGTTATTGCTGGTGTTGCCGTTGGTGGAAATGACGGTTAGCATGGTTAGAGGGTGCGCTCTCTTTTCTCTCTCTCCATTTCTACATTGTACCGCTTTTCATAACGAAAGCAACAACAATAGTGGCAATGATCCCGACATAGTAAATTTTACAGTAATTTGCAAAATAAATCTTGAAAAATTGTTAATTCGTTATTGGTATAAGGTATGATGAAGAATAACAAGAAGAGGGAAGTTGCAAAGGTGGCAACAATAGTCGTTGCGACAGGGTCTAATACAATGATTTATTTTAGAACGGATTTCTACCCTTTTAAATCTTTTTATTTGGAAATATTACTATTTGCACCAAACGACACCAGGTGACAGTAAAAATTTTACCGCTGTTTTAAATACAAGATTTTACGAACAACAAAAAATGTTGGCGACTTATGCTTCAACTTCATTATTCTTTTATTCAAAATAATTTTTTTGATTTTATTTGCACTTTTTTTGAAGTATCTTTGCACTGATAAGATTAAGGAAAACGAGTCAGGACCACAGCCTTACAGCCGTAATTAAAACCTCCCTGAGCAATCACATGAACGTATTATACACTGGAAACAGCAACGTTTGGAACTCCAACAAACACATCCCGAATGACTAAATGACTAACGAAGTTTTCAATGATTGTTGTTGTTTCTGCTATTGCTTTTGTTGTCATTCCTCTCGTTCCAATCGAAGATCCGTTGTCGATAAAAAGTGACAAGGTCCTCAGTCGGATATTTCGGTGAATTTCATTGTCTTTGCTGACTCCACAGGAATCCTATTTACTGCTCGAAAAAATCAGATAAGATTGTATAAATTATAATAAAATATAATATGAATATAATATTGCGATTCTTGTTCCTGCTCTTTCAACAAATCCCGCATCAATATAATTGCACTGAATGCTCTGCACAAACTACATTATTGCAGTCATAACAAAATGACATAAACGCGCATGGTGGGCTACATCAATAGGATGATGGGTGATTTGAATGAGATCCAAATGAACATGCAGTTCCTGTTTTTTGATCTTGTTGCTAACCTCAAATTAAAAGAGGAACAATATTGGCTATACTGTATAATATTTAGCATTTTTTCCAATTTTACATTACTTTTCATGTCATGGTTATCTATGTGTCGCTGGCGCGATCTGCTACGCTTCTGGTGACTAATTATTTAATTAGCAAACTTGTCTGTTTTTTAGCAAGTGTCAGATCATTATAATTGATAAATGCCGTTAAAGCAGCAGTATTGATCATGACATAAACACTGAAAGCGAGCAACGGTTTGATGGTAGCAGTTCGTCCATTGTATTAACCTTGGAATTATGGGCTTTGTTGTCCAAGCCAACCATAGGCTCCGCTTTTTGGCACATGTGAGCAAAGAGTAAAACCCATGTAAGAAGTTGCAAATACACTGTGAAGCACTTTAGATGAACCTTGCTGGAATAAAGATTTTGCTTTGTCCGGTCTCATCAATATATCTCCAACATAGAGTGATGATATAAAACTGTCGGCACATAAGAAAAAATTTTTGAAAAAACAAAAATCAACACTTCTCAGAGTTAGTTAACAAAACTATTCGTTAAAAAGTCCACACATGGTATAGTATAATAGTGGGTGATCCACGCCCATGTTTTTGTTTATATATAATTTCCAACTCGACCATATAATTTGATCTCTAAAAATCCAACAGAGGCGGAGAAATTAAGTTTTTCTATTTAATTTAATAAAAGAGAATCTTTGTTCAAATTTCAGGAGAATGTCGTTCTTTGAAGCCGTAATTTCTCCAGACAGACATACATACACACAGCCGGATAGACGAACGGACCTCAATCGACTCAGGAGTGGGTCCTGAGCCAGAATATATAAACATTTATAAACCCTTCCATACCTGCCACGACTCCTTTAATGCGGTACAAAGTGAAGAACAAAATTAGTATACCCTAACCATTCGGATGTAGGGTACAAACAGAAGAAAATTTATAAGTGGAAAATAATGAATATTGATGAATGTCAGCAAATATAGAAAAAACTATTATCCATATAAATTGAAATGCACAGTATTGACGCGAGAACACTGATTTTGTTTTGTCTCAATTCAATTTGCAATAGCCCAAAGTGGTTTACGCCACTATTAATGCATTAAAATTGTTGTTCATGCATACACACACTCATATTGTAAATATTTATTTCAGACAGAAAACTATTTCAACCGCTTACAAAGCAAGGCGTCGAGAAAATTACGAAACAATAAAAATAATTGGAAAATTTTATATGCTTTATGCGTAAAAAGATATAATTGTGTTAAAAAAATAAATCAAGCCTCAAGCTGACACGTATGCATTTAATGACAAGCAAGGACGAACGTGAAGAAAAATGTACACCCACTTACGCTTTCCTGAAAAAATATATTGACGCATTTCAGAATTTTATATATAGACAGTGATATAGCCAGTATTTCCTAAAAATTTAGCGACCCAAAAATATAGTTAAAATAATTAAACTACTACAAATATGCTTCTATTGAAAGCCCATAAAAATTAATAAAAATATAGAGAAATAATTTTATCTAATGAAAAGTGTAATGAAATACGTTAATAGTTTAATGGTTTGTTTGTTGCAGGCATTTATTTACTAATTTATCGAGGGTTGAATTAATTGAATTCCTCAAGGATATTTTTAATGCGTCTTAAAGTTTCAAGTTTAATTCTTCTGCGTTTGAAAGTTTGTTTTTATGTTTAGTTTTTGTGCTAAAAAAAATTTGGAAATCCAGAAGCGTTTTAGTTGCTTTTTTGTACACCAAAATTTCAAATAAGTTTCAAACTCTTTTAGTTTTGAATTGTAATTCCAAACTTTTAGCACAAGTAGCAGATCTTCTTTCCAGTAGAAGCCTACGTTTTTGTGTAAATTAAGAAAATGTTTACAATTTTTTTAATTGGAGAACTGTTTTCTGTAACACACCACCCAATTCTATTATCTATATCGGTTAAGAAATGCTGTTATAGACAATGATAAAAAACCGTAACTCGGAATTAAAAAAAATTATTTGCGATTTTATTTATTTAATGCACAGATAGTATTTTTTAATCCTTCTTAATTGATTTTTCCGAGAATCACAATGATGAAGGTCTATGCAACCCTATGAATAATTGGTAATTGTTTAACACAAAGTATTATTTCTGGGTAAAATGAATTTATATTTTCTTTCATTTGAGGCCCGTAAAATTGTCTGTAGTTATTCTATTGATGTAAAAATATCAACCTCTATTATAGCTCTTACTATATATAGAGTCATTTCCAAAACACAGGCTTAAAATTGTTGACATCTCTAAACATCTCTTAAAACCTTTTCGTAACACACACATACGTAGTTAATCGCTCTTTCGGTTTCTCTTTTATGGCATGACATGATATATTTACACAGAAAGAAAAATGTGAAAGCCGTATCGCCCTATGGAAGACAAGTGTAAGATATTTGTACTGAATGGGAAACAAAATGTCTTTCGCCGAAAGTTAAAAAAGATTAACACAGATAATTTATTTAAAATTGTCCAATGAGTGGAAAAATTGTCCTATTTAATGGACATTTTGTTTTAATGATTTCCATGAAATTCTCCTTTTTTCTGTAAAAGTTTTTGAAAAACACCTTCTAACATCCCTTCGAAAACATTTTAGTTATTTCCAATTAAAAAGATTTCTAATAAAGCTTAATTTTTCTGAATGAATCTTAAATGAAATCTGCAGTGGAAGCAGCCGTCAACAATGAGTTGGAAGCAGGAGAAGCGCCTTCGTTTTCAAAAAAGGCGCGTTAAAATTACTCTACGTGCCTGCAATAGAAAAAAATAGAACAAGAAAAATCCTTCAGATTTTGGTTGGTTGAATTTTTTACGGTTTAACATTCTGTGACGCCCCATTACCTCTCTCTGTGACTTGAATTTATAATGAATATTTCAAAACCGAGAAAAGATATGTCCATCGCTTGTTGTATCTGCTATTGTTGTTGTTTGCTGTGACTGACATTTCGATGATTCTTAAATTAAAAATAAGTTTCCATTATTGAAATTAAATTGTAGTTTTTTCATTTCTGTAACTCATTTGTTAGCTCCTCTATAAAGTCCACTGCATTTCAGAAGATCCTGCCTTACATCTTTTTTTGTTTATCCCGTTTTTGCCTAAGTGAGCGTCGAAAATTTTGCCCTGCTTTTATAAATATCACTGAGCAACCGTTTCGAAAGAAAGTACATTTAAATAATTTTTAATTTGGCGGACTCATAAGAAGAGAAAAGCGAAACAACATATTTTTTTCTTTACAAAAATAATATTAATAACATATTTTTATTCGTCAGCTTATATAATAAAAAATTTTTTTGCAAGAAGAGCTTTTTCTAACTGTGTTTTGCATTCTTGTTGCTTTTCCAATTTTTTATTCTCGTATTCTCTCTGAATATTTCTATTATTGCTCGATTATTATTTGTTCCGTACCAAATATTTTCTTAGAAATTTCCAGTAATGTTTCCAACTTTCGATTATGTTTGTTTTCAATTTTTTCTTTCTTTCTCAATTTCTTTATTACTGAATGTCGCCTTTTGCTGACTTCCACATTTTGTCCTATAATTTTGTGTTTTGTGAGCACTTTTCAATTTATTTTATGATTTTTATTGTTGCTTTCTTCACTTCCGGCTCATGTTCATGTTGTCCGTGGGCATTCGTTTTGATCATTTTCTATTTAAAACGTACATTAAAAGCTTTTAGAAAAACTTCGTAAATTTACATGAGTTTAATTGATTCGAGTCCACTGCAGTCAAATCCATTCATTTCTTCTTGGTCTTAAATTCTAAGTTAGCTAAGTTCTGCATCCAATTGATTTCAACTGATCCAATTGATCGTTAGCATAGTGCATGCGGAAGGTTCTGCCTGATCGCCTGATTCTGCAACTTTTCCCCGCTTAAAACGTGCCGCAGACGGAGCAAATGATGAAGCTGGTGAGGCAATTCGAGAGATTGGAAAAGGAAAGCTAAAGCGAATAATGAAATAAAAAAAATTCAGTTTGAATAACAGGTCCTTTATATGAAGTGTTTATAACAAATTTGAAATTGAATTAAGTACGAATAAACAGCTTGTAAATATATTATAAATAATTAATAAGTGCTGAATGGTATAAAGGAAATTTTATGTAATTAATTTTGGGAGTAAATATTTTAAATCCAACTATGCTACTCATTAATTTATTTCCTACTATTAATTTGCTTATTTTCTTGTTAATATATTTCATTTACTTAATTACTTATTAATCTAACTGACTACGAAGTCTAAATGAGTTTAATAGCATTCGTAAGCCAATGATGACATATTAGTAATAAACATCTGATTTATGAAACACTTATTATACAAACCAATAAACGTAATATAAATAAAATAAATTAATATTCTTAATTTTTTAGAGATTATTCATTCACGATTAAAATTACGAAGGATGAAGAAAAAACTATGGATTCGAAAAAATAATTGAAATAATTTTTAAAGGCTTCAAATAAATCAATGATGTTAGAATTTTTAAAGAAGAATAGAATAAACTTTTGATTTCAGTAGTCAAATTTTCTTAAGAAAACGTATTATTCCAAAGTTGTGAAAAATTCTTCATGTTCTTTTTTAACGTTTTCATTTGTTATGCTAAAGGAAGGCTTAATTAGCCGAACTCCATTATTCAAATTATTAGTAGGAATTATCAGCGGAGTCATCACAATTATTGCTTAACCGTTTGAGTAGCGGCTTGGAATACCTAAATTTAATAAACATTTTTACTTTTACATATTCTACTTTCTTTGCTCTTGCACTTAACCCACCTCATTCTAATCCGAAAGCAATTGAAAAGTGAAGCCGATCACCCAACGAGTTCTTCGATTACATTATGTATCATGTAAATTGAACAAGTAAACGCTTTTAACTTCTGACAGTCGAAGAAGTCTTGTTGTGGAATTTGTTGTCTTGATTCATACGAAAAAAATCTCTCCTAAAATAACCAAAAACCAGACATAAGTTCATCGACAATGCCCTGGGAGAGAGTTAATAACTTGTTGGGAGAACCCGTTTTTAATTTAACTGTCCAAGTAATCGCATAAAGCACAAATAACAACGACGATGAAACAACGATATCCATCATATGCATTGCACACAAAATTTTCCTATTTATCTGTATACATAGTTACCATTTTACCTATCTAAATTATCTGCACATATGTTAGTTTTTATCTGTATATATGCATTTGCACATACGTTTACGGTAATTTGAAAATCGCTATAATTGAATGTTCAATATCGGTGGAATGAGTTGTGAAATAATTTTTCTAAGAATGATACTTAGTGGATGTCAATAAACACTTAATATAATTTTTGTTTTATTTTTTTGGAAATATATTCCTATTTATTTAACCAAATCACTTTTCGTTATTGTTAAATAACTGTAATGCAAATATATTTTTGCAAGAGGTTTTAAGCATTTTGGGTATTGATAATCGCTTTAATCATTATTTTATTGATTTTATCGTATTGATAAATTCAATAATGAGTAATTCATGAAAAGTAGTTTTTTGAGTAATTCATGAAAAATCCTTAAATTGCTTTTGTTGAGCATTCATAAGTAGCACACATTCAGTAAATTTTTACTCATAGCACTCATAGTCATCGACCTTCAGAGTCATAGGCTCACCACTTTTCACTTCGTTTTGTTAAAATTTTCAATTCGTGACATACTGAAACAATAAAAAACACATACAAATACACAAACAATGTGTTTCAGACGTATTTAAGGTAATTCGAGCAAATTACAAGGTAAACAAAGATTGTTATACAAACAGCAAATTTAGGTGTTATTTTTTGTTATAATAGTTGTTGTTGTTGCAGATGTTTGCCAAAACCTCAACTGAGTTGTTCACTCGATCAAGTTGAAATCGGTGTCAAATGAAATCATTCGATTGATATGATGAAATTATTTATTTATTTAATTCGATTTTTATTGTTCGGAACGGGCTATCCAACTAGCTGTTAGTCGAGCATGAATTAAAAGCAAACATTGCCCGAAGTATTTGTACAGGCACAAAGCATGAGGCAGAAAAGTTCCCAGAATAAATTCTGTGAATAGTGGGCGCGTATGTCAATGGCAATATTTGTGTAATTAAAAAACACAAGTATTCACAAGTATCTAGAAAGCAAGGAAGAAGAAGAATATCAAGTACGGCATTAATGTAATTACATCTTACTCCTGGCAATGAACGCAATTGAATAGATTTCTATAAAATAAACGGCCGAGATTTTGCAGTAAACGAAATTTGTTTCAAATATTTCAAATCCTCAAAGTCAAAATAATGGAATAGTAATGCGCAAACATGACTGCGATATCACTGTTGGCCTAACGATACGATAAATCTACCGATTAAGTTTTATCACATTGTATAGTATTCGTTGTCAGTGGGCGTGTCATAGATCGGGATACAAAGGGAAGCTGGGAAATTCGAAATTAGCTCGCAGTTTATATTCTCAGCACTTGGTGTGAATATATTTAAAACTGTTGCTTAGGAAATTTCCTAATTTTTATTATGGAAAAAAGAACTCATCACGAAACTGCATGAAGAAGTCTGCTTCATGCAAGTAGTTCTAGTAGGAAATACAGGAACTACGCCTGTATTTCCTGTATTTTTTATAGCAATTCATTAAAAAAATGATCTTTTATATATTTACAGAAATAAAATATCTCCAAAAAAATTTATGTACGCGGCACATTTAGAAAATGTATAAAAAAGAATAAAGAGCAAAGAGCATTTATAATTCAAATGTGTAATTAATTAATATTCAATGGCTAACACGTAAAGCGTAGATAATCTGTGACTTGGTACGACTTTTTAATGTGGTTTTTTATCATCGATGAAAATTTACTTACTCATCTTTAAAAGTTTTGATATATGAATAATAAAAGTTGATATATGAGTATAAAAATATCTCGTCTGCGATAAATTGTAAATATAGAGATTTTTCCTTATCAGTTTCTCAATACTGAAGTGCCAACGAATAATTCAGAATAGATTCATGTCAAAATGACCGCCAGAAAAATTAAGAAAAGTTTTTTTGCACTATCCAACAATGATTTCAGCAAAATTGCCTTTTGTAATGAGTTTAATACACGAATTTTTTAATTCGATATACCGCATATCCCCTCGCACACGCTCAATGAGTGCATTGCGGTAGTGTTGTGCTCCATCTGAAAAAAGCTAATTTTTCATTTAAGTTTTATAAGAATTGCAATGATGCACATAAAGGCAATAATAGCAAAGAAGGATGACATCACTTGGCCACGTCTGATATATGTCTGAAAAAGATCTCTTTGAGAGTAATCACCATGATCACCATACCCAACACTTTCCCAGAAAGGCGGGAAGCAATGGCAAAAATAGCAATAATTATAGAGGGCATGAGGCATTTTATGTACGAGTTCAGCGGGCTATTACTACCTATTCCGACCTCCCGACGCACTGCAAGCCAACAAAACATCATTTTTACTATTCTTACAAAGGGTATCCCCGGAAATAATTGTATGAAATCTACCGTTTTAATGTTTGGAGTGTGATCAAAGCCGCCCAGTACTTTTCAGAATTAGCTTTAGATCCGCCTAGCCCGCATTATTGTAACGTACCCGTAATGTTCTGATCATATGCTGCTCATTAGACCCTCAACACCGACAGAGTTAATAGCCCCCTGTCACAAACTAAAATTGTTTGCAAAATTAGAAAGAATGAAGCTTCACACGTGGGACAATTGTGCACGCACTAAACTATCGCTTGCCCACGAGAGAGGTGAAAAGCATGGCAATTCGTGCATTAGAAATTCGTTACTATCGGACCTGCATGAATTATGCACGAAACTAACACACGCAATTTTACTTCACAAAAATTACTCCCATATGCAAGCCAGTGTTCACGTATAGCTTCTCTTCTCTTCACGCTTGTGCATCTCGTATGCGACGATGAGAAAAAATTGTGCATTCATAATTGGTCTCGTGTGTGATAGATCAATGTGATTTGGTTGCGAACAAGGATGGGTGAATGATACGCCCACCGTTCTGAGCATTAAATACTAGTGGGAGTGAAATAGGAAATGTGGGATGTGGGAGATAGGCCTGATAATACTCTAAAATTTTATTTCCGATTTTCGCACAAAATATTATATTTTTATATTATATTTTTTATTTCTATTTTATAAATAAAAAACTTTTATATTATATTATATTTTTCAAAAAAATATTGTTGCAAAAACAACAGACACATAATAATAATTTACAAAATACAAAAGCGGAAATAGAAAACAAATAACCAAACAAATCAACAACTGAATGAATGAATGTAATGACGAGACATTCACCGCGCGATGGCTTGTTGCTTTTCTGGGGTATCACGTCACCCATGCGTGCACGCAGGAATGACAAAACTTCCGAAACATAATGCGTCATGAATCATGCATCATGCGTTAATGAAAGCAGGAAGTGTATGTCAAAAAGTCAGTTCTAAATATAAAATGTAATTATCGTGTTGTTTTTGTTGCTATTTCAGTGACGGATTGTGATCATCAAAGCAGACAAAAAAAATACAAAAGTAATGTTGGACTGAAAGCAAATGTTGTGATGTTACGTTTGTTATTATACTTTTGATGTTGTTGCTATCAATGATGGACCCGGAGCTGAAGGGAGCGATATTCCTTCAATTATTTACAAACAATGGCACTATGGCGGCTATCCATCTACTCATGCTATGTTTGTCACGCTGCTTCATGGTGATTCTTTTCTTCCTTTTTCTCTTCATCAACTTTTGTTTTTCGAGAAATTTTTCTCTACGAATGGCCTGCGCTGTCTTGAATCTTTTACAATATTCAGTAGCAGCAACAGTTAAACTGCAGTTTATACCATAAGCATCTTTTTTGATTATGTGGATCCGTATTTCAAAATGATTCCTTAAAGTATGAACGGAAAGCGTGCTATTTTCTTCATTCAAATTGTGTTCAAAGTGTCAGATTTGCTGATGAAGAGTGGTGAGGATGTTAGGGGTGCATGGCAGCACAAATCTTTTATTAATTCACGGGAATAAATTTGAGAATTGTGAACTACTCCGGGACTTTTGGCAGAGGCCAAATGAATTTATAGCATTTGCGCTGAAACATGTGATCGTGCTGCCCTTTGGGGGCAAATGTTGGAAAGTAATACAAAAATACAAAAAATAAGTAGTAGTGAAATGCAGTAAAAAGGGAAAGGGAATTGTCACGCCAAAATAACTCAATTTTTCAGTACACTGTAGTCCACAAAACAGCATTTAGATAGGGGCAAATGTTCACCCAATATTTGCGAAGTCGAATGTGCGCTTGGAAAATCTTGCTTCTTATTCAGATTATTTACTTTATTCTATTATGGGATGTATTCTAAATTTCTCAGAATGCGGGAAAAACCGGGATCTGCGAAACAAGTCTGCAATAACTTTATGACGTCTTGGAAATGACGTGTTTCAACAGAAATCATGTTACAAAATTCGAAACTATTGGAAACCTGTGGAGAATTCGCTAAAAAAATTGATGAAGTTAAGTAGGAACCGAATACCTTGAAGAATTTGTGTTTCAGAAAATTTGAAGGTCTTGCCTTTTTTTCAGTTTTTCGATGACTATCGTAATTCCCTAAAATTTTCCTGCAGAGCTACTGAAATTCATGTCTGTTCATTCATTGTATATCATTCTATACAATCACAATCAATAGTATGTAGAAATTTGATTTTGCCGATACCATTCTTGAGAAACCTTTCGAATGAGTTTGGTATGAGAAGCTCAGGACAAAGGAGATAGACTGGACCGGATAGATATAAAATAGATTAATAACAGTATCAAGCTTAACTACGGTAAATGCGATAAATAAGTTTAATTACTCATAGATGGGCAGACATGATTTAATCACAGGATCCCCCCCAAAAAAAAACAAGAACCAAAATAAAACATTGCTCTCACTTTTTACTAAAACTTCATTCACAAAAGATTTGCCTTTTGGATTCGATATAGAAAAAATTCATGGGAGTTTAAGCTAAAAATTTCTAGATTAATTTCTGTGGATTCGTTTTATAATATTAAATCAAAAACGTTAAATTTCGATAAAAACACTGCTACATACTGTGACTGTCAAATTTGTTGACAGAATTGTTGACAATAAAATTATGGGTTAAGTGCGATCAAAAGGTTCTAATATTTTCAATAATTTAAGTATTTTTTGCATTTTATAGAACTTTCGCCCACAATAGCTTCTGATGAATGAAGATCGAAATCTCGGAAATTATTAATGGAATGAAACTTCATTAAGGATTACATGATTGTCTCAAGATTTTCATTAGAGAATGACATAAGACAAATGTTCTAAAAAAATACATAACGAAAGCAATTTAATACGTTATATAGAAAATTATTTTAATTTTATCGTTTTCTTCTCTTCGATGAGTGAAAATTAGGATAGTTGATTGGATACGGATATTTTATTACTGGATATTTTATTGAATTATTTAAAAGCTGGAAATCCATAAATAATTTTTACTAATTACTTATCTTTGCTCTTATCGAAATGTCAGCGTTTGAGGTGGTTCCCTATTCATTCGAAATTAATTCAGCGATCGACGCTTTTAATAATTATCGCCAATTTATCAGACTAAACCGACTTGATTCTACTATTTCTACATATAATGACTTGTTGCTCAAGTGACGTTATCCCTGCTGAAGCTGTGCTTCACCTTCTTTGCTCTTTTCATAATATTATTTGAGGATTTTTTGACTTTTCTGTGTAAAAAGATAATCTCACTCTCACCCGCAATGTCCCAATTACGGTTCATCTGCTTGTTCGCTAGTATTTCTCGTTATTCTCCTTCCACTATTGCACTTTCACATTAATATGCGGGGGGAAAACAGGGAAGACAAGAGAATTGTCAGAGGACATGTGAGCTCTTTATGAAGGATTAGTAATTTTTGTTGTATTAGTAGCTTTTCCAAGATATATACGAAATATGCTGCATCATGAATGGCTTTATTTTTGCTGTTAATGACGTGGCTCTCTTTCTAAGACGACACCGACATCGTCGTAATATCGACGATACATACACTTATATATTATTTACTCATATTATTGTTCTTGCTGTCGCTTCCGATCTATTGATATGGCTGGATAATTGGGATTCTTAATATTAAATATTTCTGATTATTTGAGTGAATTATGAGTGTGGAATTCTTTAGAAAAGTGTTGTTTCGTTACTACCATGTAATAATAATTATTATTATAATGGCAACGGAATAACACATTCCTAAAGTATTTTACACGCACCATTAACTCAAATAATTATTTCGAAATTATATTTCGATTATAATCGAAAAATAATATAAAATACTTAATATTAATTTTTTTTTAATTTTCATTGTTGTGAGCTAACGGAAGAAGTCTTTCTAATTTATAATCAATAAAAATATTAAATATCAATAAAAAATTTTAAATAACTTATAAATGAATTTATCAGCACTTGACAACTACATTCCTGTTCGGCTTAACAAACCGGAATTTGTTGACTAGGTTTTAGCAATTGAAGCCATTCCCGATATCCTTAATTCTAATTAAAATCATTGGAATGTTCGTGTATGTTGCATTTTTTCAAATATAATCTTTTTTGAGATTTTATAAATTTCTCCATATTTCATATATTTCATTTTCTATATTTTATATTTTTTTATTTTTAATACTTCAGAGTTTCTTATTTTTCTCTCCGCTAACACCCCCTATGCAAATTTAAATGAAACCTACCCTGCTATTTACGCAATGACCTCTGGCATATTTATTCCTTCTAATTGACTCCTTGACTGACACTTTCAACAACTCCCATAAACCGTGCTTGAACTTCAGTTACCCTGATAGACTGGTGCGTTTTCTCATTTGCTTTATTTCTAAAAGTGTTCATTGGATTGTGAGCTCCTTCCTTATTCCGGGGTAAATGCTAAATAAAGTGTATGCAGGAAAAAACCTGTCTTTTATTTTCACACAACTTTGTGGCCAAGAAGTAAACAAAAAAAGGCACGAATGAAAAGTAGACATAAAGCAAAGGCAGACGTTAAAGACAATTGAGCGCATAAGTACCTTTAATCTAAGATTCATGCACAGACACACAGTAACACACCGACACGCCTACGAACGAAAAGTCATATGACAAGCCAATTAGTTAATAACTTCTGACAGAAGTCTTAAAAGACTTATGCTAATCTAAGACCATGTAAGGAAGTAGACCATTACGACCATTATTTCAGAAAATAAACGAATTTGTCTGAATTAAACGGGCCAGTTTCATTTCAGAAATGGATAAGAGGAAATTTGCAGCAAATTGAATGAAAGTATAGAAGATTCAGTTCGTAACCTAAAATTTTGTCTCGACAAACTAAATGAACTCCCTCTCGAAATTTCATCTTCACTGAAACAGCGTGAGCTATCTCATGGATTGGGTCATAGGAGTGGGTTTAATTTTCTTAATTCCGAACCTCAACATCTTTAATTCCAGTTTTTTAATGCTAATAAAATTTTATTTATTATTTTAGTGATGGTATCTTGTCGACATCACTGTTCATTATTGCATGATTGTAATTTTGATTTTGATTTCGGTAAAAGCAAGTAAAACGGTTGCGATTAGCAATAGATTCTTCTTTTCATATGATAAAACTTGTAGAGGTTGAGAACGAAAACAAGGATGAACTAATTTTTTGTACACTTTGAAGCAGAAGGAGAAGGAAGCAAACGATAACATTGAATACTGTCCTTGGTTTAAACGTTTTCCTTCGAAACAGTGCGCCCGTAAGGAGGGGAGAAAGGAAGCTTTGAGAGTTTTAGATTATTATTCGTTGCTTATTAGATAAAGTTTTTGTAGTACGGTAGGTCAGAACTAGATGCCATCGGACAAAAATCCATAAAAGACTTTTCATAAAAGGATAAATAAACTTAAAAATGGGTACAGTGGTTTTTGCGAGATCATTATTTTTTTGGGATAGTCTTTTAATTAATCTCACTTCCTGTACATGTTTTCTACAAAGATTCCGTGGTTATCGGGCAACGTTCCTAGGCAGTGGAGTCTTTTAAATGTGTTATGTTAAATTTTTCTAATAAAAATGACAACAAATTAACTAGTACACTTATGTTAAATAAATAATGTTAAGATTAAAATTCCTTCTTAAGGCATTAAGATATAAATTCCTAAAATCGAAGCTTTTAGTTCGGATTTTTCTGGCTTAATAGAAACTCTAATAAAGCCTGAACGTACTCTAAGAACCAGACAATTAAGGTCTTTGTCTTATTGGGAGGAATCTCCAAAAGCTCTTTAATACAAAATGATTACACAAAAGGAGCAAAACAAAAACAAAAGAGATGTTTAGCGCTTCTCGCAAAAAAATATTTCAAAATAATATAACTAAATTTCTTAAAATTGGCATTACCACCGGAATATTTTGTCCCATCCGGAACTCCGCATTCAGACTGTAAATGAATTCAGAAATATTATGTCTTAATTAACTTAAGATTCAACGAATTAAAGGGGATAACTGTATCCAATTGTAAATTGGTTTATTCTTAAAAAATATACCCGTACAGTCCAGAGAGGTTAATCAAAAAGCATGAAGAAGAAAAAGCAAATCACGAAAGAGAAAAGTAAGAAACTAAAAGCAACAATGAAAGAAAAAACGAGCATGTAATTGAATAATTGCTGGCGTCCGATGATGTCAGTGGGTGGGTACATCAAAAACTAATTAAGTGAAATGAATTATCGAGATCATGCAGTCCTTTGGCAGAACAATTATGGAATAGCTATGCCCTCTTAATTTGCGATGAAGACGGAGTTGATGAACATGTCTTTATTTTAATTAAAAACTAAGGTATTACACAATTTTACTTTACTGTATAAAAGATAAAAGAGATAAAAAGATAAAAGGAAAAATTAAGAATTTTAAGATAATTTAAATAAGACCTATTATAATTTATAGGAGATGTGTAATATCTCAGCGGATCAATAAATGGAAATATATATATTTTACTTTGGCAATTTCAGAGCGCAGTATTTTTCCTCCTTACTTCTTCTGAATTAGGATGTAAGAATGAGTAACAATTTTCAGAAAAATAGAAATCGCATATTTCATGATACACGCGTACACATGCAGGCAAATAAAGTCGTCAGAGATATTTATTGAAAATCAATGAGAAGCCACCGATTGTCCGATGGTAAATAACGTCGCAGTTGCAGCAACAATTTCAATTATGGATACTTATGAGTAGCACCCTCATCGTTATTTAAAAAAAGAAATAAATCATGCTGAATGCTTAAGAATTCATCGGGCTTCATTAGATTTGCACTCAAATGGCTTTATTAATTATTGTAACAAATACACACGTTTTTACTTATTTATTTTACTAAAACCGAATTACTTTCTGGGAATTCCTACGGCACCACCAGCATAACCTTGCATATCCAAGCTACAGTTATCGTGACCGTTATCATTATAATTATTATTGTTACAATGATAATTCTTATGGGTACAAGAATTTTTGAAGTCATTTTACTGAACATAATTTTGAAATTATGAGCCTAAAATAATTTTTTAAAGTTTTTAGTTTTAAGTTTTAATTTTTTTTAAAGTTTTAATTTTTTTTTTTAAATAGATTTGTTATATAAATTTTTTATAAGAAGTTGTAATATTTGAGGTGTAAATGCTTTATAAACACTAAAAATGATAAAACACGTTTAACGATTAATCTTCTGTCACGTCCTAAGTCCCGTTTAATACATTTGACCCCTTTCCTTGCCCCGCTAATTAGGTTATTTATTAAGTTCGTTTGCGGCTTTGGTGCTAATTTAATTGCCATTGCTACAATATCGAGAGTTTTCCGTTCTTTCCTTCATTATATTCTAAAACACAAGTCGCAAGGTATACGGTTTTCCAGAAACAAGC
This sequence comes from Physocephala rufipes, assembly GCA_963966595.1. Classification (NCBI taxonomy): domain Eukaryota; kingdom Metazoa; phylum Arthropoda; class Insecta; order Diptera; family Conopidae; genus Physocephala; species Physocephala rufipes. The sequence continues at coordinate 44,024,481 of OZ016501.1, forward strand.
CCTTTTAGTTACGATTTCTTTTCTAACTTAACGAGATATAATAAGTAAAAGAAAAGGCAGATGAAGTAAAAGATGGGGAAACGATTTGAACAAATGTTTGCACTTAATTAAAAGTTCTTTTCAATTTTATTTTAGAATTCTTTCTTTTTAATTAATGCTACATTTTGAACTTATCTTGGCCTTTAGATCTTTTATTGCTTTTATGGGCAAAACGTAACTAAGAAAGAACTTGTGTAACTATATATCCTTACTAATTCCTCATGTACATGATTTTTCCTACAATATTTACTAAAATTTCCTAATGATCATTGCAATTTCCTTAGGAATATATAGCATATTAAATGTCAATTAGTGAAAATGGAATTGTTTCCGATAAAAAAATCTGAGAATAAAATACGCAACATTTTTCTTCAATATTGCAAATCCTTGAGGTAGAAGTAATTGAGATTCTTCTCCGAATTTCCTACGAGGGAGGGTGGGAATATCTCTCAGTGAGTATCAAAAAATCATTGGAATTAATACTTCAATGATGAGATCAAGATTAAAGAGCAAATAGAACGTGACAAGAAAAGATTAAAATCTTGTATCAAACATTCAATGTGTTATCCTCTTTCCGTCTCTCTCTTTCTTAATATTCCGCTCTGCTAAGTAATTGATCACGGACTGCTATAATCTCTGACACTGCAGGAACTTCTTTCTCTAGAAAATTTCACATCGAACCCTGCAGATAGATGGAGAGGAAGGAATGGGTGGATAATGAGGAAGGTGTGAATGAACGGTAACTCTTATAATGTGCTTCTGGTGTATTGTCTTTATATCGTCAGCAGTAATCACACGGAATAGCTCATAAACAAGGCAATAATCCGTGGCATACGAAGCTAAAATAATGAAGCAAAAATAATAATCGCAAAAAAAAACTTAAGAAAAAACAAGTGAGAACGCTAACTTCGGCCTGCTTGAAGCTATATTCCACACCCATTGTTATATTCCACACCCATCAGTGGGTGGGGGTCGTCACTTTAATGCTACATTTCTCTTTTCTCGGTTAATTTCGATCTATTAAGTCATATAAACCGTTACACCGTTATGGACGAACCACACAACAGCGTTATATCGGCCATGCAATCGCAGCTTAAAAATTTCAATGGAGACTCAAACGTGTGCAGGGGGCTCATTTCTTCCATTTTTACAACCAACCGATTTATTATAACAAAGAATATTTATGCCATATTTCAAAGCAATCCCTCACTTGTAACGGCAATGCGGTCCTCCTTATAATTGCAGATCACGCCCCTTTTTGCAGTACAGATTAATATTCATGGGCAAACTGTGGGTAGTGCTGTCGTAATTATGTCTACGAACTTGAAAGTAAAAAGAAATACACATCTCGATATATTCGCATTAAGTGTCAGAAATGAATACCAAACAATTTATGGTAAAGAGAATAATTACGCCAAATTTCTTTTTGTTCTTCTGGAATCGTGATTGCAACAGATAGATATACAGACAGACGGACGAACATGGCTAACTGACTCAGGAGGTGATACGAAGCCAGAATTATTGTCCATATCTGCTAAAACAAACTTAATATCTCCGTAGTGTATTAAAAGGAAAGAATAAAGGATAGAGAAATTGTACAGAGGTGGACAGTGTATGAGTCGGAGATTATTAGGATGAATTCACAGCATGAGCTAAAATTACAAACCGAAATATTGAAAATACTTTCTTATAAGCCCACGAGGTTATTTATTGTTAGTGCTGGTTTTGCTGTTTTCCGAAGCAAAGCCTTTTAACTGTTTTATCCCGTGCGAAGGTTTATTATAGAAATGAAAGTAGGATTTGAATCAAATAAAGATTTGGTAAAGTTATTCTAATGGCTTAATAGTCCCAAAATGAAAACATATAATTGTTGAAAACATAAAATTACGTTTAATTATGCATATTGAATTTATGAGGGTTATTAGGTAGTTCGGTCGTTAGTCCCTACACCCTACACCGTACAAATTGTACAAAGTCTTATAGTTATTTTGCCGTACCGTTTTACACTTTAGTCCGTGTTGAAATTTTGTGGTAAACAGAATTACTTACCCACCGAAACCTCTCTATTGAAAATGTTTTTAAATTTTTGAAATTGATGCCAAATAACCGATCATTATTAAACTTTTGAACTTCAAAATTAAAATCCACTCATTTATTTGTAAACCAAAATTTAAAATTTTGAAATTACAACAAATTACAAAAAAATACATATGAGGTTTTCTATAACGATAATTTTCCAGAGCTATACAGCGTATAATATGCAGTTTAATTGGCTTATATTTCCATGTGTCAGATATTGAATGCTCGACAATTTTCACTCTTGGTTAACCTTATAATAATGCCAATTGAGTTCGTTTTGTTTTTCAGGTCTAATCAGATATTGATTATAATTTCGTTGGGAAATTATTTGAATTAATATTTATATAAATAAAATCAAACTCATTCCCAATTGGGAAATATTTTTATAACCAATATAAAATAAGCCACATTTTAATTGCTACTACGCGGAGCGCAGGAGGCAAAATCCGACAAAAAGTCGAGGAAATACAAGACGGCTACGTTAATTTACAAGCAGTCCTTTCAATGTGTACCTAGTATTCCATTTTGCTTTGTGGACACTCAATAAAGTAAGGGACCGCTTATCAATTAAGCAGTTGCTTAAAATTCTACAGTTTATTATTTAGTACTATACTATTGCAAGCTCATAATTTTCAATCCTCCCCGTTAGCTTGTCATTTCTATTTTCCTTTTAAAATTAAATTTCAAGAAATGTGTCCGTGACTATGTTCCTTATAGTTATTATACATATAATAATAATGTTAACTTTTTATTCAAAATTTTTGATTTTTTACTTATCTGTTTTTAATTTTCCAGAGAGTATATTAAAATAATGTAAGTTTTTTGTACTTAATTGTCATAGAGTCTATAATATAAATTAAAGAAATTAAAATTGCATGCATGAATTTCATAGTTTTTTGTGATTTTAACTCAATTCTCGAAATATCCACCATACCCAATCCTTCTTCACTCTTTACCGCTAGTCTCATCAACTTTTTTCTTCTTCTTCGTCTACTTCATCCTCTTTTCCTTCATCATAATATCTTCAGAAACACTTAAACCAATCTTATTACCATTTTTCTTATTCGGTAATTGTAGGCAGCCATTTTAAAAATAAAATTTTAGAGAAATTTAATTAAACTAGACTTCTATAAATTTAATTTAATTATAAAAATGATTATAATTAACTACACATACTTATATCCGAAACCTAATCCGGGGCGAGAAGTTTCACTATGTAATGATGGGATCTTTCAAGGGTGATCGACGCTTATACACACTTTCAGGATAATATATTTTTATAGGCCCATAAGGATTATTATTGTTCCTAAAACATTCTCCAAATTATGCAAATATATTAAACCAAACTCAGACTACTTAACCGATAACATGCGGTTATGAGGTAAAGTAAGGTAGACTATATAAATTTCGAAATTAAAAAAAGCAAAAAAAAATTTGAAAATTTCTTGCAAAACATTTGTTTATAGGACCACGTCGAAACGATGCCAAAGTGGTCGGAGATATTTCGCTAATTCTATAAAATTTATGCTTTCATCTAATTAATATGACTTAACAGCGGACGTTTATTAAAGTAATTGAAGCGGTTTTAACGAGGTAACAATTTAACCATATAAATTATTTATTAAAAATTAGTTGGCTTTTAAAACTACATTAAGCGACTACATTGGGCTACATTAAGTACAAACATACTTACGCATATGGATAAATACATACCGGTACACTCTCACACAACATGCACGATTTACCTTTGTTGAAATATTTTTTGTTAGAACATAGTGGAAATTTGCCAAAGTGGAAAGTGGCCAAATAAGCATGTATAAAATGATATAAACAACAAACAACTACAGGGAAATACTACACAAGAGGAGAAAACTGCACTAGAATACAGCAGGAACACCAACAGGGACATAAAGGGATTAGTGAAAATCAACCTCAACAAGCAGAAATAAACTCGTGATACTCTAAAGAGTAACACAAAAAAGAGCTTGAATTAAGTGGAATAAAGCGGCACTTTATCACAACGATGGGTAAAGATAATTTCATTTAAGATTAAATATTCTTGAGAAAACTAAATCATGCTATTTTATTCACAAACCTGATATTCTAATAATTCCTTAGACGCATCTTTGAAGTCGTTTCCGCGACTGGTGTATTTATACGAGCGTCTTTTACTGTTTCTTTGTTTTTATATTCAAAAGAGTCTACAATCGCTACCTTACATAAAGCTGGGCTTATGTAAGCCTAGCCTCTATGGGCTAGCCTCTATGTAGCTTAGCCTCTATGGGCCAATTGAAAGAGTGAAAGGGTGAGTGAAAAGGTGAGAGTGAAAGAGTGAAAGGGTGAACATATTTTTGTCACCCTTCATAAGAAAAGCACCATCATCTTCATCGAGGCAAATCAAAATTAATTTTTCACCATAATCTACTGTCATACAATACATGGTCCTAATTTTATGCAGTCCAGAATTATTCATGTAAAACAATGTAATTGTTTAGCTACCACAGTAAATAATAAAATGGTATTATTATGTGATTAGGATTAATTCGCTAGTCAGCCTGCTTGTTTTTTTGCATATTTTCTCATTCATAATTTTTTACACCCTTCACACCTACCGCTTTCCAACATACCTTTGCTAGTTAAAATGCCAGTCAATTATCATACATGCAAAGATTGCTCTTCTGTCCACACGAAAATTTAAATTATGGTGTTTATCGAATAATATACATGTGAGAATGTACGTTTGTACGTACGATACGTATTCCGAGACGGACAGCTTCCTCGAATACTTTCCAGAGGTAATTAATTTCAAATGGAGAATGGAAAACTGTAATTGAAAATATGTCAGTATATTGCATTTATAAAATCAATGACTGATGCCTGCTTTTATAATTTCTACTACAATTTAGTATAAGCATTAACAATTTAACTAGAATAAAATAGAAATATCTTTTGGCCTTACAATTTATATATAAACCTTAATTGACTTCAGACTACAAGAGATGAGCATCTATGTCAATCAATTTTCAAAAGTTATTTAGGCTACAGTGACAGTGTTAGTAGTAAGTTCGGCTACTTAACAGAGACATCTGGAAAAGGGCGTAGTTTAATGTTACAAAACTCTCTATTTTGCCACTCCATAATTCCCCACAGGCTATTCTAATAAAATTAATAGATAGAGATAGATAGGTGTGGCAGTTTTGCTATGCATCCGAGCGTATTTGTTGCAGAAACAAAACCAAACGAAATGAAATAATGAATACTTAATAAGGATTAATTGAAGTTCATTAAAGAGCAAACAATTAAAAGAGGATCCTTAAAAAGTTATATCCATATTTTTTTTGAAGAAATAATCGAATAGAAGCACATGCAAACTCCTCTCTCTATTTTTTTCCATGTCTCAAGTCGTAATAGATGTCTGTACCAGTTGCTAAGGTACTTAACAGAAAACAAACTGAACGTGACACTCGAATATGAATGCAATACTTGTATGTGTCCACTTGCCACGCATTTCATACATTGTTGGATTTGCGCCACTACGTGACAAAACCTTCATTTCAAATAAAATGTAGTATTTGAAATAAAAACTAATATTGGATTATATTAAAGGATAATAATTTCTAATATCCTTTTGCTTACGTACTTTGGTAGTATCGTTGGAGAAAAGTTATGCCCATCCAGCATATCTACAACTGCATATTTGGATAAATATCTTTTTATATGATTCAATATACTTTCAGAATACGACTAGGACCAAAATTAGTCTTGACTTGACATTTTGAACAATTCTAGGATCAATTTATTTACAGAATAAAGGGTGTTTAGAACGAATACCCTTCCTAGCATTTCTGAATTCAAACAAAACTAAGTTCAAAAAATTATTTTAAGGTTTTTTAACTTGTATGGATCATTGGAAACACAAATAATTAGCTAATTGCATTCTTCCTTTGAAAAAATTGGTTTAAAGGAATTTTCATATTTAATAATAATTTACATAAAATTTCTTAAAGAGCAAAAGAACGCTTAAATTCTTTTAAAGTATTTTTGGATTTTTTATGAGACTTTCTTTATAGTATGTGCATATTATCCATGTCATTTATGCGCATCGCAACCTTTTATTTTTTATTCTTATAAACATTTGATTTTTAACAGTTGATTGTAAAACCATCATGCGTTATATACAACTCTGCTATCGTTTCTTCTACTGTTGCGCATTATAAATATATGCCCTAGTTTTGTTGTTATCGGTGTTGTCGTCGTTTATCCATTTCATATCCGTAGTAATTATTTACTTGCTACGAGAATAAGAGAACTTGTTCGTAAAAATGTCGCATTTTATTGTTGTAGTTGTTAATATTGTATTTAATGCCGTCATAATTCACCTCATCTCTGTTGTCGCTATTGCTGTTTCTGTCGCCGGCGTTGTTCTGTCGGCTGATACAAGTTATGTTATAAACACAACCTCGCGACAAGTTGTCGTAAACCGCCGCGACTTGTCAAAAATACATGGAGTCTTATGGGAATTGAGAAAAAACAAAATTGTCGCGCTGCTGACGCGTACGACAACGACAGTAGTAGAAAATTTTCTACTTTTTTTGTTGTCGCTCGTCTTGTTCTTCTTTTCTCCGTTTGTTTACTTTAAATGACATTAGCAATTAATAAAATTGTATTGAAATTACAGACATGTTCTCTGCTAACTTCAGCGCCAGCAGAGTTTTGATTTGTCGACGCGACAACTGTCGCGAGGTTGTGTTTATAGCATTACAGTTTTCAATTTTGTTACAAATTATGACATTCCTTTATAGGGTAATAACTAATATTTTAATTTAATTGTGTACTTTCTTGTATACTCTTGCAAGTTTCTTATGCCGTACTAAATGGTGATCAAATTTATTGCTATTATTTATTGCTATTAATTTAATGCTATATACATTTTTTAGATTTTTTGCATCTTTAATACTTTTGCATAATGCTGGAAAACACGCAACTTGTTTCTTCGGTTTCTATCTCTTTATTTCCCCTCTTTTCCAGTAGCCTTTCCATACCAAGGGCGACCTCTAATTACAAGGTTTCTTATGTGTTTATTTCTTAGAATAAATAATAAGCTTTAATATGTTCCCCTCTCGAACGCATATTGCCATCCCATTCTTTCTCACCTGACACTTCTTGTCATTCCATTTTCTATTTATCTTTCTATTTCCAATTTATCTCTCTATTCAATAAAGTACAATTTTATATTTTAGCTTTAAATACATCCTCCGGCAAGACCCTACATCACCTCTCTTAATAAATTTAATTCCTCTTTAATTCCCTTCGACAGTTATCGTCAAATATATTTTTACTTATTGACTTTTCTTCTATGCCACATTTTGTCTAACGTATTCTGGCTCTACTTGCAATTGTTAATGACTTTTCTTACTTGGCTGGGCTTTGCTTGCTTGCTTGACTGTGAAAAATATTTGTATATTTTATAATGTTAAAGAAGAAGAATAGAGTAAAGCTTCGATTAAATCTATTAATTTATTTTATAGAGCCAATGTACAGTCTTTATTTCTTTAATAAAAGTTTCTCAAAGCAAAAGCTAAATTAATAGCACTGCATTAATTTTTGCGACGTGAAATTGCTTTTAAAAATTTCTAATATTCTAAATTTTTTTAATTTATTGGGAAGGTTTGGACATTCTGTAACGGAAGCGATAAATCAGTTTCATCTCCACCTCTTTCGCCATCATCATCAGCATCATTTCCGCAAGTACATGCATCGTACTGCTAATTTTTATGTTAAAAAGCAAGTGCTTTTACAACAGCAATGACAACGGCTCCAGCAGCAGCGGCGGCAACAACTACTTCAATAAGGGCGCCGTATAGAATGAGTTTGAGGAAAAACCGGCAACAAAGACGACTACAATCACAACAGCATTAACGAAAGCAGAGACTATTCATTTTCTTTCAAAAATACAAACGAATACGAGCGCGACTATCGAATATCATGCACGAATCATGGCGAATTGCCCATTTAGCGGCAATAATTTGTAACGTCGGTCTTAGGCATTTAGCACAAATTTCACTAAAGAAACTAAACCATTAGGAATAATAGAGGTTGTATGAAATTAATTTTTCAGAAGCTACTTGTACGAGCTTAAGCCTCGGCACAGGCTGATGATTGCTAAGCACTTGCGAAAGTAACAATAACAGGAACAATCATGGTGCCTCCATGTACTATATCAGAAGTTACACCGCCACCACCAAAGACACAACACTACCGTTAATAATTCATGGAATAGTTTTATTTTAGTATACGGTTGCAACAGCAGGTGTGTGTTTGCAAGTGTGTTTATGCATGCAAACATGAATATGTTAAGGTGGTTTGTGGTTTGTGAATGAAGATATACAGTATAATATATACTTTAGTCAACATGCTTGCACCAACAATAACCCCACCAGCTAAATCTGAAAACGTCCAGCCATACGTGCACAGAAAACGTTCTCTGATTTAAGAAGAATACCCAGCACAATATTTGCACTCACTCACTTTTTCATAACGCTTTCTGGATATCATTTTCCGTAAATTTGGACTCCACATAAAACCCCGAGAGTGAATTTCTGGCGATGACAGTGGTGTCTGCAGCTGCGATTCGTTGTTGTTTATTGTACGATCACAAAGACTAGTGGATGCATTTGCTGGTACGCCCAAGTTTATGCCCGCGTACCGCATACCGGAAAACCTTAAGCCACTGCTATGAAGAGATTTTGGGTTACAAACGTGCCTTACTCGAGCTGAAAACTCGTACTGCGTACTCTGCTCAAAAAGTAAAATGTTTTAAAAAGAAAATTAAAAAAACTTTTAACATGGTGAAATGCAGTTATTATTTATTTATTAACGCTTTATTTATGAATTCTTTCCTTAAATTTTGATAAGCAATCTTTTCCAAGAGTTTATAGATGGATGTGTATATAATTTAGTTAAGAATATTAGGCGTTAGGGTTATCGGGATTAAAACATGGATTTTTATTACGAGTGTAGAAGTCCGAAGTCGTTCTTATTCGTTATGGCTTCTATCGGTAATCGATAGTTGTGATTTCGATACATTTTTCAATAATTTCCAATAAATTCGTGTAAAGCGTTGAAAAAGAGCGTTGTTTAAGAGGACTAATTAATCATCTATTTATTTAGGTATTCGGGCAGACGATGTCGTTGCCGACGTTGCTGTTGTATCGGGGAAGATCGCGTACAAGCATTGAAATAATAAGAAGGAGGGATGAGGTTGTATTCTTACATCCGCAAAACATTGCAGATAAGCATTATTTTTGATGATCAAAAGTCCTTCCGCAAGCAAATCAAATCTTGTTCGATTTGAATTCAAATTCCATAAGTGACAATTTTTTCCTTCAAATTGGATTCAAGGTCATTGGATCAGAACCAAATTTATTTTTAAAGTAAGAAAATTCCTTAGAACCCAGTTTGTTGCCTGTACAATTTGAATACCTTTACAACATCTTCCCCATCTTTTTTTCAGGTTACGAGTAAACCAAACTGAGCAACTGATTCTTCTATAGTTATTATTGTTATTGTCGTTTAACGAGACAAACAATAAATACTAATATTTCTTCGCAGTGAAGCTTTTATTTGCGGTTCTTGTGATCCTTTTTACTCATTTTTTTCTACATTATCTTCTCTCTCTGTCTCTCTCTCTCTCTCTGGTGGTCTGTCTAACTCCGTCTCTTCCTCTCTCGACCGTTTTCATTCTGTTCTATTGCTGTTGTCGTTGTTGTTGTTATTCTCGCACTTAAATTGCAATTGTTTTGCTGCTCATAAATTTAATAACATCTTGCCAAAGTTTTTATGCACTACACCCGAATGTTTAGGGTATATTCGCTTACTATCCTTACTATAGCTTACATATCCGTCCCTTTAATGGCCGGTCTGTCTCTATGGAAATCACATCGCAACAAAGAGATATCGAAACTAAATTTGGCGAAAGTATTCTTTGCCATTATAGGCTGTTTGGGATTGAAAATAGTCCAGATACGAAAAGGGGACACGACCAGTTTTCACAGTAAATATAAATTAATTCGGGTTTGTAATTCACATTATCTTAGCGCAGTTTTGAAGTTGCGATTACGTTTCTAAATAAAACGTTTCCGTTAAAAACTTATCTCTAAAAGCGGACGTGCTCCGCCCACAACGAACATTTACTGTTAAAGGAGAACAGGTGAGGTATTATCATGAATTTTCTTCCATTGTACGCTGTTTTTCCTTGCAGGAATGATTTTATATCTGTCTCTGATTCGGTAGGTCGATTAACATTTCAAGTGAGCTTAATACGGCTAGTAACTTCTTAGAGGCAATGCGAATTTATCGGCATAACTCAGTTTTTCCGTTTATAAAGAAAACTTAATGTCAAAATTGTACTTTAAATTTACATTCTAACAAGTTGACCTTAAAAATGGGCGTACTAAGACAGTAATTTAAATTCCCGATGTAGGGTATACGAGCCACAATCAGATTTTACTTATTTTGCTTTACTCTGACCAAAATATTTTCTTGGTGCGTGCGAAGAAAACGGCATAAAAAGACAGAGGGAAATAGACAGAAGGAGATAGAAAAGACAAACAGAGAAGGAAGAACGAATTTGAGGCCAAAGCTAAAGAAATGATTTACTTGGTTCGGTTTATTTTTTAACAATTGAATTTTCAATATTTACTTCGACTTCGTTGGATTTTCCCTAAAAATTTTGGTTAATCTTTAAAGGTTAAAATTGGAAGCAACTTTGATCAAATATTGGCCAAAATTCGGGAAGCTATTTATTTATTCCTAAATTAATTATTAAAATAATTCGATAGAATCGAAATAGTTTGAAAAATTCATCAACAAACAAAATAACAATTTACAGAAAACTATAAGTTTTATAAGTTGGTGTTATTTTTAGATGGAGAGTAAATATGTTTTAACATAAACACAAACAAAAGGTCAGAAAAATCACAAATAACTGAAAAGAAAACAATCAATAATATGTTTCTTATTCCATATTATTTATCCACAGTTCGAAATAAATTTTGCCGTAAAGGAATGAACTAATTGGAAATTAAAAAAAAGTCCGAATGAAATAACAAAAGATTAATTCATTCAAATAAAATTCATTAATTTAATCAAAAATTATTAGCACTCGGGAAGTCATTTATTTATTCCTATATTAATTATTGAAATAGTTAAATGTAATCAAAATAGTTGAAAAAATGTATACATTTAATAATATTTGTGTTATTTCGCGTTATTTATCCACCGTTTGGGCTTAATTTTTCCTATCTACTTTTATTAATAACCAAATTGCTTTGATAATGAGAAAATATATATGATTTATATGTATAAAAAGATTCCATAATGAAATAATTAGTTTTACTAGAAAGGATTCTTTTTTCTATTCATAAAATTTAGCTTCCTTACAACTGCACCTTTCCCCACATGAGGGGAGGTGGATCCCTCAATTCTTAAATAAAGTCCATTATCTACTCATACTTTTTTAATTAAAAAAATAGGGAAAAATATAGTCTTGCTAAAATGAATTTTAAGGTCACTAATTATTTTACTATTCTTAAAAAAATGTAGGTTTTAACAGGTTGTTATATTGATAATTGCAAAGTTAAGAACAAATAACAGAATATCACGATCAAGATGGGTATGCGTTTGCAAAAGCACCAATCAACTATTTCATGGCAGACCATCCTCAGAACAACTAAGCAACTCAACCAAACAGCGCATAGCTTTTTATTTTTGGGAGAGTTTTATTTACATAAATCGCTTTTCTTACGCAAACAGATTTGTCGTACTGTAATTTTAGCCTCCATTGTTTTGTTATAGTTTGCAGGGCTCTATACAACGTAATGCTCGAAATTTCCTGAACTTGAAAATATGCCCACCTAGAAAATGTGAACGAATCAGGCATGACTTCTGTCACAAAACCTAAATTAAATAAGTAGGGCACAGTTATAAACAAATGCACATGTATTATAAAAACGCCACAAATACTATACAAAACATAATAACATTAAACGATATAAAAAACTTACCAATTTGTGTTTGTCTGTTAATTCCATTTCCCCACCAAACCAGTAGTCAAATTATATTCAATGACGGAAGACAAATCCGGTGAAGGGTAAGATGGCGTTATCAATAAGCAGCCATGTAACGATCAGTGATTGTACTGTCAAGAAGTGTAGTTAATTAAATTTGAATTATTTGTTTACGGATTAAGACATTTATTTTTATAAGACAAATATTTTAATTTAATTTTAATGAATAATATAACACTATTTTTCAAAAATGGCCGATCAGCTTTTTGTTCACTGTTTTATGACTCAAATATTTTTTTATAAAGAGAAATTTACTAATTAAAAAAGTTGTAATGGTAGTTTAAAAATTATAAATATATTAAATAGTAAAATTTTCGAAAAATGTATCTATTGAGTTACGCATTATCCAACACATGGAGAATAATATATCTGGTCCACGCAATATTGACAAAATATTTTTTAAGTTTTGATCGTCCTAGTCATTTTAGTCGTATCTATACTGTGTAAGACTGGAGTACCGGAAATACTGAGTAATACTGTGAAAGAGGTAGAGGAAAATTTTGCTTTATATGCGTTACTAATTTAAAAATCAAATGGAAATGACACCAATAAGTGGTGAGAGGAACATTCTGACATACTTCTTGGTGAGCATACAAAGAATTATGCACATACACACACGCCCCAAAGCAACGGAAATACTGTAGTATAGCACTGTAATATAATATGCAGCTAAAAACTAACCTACTAGGTTTTTTGCCTTTTTATTGTATGATCTTGTTCTGGGTTCATGAAATTCCTGTTCATCCAATAGTTTTTGTTGATGCGGTATCATATCATACCTTTGTTTTCTTTCCCGTCGTTTCTTTCTACTGCCACTGCTGGTGCTACTGATGTCCAGCCAAGCGGGAACGTAAGGTAATGGTAACAAACATTGCCTTCCTGCTTATATCGGCAGCAGTAGCAGCGTCAGTGGTAGTAGCAATTGTCACCTGAAATATCTTCAGTTTTCATTGCTCAGAAGTACGTTTTGCATAGCACTCACCGACCGTACGGCGGTGTTGTAATAAGTGTAACGATTTATGATAATTGCGGTTTGATCGTTAAATTTGCAAAGTTCAGAAGAAGATTTGCAAAAAGTTACTAACTTGATGTACGGGGGATAATTGCTTTTAGCAAACAATTTTCAGCATTCACCTCTACCAAAAACCATAAAGAATTCAAAAATCTTTTCTTCAATGTTTATTTTTACGTCGTTTCAAGAAGTTAATAAAATAGGTTTCTTCTCAAATTTTATAAAATTATACCAATGTTTATATGAATTGTGCGACAAATAATTAACAAGAACAATTTTCAAAAATGAATAATAAATGAACTATTAGTTAAATAGTAAAAGGTGACGTCGTGAGAATATCTGCAACATGTTTTTGATTTTATTACGACTTCCTTCCAAAAGAATATGAATTTTACAATCAGACGTGTTTTCAGTCTTCGTTATGTCTCCTAACCATCCAGATAAAATTTATTCTACCTTTCTAATTGAATGCGATCTCAATTTAATGCAAATTCATAAGTAGATAAGGTTGCTTTAGTTTCATCAGGTATTTTACAAAACGCATTCGGACGCAAACTGTTGCTTATATTCCTCGCTTACCACTATGCTATTATATTTGAAATTTGTATGCGACTACCGGGTTATTTTTGTTGTTATTTTACAGGCTCTGCTAGTTCCAGGAGATCTGATTACTTTGTATGCTAGGGAATTATGGGGTACCTGTGTAATACTTTTTTCTTGCCATAATTTTTGCTAACTTCTGCAGATGACAATTCTTGAGTTTATCTCAGTTACGCATTAGCCATCATATAATTTTAGTTGAATGGGAAAATATGTAGCCTGTAGTAAAAGGGGTCAGCTGCAGTAGAGGTAAAAGGTGTCATAACAGTAAAGGTTGGATCACCAGAGGAAGCTGCAAAAAGAGCAGGTTACATTTCAAGAAATGCCTTGCCAATAAACCCCTAATTTCCATGCCTTCTTCGCCCACGACACTACACTATGTGTATTTATAGTTATTGAAGTAAACTTCAAAATGTTATTCTTTTTACTCATTCCAACAGTCTACCGCTCTACCATTATCTACCTTTACCTCTCTTGCTCCCTTAATTTTTCTCTTCCTAAATTTTTTGCAAAGCATTTATACAAATTGAATTAAAAAATCTAGAAATGTGAAGTTAAATAAAATGCACAGATCAGTCGCTGTTACCCAGACGGTAAATTAACCTTAAATATGGGCATATGCGTATGGACCATGTGGTACTGTGGTGGCAAATTTAATAATGCCGCTCATCGCCGCTTTTGTCCAAGACATTTACCGTTACTACCGGTATGATATAATGCCTAAATAAATTTAGGAAAAATGAAAATTTTGAGGTGACCATTTCTTCATCGACGAAAATACCCTCACGGTCAGTGCGTGGGTAGGTATTTTGACAAGCAATATTTTAAATAATGCAAAACTTGAAAATTATTTCAATTATACAAAGAGTCAAATTATTTTTTACGATACAATACGATTATACGACAAAAGCTTGAAACGGTGGTGACAGGGACGAAGTAGTAGAAACTAATTTCATGTGAAGTTTCTTTTTGTAATTCACCACTTTCTTTACTCACGAGAAACCTAAAAAATTAATTTAACTAACAGAAATTATCATCCAGGATTAGCGAGACAAATTCCACTTGCTTGGTTCCAACGTGACCTAGGTGTTTATTAGCAAAAAATTAAAGAATGCCAAAGTTTCAACCTCAATTCTTTCCTTTGATGATTTACAAGCAGAATAACAGATTCGGAATGGGCGGTATTTTCGTAATGTAAGTAATAAAGGGACTTAAACGGCAAAGGTTTTTGTATAGAAAAGAACGCAATATTTTTCTTAGTTCAAGCAATTTTTAGCTGTTTTCTTTTTGTTATCCTTTTCACATTGTTTTCCCTTTTGCAAGAGATTTAATGTATTGTATACGACCAAAATTAAAAAACACCATATTTCTCTAAACATGCATGTGATGATTTTGTATGTTATCTCTATCCCACATTTGAAGGTGTTTTATGATGTAGTGCAGTGCAGTGCAGTGCATCTCCCAGTAGTATGAAACGTTTTTCCTTTGAACATTTTCATTCGAAAGCATTAAAGAGGATGTGTGCGTGGGCGGGAAAGGCAATAAGTAGTTTAGGCTTACTCGGGATGCTTTTCTGGACTTTGACAAAAAAACAAATTCAATTTCCGTAAGTTTTTCAGTCTTATTATATCTACTTATAAGATATTAGCCTTCCTCATAAAATAAAATTTTCTTTTAAATTTTTAAACATTTATTGAGTGGAATTGGATTAATTTGCAGTTAACGATTTCATTTCCAACCTCTTTGATCCTAAAGCCGTGCAGGATAGTCTGTCTTGTTTCTGGACCAGATTTTATTACGAATTGGGAAGATATTTTCCATTTATATGCAGACCACCCGCATTTAAGCACTAAGCAACAACTTGTCTAGAGATATGA
Source organism: Physocephala rufipes (assembly GCA_963966595.1). Classification (NCBI taxonomy): domain Eukaryota; kingdom Metazoa; phylum Arthropoda; class Insecta; order Diptera; family Conopidae; genus Physocephala; species Physocephala rufipes. Next base: position 44,040,215 of record OZ016501.1, read on the forward strand.
GAACACAGGTTGTAAAGAAGTAATCATAAATTCTCTCCAAACAATCTCACCTAATGATGAAATCAAAACATGTCCCGTGACAGTTCTCAGTACACTCGGAAATGTTCGTTAAATAAATTAATTTGTTAATGTTTTCATTAGCAAAGCACTAATAAGATGGAGATATTAAAATATATTTTCGACAAACTTACCCTACATACCCACCCAATTAGCTATATAAACGGGTGAAGAGCTAAAACCACAACTAGAAAATCAGATTCAAAAAGCTAACCGGACTCGAATGTGATTTCGTCAAAATATGGGTGTCGTGAAGAACAAGCTAACAAGCTAACGGTGGAAATACGGTGGAAACAAACAACGTATTTTTTTGCGAGATTGTAACTCTCTTCTCAGCAAATATAATAATTTAAACAGTTATTTAAATTATAACTGTTTATATAATAATTTATATATAATAATATATATAATAAACTGTATATATAATAACTGTATATATAATATACAACTGTATAACTGTATAACTGTATATATAATAATTTAAATAGTTAAAAAGTTATTTGCGGAAAATTCTGATGAGCAGCAATTGCTGCAATGGCATTTACTTCAAATATCATTATGAATTCATGCTTAGTGACTGCAAGTAACTGTAACCCGAGTCTTATGACCCCTATAAGAAGAAAGTAATAAAGAACATTTAAAAGCGGCAATAGTAATTTAGAAGCTAACTGTTAATTCAATTCAATTCGATGTTTTATGAAAATACAAAAGAGGAATGAGAATTCAAAGAATACTTGTAAATAACTAAGGGGCCTGACGGATTTGGAAACAAGAATTTGGGTACCACCTTTTGACAGGATGATAATGAACTGAATATTTTCTACTGGGGCAATTGCGACGATAACAAAACCGAAAGCACTGTAAGTATAGTTTCCACAGGATCCTTTTGTACACAAATATGTGTGTAAGCCATGCATTTATGTAAATTCCATTTTCGCCATCATCGATGTAATCTTCCTTTTGTATACTCTACACACAATGCCCGGACCGATGTTTAGCGTTCTCCCGTGTTTCAATCTTAAGAGATAGAGAGAGGTTAGGATGAATATTCTTACCTTAATGCACTACTGTGGTGGAATTTATATTCATGGTTAGAATCATGACAAGATTATATAAATGCTCTTTTTATCCTCTGAGTAAAACTAAGCTTTTCTCAATATTAAGGTTTATTTTTAAGGATATAAATCCACCCCCAATGTGATATAAAAAATTCAAAAGGATTATATACATTTGATTTAAAAAAACTATTTTCAAAAAATCAAGTATATTTGACATATAAATGTTTTAAGAAGTGCTGAAAGAAGTGCTTTATACCTTTTTGAAAATTTTGTATATATTGTCGTTTATTTCTCTTCAGCACGAAAGGGCTTTTAGTAACAACAAAGTTTCGTAAATATGTATCATTTTAAAAATGTTTTATATAAACAATTTTTTTATTGATTATCTCGTTAATTTTGTTGTAGAATTTTATTGTCATGGGCGTCTTAGTGTCCCATTCTTGTCGAAACAGGCTTTACTTGACACCACTTTTGATATTATTGTTTTTTTATGATCTACTTCCTTGAATTAAATTATGAAATATGCGAAATCGCTACCATTTATTTATTGAACTATTTATTATTTTTAACTGGCTGATTATAATTTGTCTTGATATTACTTCCCTTTGTGTGAATGGTAACTGACTTGCGGCTTTTACCGACTTCCTAAATATATTCTTCATTATCGCCAACACCCCATCGTCTATACCACACTAAGCACGCGCACACTGCATAAATGTATATGATTCCTGCTTCCCTTTAATTTATTTCCACTGCGTCTTGGCATCAAAGACCGCATAAAATTTGGCTCTACCACAATAATACCAACCTCTATCAGCCATCTGTCTATCTATTTGTTTGCATGGTTTATAGAGATGCTAAAGAAAATGAGATCTGGGAAAATTCTTGTCATCAAATACGGTAGCAATTAGTACGCTGAATCTCCTGAAATTGTTACGATAAGACGGGTTATTTGACTGAATATTTCTACTTGTTATCTATAAGTAAAAAATTCCGTTTTCCTTTGCCGTATGCAGATTTTAAATATTTATTTGCTAGGCCCAATCTCCAAACATATGGGTCGTGATTTGCTCCCGGTGCTCTGGCATCGATGACCATATCGTCATCACTTATCTCAAATGAAATTAAATATTCCAAAAGGTATAAAATACATGATCTGCCCAAAATTTAAACACATTACCATCATTGCATTTATACTGTAGTAGCCTTTTCTGTTGTAGTATAAATGCTTTCGAGCGCCTGGTGATTTTATTCTAATGTGCGTGCCATGTACACATCCGATTATTGCAGAAAAACGAAACCTATCAAAAATTTTCTTTTATCGATGTTTCCTCTTCTTCCAAGGTCTCAAATTTAATCAATTTTGGACATAAATGTTGGTAAAAAATGTGCATTCTGAAATTACATCGGACACTTTGCTCTGCGCCATGGGCGCCATATGCTCATTACCAACGAATTTTTGATAGCTTTCTGTTGCAATCAAGCGCAGAAAGGTCGCTAATTTTAGCAGTGGCGGTATCGATGTTATTCTTACCTACCGCTTCTCTAACGGCGTAAATATCTCACTGTTCAATAAAATTGATACCTTAGTATACTCTCAGATTTTGGGATTTATTATTAGACATGTATACATACTCAGAATCAGGAATATTCATAACATTACTGGGTACTCTCATGTTATCTTCCTCCTCCCCTTGCAGCAAAAATGTTGCAATAATTTCAGCGCCAGATATCATTGTTCAATTTAATTAATTTTGTGTTCAAATTTTCATTTAACGTAAACTTTGAAATTTTACAAATCCCTAAATTGCACCCTATACCACCACAGCGGATTCGTGTTAATAAGTGCTATTGGTAATCACTAAACATATTGCAACAAAAACTTCTGACATGGCAACAATACTGTAAAGAAAAATCTAACATGCAAAAACGAGTCCTCTGAGAAATTCGTGGAAAGCCGTCTAAAAGTATGAGAATAAATGAGATAAACATAATTTGGTGGCTACATTCAAAAGGCTGGTATGAGACGGAACGCAACTTGCGTGTTACACGGTTCACTGATACGCCTACAAACGTCCGTATGCCAACGTTTCACTAGTTTAGGTCCGTCCATCACGATTATCTAGGAAATTCTAAAGAGTTGTCCAATAAGAGCGGGTCGATGTTAACAGTCTGTAGCGGTCATGTTGTTTAGCCGACGTCTGATCAAAAGTTACGGTTTGGAGCTGATTTTGGGCCGGCGGTGTCATTGGTCCGTATTTTTTCCAAAATGACGTTGGTGAGGATCCGCTCCACGGTGCGAAGCCGCGGCGGACATTTAAATTATGTCATATTCCATATATAATGACGTGAATTGTACTTTCAAATAAAAATTTCGTTAATACCTCACACACAGCTTGTTTCATTTTATTTGAACATCGGCCCGCTCTTATTGGAAAACCCTTTTTATACGACAAACGAGAAAATCAATCAAACCATTTTCACAAAGTGTCTAATAAAATTTCGCCTTGGATTTCTGTATTTTTATGGCTTTGTGCAATAAACCATTTCATATCCATTATTGGTACCAAGCAGTTGATCCTGGGTACTTTAAGAAGCGGCAGTATTTCGTGATCTCTCGCAGGACTGATTTACGGGTTGGTAATACAGAATTATTATAACTTCGCAAAAAAATTACGAAGTTTATTAACTCTACTGGGGAAGTATATTTGGAAATCCTCTCTGTTAAGCTACGTTTTCAACTTCTTCCTTATTTAACTGATAAACATGACGCAGCAGTGATTCAGATACAAAACGTGATTTTTGAATTTTTCAGAACGTTCATTTAAAATAAAAGACAAAACCAAAAATACATAGATCCGGCAACTTCTGCTTGACTAAAGACTATAACACCCTATACCCGCAAATTCTATTTAGGGTTTTATTATGATAACCATGGACTGACCCATCTGTTTTTCACAAGTACACATTTTCTTTGGGAGTAAATACTAGTTTAGCTCTAACTGGCGGATTAAGGAATTGAAATATAATCACCGAAAAACTCACTTCGCCTTTAATATGTAAGCATGATATTGGTAAATTTGATCCAATTTCAGCACCAAACAGGATAGAGCAACGGAGAATATATATAAAAACCTACGTGTCAATTTATTTCCGATGACATTAGGCAACAATTAATCGAAACGGCCGAAACATATCCGAATAATTATGGATGGAGTTAAGCAAAATCTATTTCAATTTTTAAGATATCTCACAGGAACCAAATCTCATGTAACCAATCTCAAGAAAGTTGAAATGAGTGACAAACTGCTTTTGCTGTGTTAGTAAGAAATTGAATTGAAATTCTTGTAAATTACACCGGGAAAGAAAGGCGAATAAGGAACAAATTATTGCGGTTCTTCTTAAGTTATTTAAAAAAGGCGACAAAGTATTCAAGACCATCATTGAATTGAAATTCGGACGACTGTCGCGCATTTTGTTTTGTTTCTTTTTCAAAATATGGTGGGAATTATTGTGGGTGAAGTTCGAGCGAAAACAAAGTAATAGATCATATTTGCTTTTGTTGTTTCTACTTTCATGCTGTCAAATCAGCAATGCGTAGCGATTATGGAAACGTTCTGTAGCGGATTTAAGAACGAGGAGACGAGCCTATAAGCCTTTCACCGCGGGAGGAAAGAATAATTTAGTGATAACTTTTGAAGAAACAAAGAAATTTCTGCTATAAATATAGGGGATCAGATGCTTTATATTAATTACCAGTTTAGCCATTCAGAGATCGTAATTTCAATCATAAAATAAATTCGGCTATACAATGTGTTCTCTCCAAGGGCTTTCTTATTCGAATATCCATAAATCGATTAATTCTTCATCTGGTAGATAAAATATCATTTCCCAGAATTCATACACCGTGGTATTACATGAAATGCCGCCGTGTTCTTCAAACAAAACCCTTGCTTTTGAAAATGTTGTCTCTTCACTTTTTATTTTTAAACCAATTTTTATCCCTATGAAGAAAATCCCGTCTCAGAACCGCTCTATTATCAGACCGATTTGTTAATACACCTTCAGTAATCATTAAATCACTTTAACGGCGAGATATCGTCAACTACTTTTCAACTACAATAATATTTTAGAATAAAATACCGATAGGTAACCTTAACAACCTGCCCGCTCGGCTTTCAAATTAATTAAGACCAGAAAACTGTTAAATTCGTTGCTTGATTTCAAAATGATGCAAGAGAAACAATGAATGTTTTCAAAATGTTCAAAAATGGAAGAAATTAAAGATTGGGTTAGAGCTCGTCTTGGAAGAGGTACTTTATACCGATGGAATATTTTATTGCTTTATTAGTTTTTATTTTTAATTTTGTTTTTGTTTTTAATTTTTTTTTGTTTTTAATTTTATTATTAGTCTTATTGTTATTATCTAAGTTTGTGCATTTTTAGTTGTTTTTCTATTGTCTTCTTTTAGTTGGTCATCACAGAAAATTTTGTGTTAGGAACTTTTCCTCCGAAAACTTTTGCAAAATTCAATTCTAGGAAGGAAGTACGGAGGAATAAAAGTCAACGAATTTTGACTGAACTGATGGCGGCAATGACGCCGGTAACAATTAAAACATCGTTCAGATTTTTTAAAAAAAATTTGAAAAGAGGATTCAACGCTAGGGTAGGACAAACGGGAAGAAGACGTTCTTTAATTTGTTTCCTAATATTTACTTCAAAGATTTTAACAATGTTTCTATAATCGTTAAATACGAAATCGTTAAACAAGAAATGGAAAAAGAAAATATGAGAATGTAATAAATATGAAATGAAGACGTTTGTTCAACGAAAATTGATTTACGCTTCTAGCATTTTATCTGAAGAAACCAGCAAGGGAATTAACTAATACTAAATAAACGCGAGGAGTTTACTGATTTATATTTATCCCAGAATAAATATATATTCTCTGTTATGAATTGTCCGCAACGCTTTTCATTAGGAATTAATGTCAAGCAGTCCCAATAGCTTTTGGCCATAAATCTTTTCAATCTTTAATCTATTGGATTAGTCTCCTGAATATTAAAGTCCTCTTTCTCCCTTCTCTCTCTCAATCTTCAAATCGGAAACCTATTGACTGTATAGCATAAATCTGAATTGCGGCTTCATTAGGTATAAAGAAAAAGTTACATCGCAAGATCCCATAGGAAGTCTCGATATTCTAGCATCTTCCATAAAAAGAAACGGTTCAAGGAAAAGACTTGTTCCCGAATATACGGTAATGAAACCTTTAATGACGATAAATAGTTATAAAACAATGATTTCAGTGTCAGTTGACTTTACTTGACTTATAAAAAGGCAACTTTCATTAACTCTCCTCATTTTGAGCATCTTTTAAATAAAATTTAGCCATTATAGTCAAAACCAAATTGCTACGAAACTCACGGCAAATAAAACAGCGGCGTTTAATAATAAAAGAATCAAACAAATCTGTTCGTCACCATTTTCATCAAATTCAGCCACCTGAACATAGCAGTAAACTAAATTAAAGCGTCAACAGTAAATTAAAAGCGTCCAGAAACAACCCAATAACAAACCTCATTCCTCGTAATCATCACATGGTATAGGACATAACCGACGAAAGGGATTAAATCAATTGTCGCATGAAAGCACATAAGAATATACATACAAACGTGCACATTAACAGATCTACTGGAGTGTATCTTGTAGTTCTAATCGATGCGTTAAACGGTCCAATTTATTCTTTAAATGTTGCAGAGGCGTTGGTAAACACAATCGAACAGTTGACCAGACAATCAATCGGACAACCATTCACTTGGTTAGTGGAACAAATTTCTTGTCATATGAATTCGAATGTAACCCAAGTATCGTGCTTGCCAATGGCCACCAATACGTATGCAGCATAATATGTCCCAAGCTGAGTGCATCGCCTGAATTCTCTAACTATCCGCTTCTCCTCTATATACCCCTTGCAAATAACTTTTTTCTTATTCAGGCTCACAAAATGAGAAGAATTCCCGCGGATTTCGGATTTCGCAATGTCCCCATCATTTATTGCAAATAAATTTCTTGTTGTAACAGGACCACCCACACAGCCTTAATTGGAAACCTACTCGTTTGTATGCCTATGCCTCGTACATTTCATTATTTTGCATTTGCACCTTTTATTACTGTTCACGGTTTAGGTTACCACTTCATTTTTTATTCCAGTTTTAAGTTTCCGATGATTTTTCGCCTTATTAGGCGCCGAAATATTCGCTGGAATTAGATGACATGAGCGAATTAGCTTTGGACGCAGTTTCTGGATACCTGAACTACTGTGGATGCTCATCGACAGAAAAATTGAGGTTACACACAATAGCAGTTAACAATGCAATATGGGACTGTTTGTGAACGACATAGTTTATTAATGCTATTGACCTCACAGCAGAAGAGTCTTGTCCACGTTGTCATCATCACGTTTTTCGCCGTCATATTAATTAAGTTAGGCAATTAAGTTAGGAATTATTGCTCTTAAAGTGCTTGAAAATCATTATCTATTATTAGTTAACGTTATTTAGCATTGTTGGAGCGCCTTTCTAGCGAAGCAACTGAATAATAAGGCAAATAATTCGCGCAATATTAATCGTGAATTGTTTAATGTGTCCTGAAGAAATGTGCTACCAGCAATAAATTATTATAAATAGCTCTCCAACGAATATTATGTCTTACATTCAGTTAGAAATTTCGCAAAAGATCTACAAAAATTTTCTTTAATTATGTTCAAATTTGTGAGCACATTTGATCATCCTCGCAATTATTTTATGCAGCAAAAGATATTTCCGTTCTATAGCGATTGCTTTCGGAAAGACTGAAAAGCCTTCCTAAATTATATATTATATATTAATTTTATACAACTCTAATTTAATATTTTTGAATGCTTTTAGAATTGTTAAATTTCAGTTCCAATTTTTCAATCAACATGTCTTCGTATATTCAGGCATATAATACGTAATAGAGCGCTGCATTTGCCGGACAGTGCTACAACGGCGACATTGCTGCTGTGAGTTGTTAGTATAGTGAAAGCGAATGATTTCTATCAATTTAAACGTCAATCAATTTAAACGTCATTGATTTTTCAGTTGGAACTGCACCAAATCAGACGAACGTGTTTTTTGTCTGACAGCATAATGTTGCATTGTATGCACACACCGGCACACACCGAAGATACTATCAACCCACACTGAATACAAAAACGCGAATAAACTACAACTAAAAATAAATAAGCACAAGGATACGATGATATAATGGAAACTGAGAAAAGAAAAGAGTATCTGACAATGTGCAAATTTATTAATATATTAGATACGATGCGATGATAAATCCCTTTCTAGAATGTTCAAGCGTACCACCCATAAATGTACGATACCATGCCATCAAGTACGTATGTAAATACGGCCGTATATATATTTTCGCACAGCCACACAAATATATAAACCTTCGCAAAAACTCATATGAACTAACGTGCAAGCAAGCGAATGTATAAAAGGAAACGTACTATTGGATAATCTCTTTAACTCCTGTCGAGGGAAAGCGCTCGGTCTGCATAAAAACCTTTTTAACATTTTTAAAAACTTGTTATTTTTTATTTATTTTTTTTTGTTAATAATGTTAAAAAGTTTCTATAAATTTTAATAGATGAAAAATTTTCAGCGATGTAAATCAAAATGAAGAAGTAGGTGAGAAAGAAATGAAGTAAATTAACTACTGTGCAGTTTTAACGGATTTGCAGAAAAGTTTTTATTCCTATTAGTGCTTTATTTTAAAAGTGAGTTCAGCCAAAAAAATTTCGCATGCTCGAATTGATGTACGCAGTCTAGAATTGTAGATATATGTTATGTGCGTGTGAAAAGATTTTCGCTGGGAGTGCTGTGTATTAATTGCTCAAACGTATATATCTTTCAAAAGCAAAATCGATATGTGCTGTAGTTCTCTTTCTCCCCAACGGCATTACATATCGTCGTGTGTATGACTGCGCCTCTCCCCAAGCACAAGTACAGGCTTGAACTTTATTTTATTGATCTTGTGTGAAAAGATTCTGGGCGTGATTTCCTTTTACTTTAATTTCATACTGACTCTAGTGCTTCAAGTGCTTTCTTGCTAACGACATACCGTTCCTATATCTGTGCTTGGTTTTTTCATTTTCATTGCTTCCATTACCTTTTTCAATTCACAAAAAATTCTCTTTTGTTTATAATTCTGGAACTTTGTGCTTAGAATATTGAAGTGTAGATATATTCTTGTATGCGAATTTTTCCTATAGAGAATAATTCAAAATGACAAGGTTTTCATGTTTTCTTAATATTGTAAGATATTGTTAAATTTTTACCGACCTCCTGACTTTTGCTTCCTCTCGATACGCTGTTGTTATTGTTTAACTAAATGTCGGATTCTGTGAAGCTGTTTCCAGATAAATTTGATTATAAGTTATAGCTTTGTAATGAATAGTGCTATTCAAAAATCATATTTGAGAGGATAAATATTATAAAGGAAAGTTTTAAAAGAATTAAGTTGTGGAAAGCTAATTGAAAGCTGCTTTAATGGGAAGAGTGGAACAAGTGTGTTAAGCTCATATTGACCTAATATGATGCTGAAGGTTAAAAAACGATTCCTTTAGGCTCACATCGAACAAATAGCATACCCATTTTTGACGAATATTTTTGTCGAAATGCTTTGAAACCTCTTCATCTTTTCGCTCCATGATATCATTAATTTGACATTATTATAGACAAGCCATTTCTTGTGTCCAGATAATAAATCCTGATATTTAAGAATTGAATTGCAGACGCCAGCGCGGTGACAAAGTGTGAGGATGTGAGGAATCCCTACGTTGTGGTTTAATTTTTATTTTTAGGATTAGTTAGCGTTATAAAATAATTATAGTAATAATTAGTAAACTACCAAAAATATTAAAAGGATTGCGTTTAGTAGTCTTTCTAGTATTAACGAATGTCATCGATTGGGCGGTGATATTACAATTTCTTATCTGTTATCCATGAAACCACCCCAATTGGATGAGTCGAGAGGAGGTTTCCAAAAGATAAGACCTGCAGGTGACAAGGCACGATTGTTAAAGGAAGATTCAATCTTTTCTGTTTGGGTTTTTATTTTTCGCTGCATCTTTTATTGTGTTTGTGCTTCTTCTTGTTGCTGCCGCTTTTGCTATTGATGCTGTAAAATGTAAGTGATTGCAAAGATCGTTGGATTTTTATTGTTCATGGTGTGGCAACAGATCTGACTACACATGCTTTAGTTGTAGTTCGTAGAGCAGGTGCAGTGGCAGCATAATAAAAGGTAGAGACGCATATGCAGTTAAGAACAACAACAGAAAAAAAAACAACAATGTAACAATTTCCAGTAATAAGTATGACAAAATCATATAAAAAATGAAAAATATTATATGAAGGAAGAAAGTGAACAAAAGTTCAATTTTTAAAGCTTTAGCTTAGCATTAGGATAGTTGGAGAGAAGTGTTTATATATACTCCATAAAACTCCATGAACAGTTCTCTTTCTAGAATTAATTTTCGATACAGAAATTATTAATATGAATTATTGATATGAGATGAATTATTATATAGGAGATGTATTATTTATAAAAATTGAAATTTTTAAAGAAACGTCAAGTCCAGCGAAATTACATTAAAATTTGAATCCAGCTAACCAAATATGTCATTACTCATTTATGAGAAATAGGCATAAAAATGCATTTGGAGGGAATAATTTCCGCACGTCCTGTCCGTCCGTCTGTCTGTCTGTCTGTCTGTGTAAATCACGATTACAAGAAAACGAATGCAGCTATAACCATGAAATTTGGTACGAATATTTCTTGCTAGGATAGGCTGGTTGGTATTTGGCGAAATGGGCGAAATCGGTACACTTCCACGCCTACTTTTGGTATTTAATATGAATTAAATCACGTTTAGAGCTCAATTTCTCAGCTCCGAATACGAACTTAAAAGTGAAATTGTATATCCGAGTATACTACCTCATATGAAAATATAATCAAAAAATGGCCGTGGTCCGCCCAATAGAGAAAAATTGGTACAGGCGTATAGGTATAAAAATAAAGATATTGACATGAAATCTGGCACTAATATTGCCTGTCATCATAGGATGGGTGGTGTTGAAAATGGGTGAAATCAGAAAACTGCCACGCCCACGCCTCAATTAGAACTCTCACAAAAATGAGCGTTGAAAAGAACAAATAAAGCATGAAATTTGGTACGAATGTTCTCTGTCATTACAGGCTGGTTATAAAAGTAAATATAATAATTTAAATGTAAATGTATAATATATTTAAATAAGCCGCCGACATTTTATTTGAACGTTGTTATCATGAGATTCGGGAATAGGATATATAAGCTTCGGCCAGGCCAAAGATAACGTTCTTACTAGTTGAATTTCTATTTCATAATTTTATTAGCTTTTCTTTTCAAATATCGTATATTTTCGAATGGCTTTTTCTGTTTTTACTGCTAAAACAGCAATGGCAACACCAGCTTGGTGGTAGTGTGTGTTTATATTGACCACAAAAGAATTCGTGAAGTTTTAATAGGTTAGAAGATTTATCAATGATAAATTTATTGATTTGTATAGGATTTATGACTGTCTGAAATTATTTAAAGATTTCCACGAGAGATCTTTAAAGATATTTAATGTCAGGTGGTATGGTTGTATAGAAGCATAATTTCCGTCTTAATATCTGCTGAATTTCGCACAAGTTTATTTAAATATTAAATAATAAGAATATTATTTTATATTTAAAAACAGCATTGTGATTGTTAGTTTGACATTCGGCATTTGATTGGCATGACATAATCTGGCCAACAATTGCTTTCCAAACAAAATTTTAGGTTTAAAATTACTAGAGAAAGACATAATGCTATTAAACCTGTGAATCTATTCCTCCCTAAGAACTGGCTCATTCTTATTTCAACGTCGGCGATATTCCAGGTATTCTTGCCACTAATTATTTATAAAAATGTTGAATTGTTATGAGTCGAGATACCGTGCACTTTCTCTCTCTCTCTCTCTCTCCCAAAATCATACCTAAATGCAAATCACATACTTCCTTGACTCGATAAAATATTCCGAGTACACTTCCGATACTAGTTTCTTGGTCGAAATAAAAACGAAGGTAAGGCAACAAATTCATCTCTGCAACAGCAGGAGTAGCAGCAACACTAACAGCTCTCTAACTGCCCCGTTATACTTTTTAAACATTGGGCAACAAACAAAGCCTTATGTCATACCGCACAAATTATCTAACCTGACTGTGCAAATATTCGAAAGTTTAAAACACGGGTCAGCAGCGAAGTCGAAGAAGGGAAATAAAAAGTGGTCTGAGACCAGAAATCGTTGCGTAGGAGGAAATGTTATGGATGAATAGTTTTTAAATGGGAAAAATCCAGCGCCACGGCGACAACCACATCTATCTCTCCTTTAAACACTAATAGAAGACAAAAATATGCAAGGGCTAGAGAATAAACAGCTATTTCGCGAGACTGGACATGGATATCTCTGAAGCAAGCAAACCGCCATACGTACACAAACACACGCACTTCGTGATCCGCATTTTTGCAGCAGCCAAGCCGTAAAAAGGGGTTAGTTCTTAAATAGAAGGAGTACAAGCAAAAATACTATAAAATTATGAGTTGTTTTTGGGATGATAGGCCCTCAGATGAGAAAAAAATATTCTAGAGGTAGCGCGTTACTAGAATTCAGCGACATTTTAATGAGACAAGGCTCAGGTGAAAGGGTAAGCAAAATGGCTACTGGTCTTTTCACTTAATAGTTACTGGTAAACTTAATAGTTTAATAGTTATTCTTAATAGTTACTGGCTTAAAGCGCTTGTCTCGCTTTTCATGAAATCGGAGGACTCTTTAATAAATTTAGTTCTTGAAAATATGTGTCTAATTTCGATTAAATATATCTCATAATGACCATAATGCTCTTTATAGAAACAAATATAAGAAAAGTCGAAATTTATTGTTGCTAATTAAAATATAAAAGGCTGGAAATTAAATTAATTGTGATTGTGTGTCCCAACGGGCCAAACAAATAAATATGGAAAAATAAGTTAAATTAAAAGTGAAAAAATGATAACTCAAAAAATATTAAAACTGAAAAATAACACACTCGATTTATTATTCTGATCCTCCGATTTTTTGGATAGCAATTATTTTGTTGTCTTTATAACTGCGATGTTATTTTTCAATTTCTTGCGTTCGTTTTGTGATTAAAGCACTGTACAAAACGTTTTCGAGCTGACGAATAGTTTACGACAATTTGTGCAATTGGTTTTTGAGAAATAAACTGACGATGATGGCCTAACATTAATTCTCCTGCACACCCTTGAACAGGATATCGGTTTAAGGTTCGGTAAATGCGGAAGTAGTAAAAATACTCAGAAAATGTATAATTTATTCCAAAGTTTATACAGATATGAAATTCAAACGCGTACCCGCGCCTGCATACGTACAGACGTGCATGCAGACAAGTATAAGTTTGTCTGGAACAAGAACTCATACAGATAAGCTGTTCAGAACTCAAATGCATAAAAGAAGTAGTATTTTGATATTTTACATCAAAATATTTTGATATTTTTTTTAGATTTTATCTAGTACTTTGTGATTTTATAAGACTAAGTAATTTTTCGGAATAATTAACCCCCTTCTTTGTTCGGTTTCTTCCAGTTCAATTCGAAATGTCAAATATTTTTTATAGAAGCTTATTTTATTTCTTGTGCCATTTGTAAATCTACCATGCTTTTAAAATTTGCTTTTATTACCAGAGAACCAATTTACATTGCGTGGTAGCCAACACAATACGGCTTTCAACCAGTCTGACTCAGAAGGGAAGTTCTACGTTATTTACAAGTGTCATTGACAAGGTTGCATATTTGAAGCAGATTCTCTTCTTCAGAGAAAAAAACAACACACATACACATCACATACACATGCCCCCATCTCGCCCCCTGAAAATATTCACATGCCTTTCCAATGCCATGCCAATTTCTGCGATACAGTAATACTTGCAAACATACCTATACACATGTGTAAGGGTGTGATACGGATGGCTTCACCTATAGCCCGGCAAAGAATAGTTATTATGGTATTGAAAATATTCACAAGCACTACCTAAGTAATTTTTCACTACGTTTATGAAAACAAAGTTTGCATCGAAAATATACCCCTTTCAGAGACGTGTTCCAGCAAAAACCTCTGACATCCTCTTCTCTAACTACGTCTGTTCTTAACATTACCACATTCAGTGCTAAAATCCAGACAGTTTTGTAAAATAACGACAATTATGTGATGAAAAAAACTATAAAGCAAAATGCAATACGTAACGGCATTCACAAAATGCTGCACCCAAAATACACAAAATGTGAATCTCAACAATAGATATCATAAAGGTAGTAAAAATAAACGAAAGTAAACAAGAACGCTTTCTTCGACCTGACGGGAGTTCATACACCCTTACACCCGTAATTTAAAAATTTATGGTTTAATTCCACTAACTAGGAGGCAGTACACGCCCCTTTTAATATTACATTTATCCTTAATTGCATTAGCTCGGTTAATTTAGATCTACTAACTAATATTCATATAGTATAGGGGTGTTATTTTGTCCATCGTGGATGCTGAAATTGAAGACGTCTTTGATGTTGTTAAAGATATGTAAAGTGCGAATATATAATGCAAAAAAGTTATACATAACTTCTGAGTCAAAATTAAACTCATTGATAAGGCATCGTAATCATCGCCACCATTACACTATAAAGGTAAACAACGGCGCAACGTCGACATCGGTAATAATACGATCAAACTCTTGCAAATTTTTCAAATTAATTCGTGTACTGATAATAGTCGAAACAGATTAAATTAGATTTAGTAGATTCAAGTTGTTTATAATTTGCGAACGGCTGAAGTAAATGGTCATAAAGAGTATGATAATGATGGCGGTAAATATAATGGCAATGCCAAAGATGACCAAACGAATGCATTTGATTATGCTATTATTGATTACTGATATATTGAATACTGATTATTGATAACTTTACCATTAATAATTATGACGATTGGCACGACGATATTATAGAAAACTTATATCTTAGTTTTCTTGTTGTTTTTTTTGCCTCTAAAGCAGAACCAGCGTCTTGTGTTTCTTTCTCTCATTCTTTTCCGGTCGATTTTTATTCCTTTTTCAGCTTCTTTTAATTTCCTGTTGTTTTTAATACCATTTATTCGACCTCGTTTAAAACTTCGCCAGTATATTTCTCAAGCGTACGTGATTTCAGTGCAGTTTAAAAAAGACGAACAGAAGCAACACCGGATTATAATCTGTTTCTGTAATTTAACAACTTCCGGAGAAGGGTCATTTATTGCTTAATTTCGGTTTATTTTTCTTGGTTTTCATTTGGTTTTTTGGTTCTTGGTCTTTTGGCTTGGTCTTTTGGTTTGGTTTGGTCATTTGGTTCTTGGTCTTCTTTTTTGATTTCTTTTTAAACTTTTCGTGGCAAAAATCCTAGCAAAAAATATGACAAGAGGAGGGGCGTAGCTAATGACTACTACTTTTTGATTTCGTTTCTCTCATAACAGTTTTAAATAAGCATCTAAATAGCAATATCAATTACAATAACAAATGCTATTAATTTCAATATAAAATCTCATGAAAAACTGAAATACGAAATTATAGAAAATCGGAAAACGCTATTTGCATAAAATAGTTTTTGAAGCGATAATTTTTTTTCAATTATTACAAAAACAGAAAACAGCAATTTGTTTTCCCAAACCAAGATAACATTTATATTCAAATTATCAGATCCTGTAATTACCAGAGTTATCTTTATCGATATGATTTTAATCAAATCTTGAATATTTGAGCAAATTATGTTTATTTTAGGAAGGGAATTATTGCAACTACGTCGGATGAAAAATCGAGAAATTTTTAAGTTTTACCGTAAAATAAAATTCAACGAATTTGCACCACTTTGAACTGCCTCCATAAGCGCGTTTGGTATTACGAATTACGTTCATTTGTAACGTATTCAATTCGTATGTCTGATTTCGTTTTCCCGAGTTGTCTTTAATTTGATGATACTGCTTGATGATACCGCAATTTCGGCAATGCGATGGGGTGGTCATGGCTCATATGTCCTACACCCATAATACAATTTTATGGCGTGATCCTAGTAATCCTAAAATTTATAATTTAATACTTTTAGTGTTGCATTCTCCTCTTATGGACTAACTTAGATCTATTAACCCTTTTTCAAGGCAACTTTTCTCAAAAATATTCACACAATGTAGTCGTGGGTGTGTAGTTGTGGGCGCCCGTTTTTTTGGTGAATTTATAATAAATTTTCAGCTTTAAAAGTTTGAATAGAGACTGAGGAAGCGAGGTTTCGCAATTTTATTTCATAAAAAGTAGGCGTGGCAATGAAAAAATGGGAATAATTTAGTATTCGTAGGTGATTGCCTTTTTTGAGTGGAAAGCATTAAAATTGAAATAACGAGAAAAAAATAGTCTCCACCAATAATCGCACAAGTACGTCCGATACTTTCCATAATCTGTTAAAATTAGTGAAGTCGTTCGTGCGTCGTTATTTTTGCAATAAAAAACTTGCTATGTAATGTAATAAACTTGCTATGTAATGTAATGTAATGTAAGGTTTTTATCAAATTCTTACGCATATAATGATTTTCTATTTTAGAATTCTATTATTATACAATTATAGCCTTAATCTTTAATACTTCTTATCTTGCACTTACTTGATCAATAGTAATTAATAAAAATTAAATAAATAAATGAATAAATAAATAAATGTTTAAGAACATAATTTGGGACTATTTTGATTTTTTTTTATTCGTAAGCCTATCTTGTGGATTTTAACAAATTTATTACACACTTTTGTACAATTTTCTGAACTCACTGTATCCTCATAGGACCATGAACGTTAACGAGGACAGACGTACCTAAACCAAATACGCTTTAGCAAGTTTTGTTTACCTCTTCTGATGCATAAATTTTTATATTTTCACAGAAGAATTATTTTCATAGAATTCGCAATAGGAATTTATGATGCTTAAGAATGGAATATGAAATGATTGAAGATGTGAAGATAAAAAGGAAAACTGAGGAAATAATAACGGAAGTTGTATTTCACTAGGGCATGATAAATAAATCCAAGCTCTGCCTGCTGGAGTCGAAAATTTCAGTTTACATTTTTGGGTTTATCCTTTCCTTTTTGATGATAAAAATCTGAGATAGCGCTAAGGAAAGCGTTTTAACGGGTCTGTTGTAAATCCTTGCGGCTTGGCATTTTAAATCGATAGTAATTACTTTTCACACACATAAACAAAATAACCAAGAAATAGAGGCTCGGAAAAGTAGAAGTAGTTGCAAAAGCCAAAGGGCAGACATAAACAGGCAGAGGGGATAGTCAGGATTTCGTCGGCGACGATTTACTGCTTTCAATAAATACTCATTAAGACTGCAATTTCGCTGAGTGGAATGTTTTTGGTTGGGAATACTCGTTTTGAGCAAAAATTAAAGCAAGGAAAATTAATCACGCTCGATAAATATCAAAGGTTCAATCTTGCATCTTTTTCGGTTAAGATAAGAAATATGAACACAAGTGACTAGCAAAAGAGAGCCCAGAAGAATGTTGACGGCATGACCTGGGACTAGCGCATACAAGCCTAAGATTAAGCAATTTTCGGAAAACGTGAAACAAAAATTCCCATTAAAATAGATCGCGTACGATTACGATATTTTAATAACGCAAATGCCGATCAAATCACTTGCGTGATTCAAGACTTTATGAGAGGTAACAAGCCTTATTGAATACTACACACGCTCACACGGAAACTTCTTGCTGTGTTCGCCTTTACTCGGAAATTGTTCAATTAACAGGCACTTATATTTAACCAAGGTGTGGAGGGTCTTGTAGTACATCTTAGCTGCCGCCATTATTGCTTTTGCATATAGACATCCCCTAGCGAAATGCCCAAGAAAGTCAATGACAATCCATTCCAATGAATTCTTATTGTTAAGCTACTGAAAGAGTATTTTCGTGCCAACATTATGCCACATAGACGTTGCTATAGTTATTGAATCGAAAAATAGGTCTCATTCTAAAGTAGATCCAGTCTTTCCACATAGTGTAAACAATTAGTTCCGAGTGAAAAAGGTAATAAATTAAAAATAAAATTAAAAAAGTATATGATTAAATAATTCACAAGCACTTCATTATCCAAGGGGTTAACATCAATCATTAATCAATACAATAATGAAAGCATTTTATACTGTCATCCTTTCTCTTTCTCTTTCTTTCTTATTATACTCATGACCATTTTTATATATTTATTTTCATAATAATGGGGAATATCACATTTTCCTTAATTTCTCGCGGGAAACGAAAGAAAAATGAAACATTAAAAGACCAAAAACTTTCTGTTGCCTTTTCGCTTGACAAGTCGGGCTTCGACTTCATCTTTTAATGATATTTTTATTCTTTTATGTTGAAAATTCAACAATAAGTTACTTTTTAAGTTTCTTCAATTCTTTCGTTTCGGTATCCTCCACAACATTTTTCAAAATGCTGATTTCTTGAAGTAAGCTAAAAAGGGGCCAAAAAGGCGCCGTCGACCTTGTAAAACTAATTTCTGTATTCTTAACCAAACACATTGACACTAATTCAAACCAAAAACAAGAATTTTTAAAGAAAATCTTTAAATTTATGATGCCCGATAATGTGATGTCGTCAAGACGGTTAAAGGAAGGAATTGATCTTCCCGAGTGGCTCAGTATGGCCACCGAGGTGGTTTTCGTTTTATAAATATGGAAAAATAAGGCAATAAGTCACAGAGACTCCTTCAAAATTTTTCTCGATTTTGCTTCGTTTTCGATTAAGATTCGTTTTAGAAGTATTCGGTATTTCATCTCAATTCCATTGAAATCTTTTAAATTTCATAAAAAACAGATATTGTTCTCGTTTTCAAGTAAGGTGAGCAGAAAACAATATGCAATAGTATAAGTAGTGTTTATTAGGCAATTAAACTTGGCTTAAAAGACAAATTGACAGTTCTGAAAACTTCTTAAAAATTTATGTAAAAATGTATATATCAGTGTTACTAAAAGTTAGTATTTCTGGATGTGCAATGGTAGGAAGTAGGGCTTCCTGTACGTATAAAGAGCATATAAAACTGATTGCAACTGAATAATTGCGTGAAAATAAATGATATTCCACTTTATTTGCTGACAAAATTTGAAACGATAAAATCCCTAAGTTAGGAGAAATAGCTTCTTACTTTTCATAGCCAACAAATGTTTTCGTATGTGGAGCTATAAAATATCTTTTAAATTCGGGTTTAAAACAACAAAATAACAAATATACCAGAAGGCATGGTTCTCATGCGATATCGTCCATTTTGACTACCAAAGGGTTTACAGTGAATGGGTATCCATGTCATATTTCATGACAATATCTGAACTCATTTTCCTGCCATTCAGCTTTCTTTATAATTGTGTTTATGGTGGATGCAAGGCGCCCATTTGCACAAAAGAAACATATACCGGAAAGTCTGAAAATGTTGTATGCGGAACATATTTTTTCAACCTTAAACCCGTACCCCCACAATCCTCCCCCATTTTTTCATTCTTGTCTTCTTTATTTTTTGGTAGAAATAGGGTTAAAGGGATAGGATATGTGATTACAGTACCAAAGGGTCATCCAGGAAAGCTACAAGCGAAAAGAATACGATTGTATATTGAGTAGATTTGAAAGGAAAAGGCAAAAAAATGTAAAAATATGAGGGTGAACTTTTTCCGGACAACACGAAGGTGTTATACTTCCCGACTGTGTCGCATACATCGATGCGTAGGAATTGAATGAGCATCAGAGTCTGAATAAATTCGATAAGAATCAGATTATACGACACCAAACAAGAGAATGATCAGCTGCTAACGTCAATTCCATCCGGTATCAGCGAATAGGCATCAGACATAACAAAGGAAAATATTTGTGATATTGATGCAAGCGATTTTGATAATTTAAATTGCCCAGGGAGGCATGTTTCGATAAATTCTTGCATGTATGAATGGTAATTCAACGAATGCATGGGTGAACATGTGTTTGTGACTGTGATTGTGTATGTGTACGTGTGTGTGTTGACAAGTGTTTGGATGTTCATGATTCCGCTATTAGTATTGTTTAATCGATCCTGCGGTACTTCTTTAATGACACGACAAATACAAATACACATAGAAGGAAAGCGTACATGTTTTCTGAAATTATTTCAAATTCCCTTTTGTTGCTAAGTTTTTGCTAAGTTTTTACTAAGTTTTTACTAAGTCTTCTTCGAGTGGATTTCTAACTTAGCATTTTCACCGAAATTATTATTTCTGCTTATAGAAATTCGTTAAAAAAAGCTTTTGATTATTTTTATCTTGAAATAATTTGCCATTTTATTTTATAAATTTTTTAGTTACTTTTAAATAACCCCTTTTATTATTTAATTCCTATTTTAAGATTTCTCTAAAAAAAATTGATTTTTCGGTAAGACATTCCAAGACGGCAAGAACCTGCAGGAACATGGACGGTAACAAGGATGCTGACTTCGAACAAAATATCCAACAATTGCTGCACCTGCCTAGAATGAAATAGAGAAATGTAATAGGATTAAAATATACCTTAATATCTGGTCGGTTGAATTCAATACTCTGTAACTACCTGATGCTTAGGCGAATCGTTCCGTTTTGATGTTCGTGATGTGGTGACGTTTATTAAAAAAAAAAGCATTCACAATTGTTGCTGTTGTTATTTGTTGCGGTTGACGTATAGCGGATTTTTAAAAGTAAATTAATTGTCATTCAGTATTAAGGTTTTTTGGAACGTTAGCTTCGTTACAGATTTTACTTATTTATATTCGGTACTGTTTTTCTTTTCTTTGTTCGTCGCTGTATTTGCTTAAATGAGTGTCAGAAAACTATTTTTCAACTTCAAATAAAAGCAAAATAAATGTTCAAAAGAAATATACCTAAAAAAATATATAGCAAAAATTTTTAGTTGCTGAGATTGTTATTCAAAAGAAACAGCATACTACAGCAAATTCATCTTGTTCTTATAATACAGTACACTATAAGTGACTTTTTATCGTTGGCAGTAATGTGAAATTGTATGGCAGAGGTGGAGAAGTGAAAGAAATTTGTGTGAGCACAGTAAGTTGTCAGTTAAATTTTTGGAGTTGCTTATTGCTGTTGCAGCGAACTGTCGAGGAAGAATTTTTGCTTGCATTTTGGTATCCAATCGTTTTTCTTTGTATATCTTTCACTTTTTGCAGAAATGATTCTAACTTCCGTTTACAATTATGTTTGTACACATGGGAATAAGCAATGGGAATGAATGGACCTCGCCCCTACCTCATCTTACCATCATCTTGGTTTATCCGAAGGAAGGTTAAGGTATTCTGACTTTATACTTCCGTTTTTTTGGAATAAAGGTGACGTGTCAGAATACTCCGACACAAACGCATACTGTGATTCGATTTGCCGCAGTCTGTTTGCCTCTCTGAAGAAATGACATTTATAGGAGAGCGTGTCTCTATTAGCTCTCCTATAGTCGTCACTACCTGAATTGAGAGAATTATATGAATTATCTGTCTCCCTATGCTGTGTGGCATTGAAAAAGCGTGAAATGAAGTGAATCAGTAAAGTCAATGAATTGGAAGACAAAAATTCTCATTCAAGTTCACGGTGCCGGCGCGTGAACAGTACAGAGGATATATACTCAAGAAAATAGGCGTTGCCCGCCCACCTGTAACTGTACCTGTAAGACTAATATTAGTTGAAAACGAATAATGGAAAAAACGACAAAACTCTAACGGTTTTACCTAACAAGTTACCCTACTACATAACATGCTTATTAAAAAAAATGCTTATTCAAAAACATATTTCTATTCAATTTTATAGAAAATGAATTTACAGTATGACAAAGAAGACTATTTAATATTTTGGCATTTTAGTAAAATTGGCATCTGGTGCCTGTACAGTTTGTGAGTGAAATTTCCGTTCTTTTTCTTAACATTTTTCCTTAACATCTTTTCACCATTTAATGAAAAAGCTGAGCTTTCAGGGCGAAGACGACTTAATTAAGCTAGCCCACGTTGAAATAGATTTAGGCGAGAATACATCTTTTCTTCTACGTCTATTAATTATAAATATATTTTCTACTGAAGAAATTAAAATATTTTCCAAGGAAATTAAAGAATAAACAAATAACTAAATTAAGAAGACGAGACGACTATTATTTCACTATATCTCACATTTATTAAACTTCAAATTAAAAACGTTAAAATATATCAAATACAAAAATGCAAAAATAAAAAGGAAAAAGGGCATCATGTTCTATATAACTCAGTGAGAAAGTGACAAAATATTACTTTTATGCTGGTGTTGTTGATGTCGAGGGTATTATTGTAGACATTGTGCTGACTGATATTGTCGTTGTTTTTCTAGTTATAAAATTTAGCGATTGTTTTTAACTAAGTTCCATCTTCTTCCGAACAATTTCATTTTTGTTTTGTATATCCTAATATAAAAGGAGCGCTCTTATGGTACAAACATATATGCACACACAAGCACGCAAGCACATTAAACTCATTCACAAAATGTATCAATTTATAGTGTGTAATCGAAGCATCGGCATGTAAATGCTTTAGTGTTTACTCCGTACATATAAAACATACTCACACCTACTTGTGTTTTTAATTTTATGTGTGTTTATGTTTATATGTGTGGATATTTACCTCACCATAAAATCATATTCTAAAATGATTTTTATATTTTTCTAAATTTTTGTGAAACTACGAAACTGAATATATTAATTTTTAAAAGAAAGAATAAATTAAGCTGCTTTGACGTTCCAAGAGCTGAATAACAAGAGGTCAGTATTGCTTTATAATGCGTGCCCAAAAATTTCTATATACACTGCCGATCTTTACAAATGAACAATAACGCAATCAAGTCCGATTAAGTCCAATGAAAAGCAATAATAACATAAATAGGTGAACTGATAGACCTATCATACACTCGTACATCAATAAACAAAATAAACTAAATAATTATCATTAAATTAAATTAATTATAATTTTTTGATTTTAAAATGAGAACAATAAATCGCAATGTTGAATAGTAAACATAAAAACGAGAATTTTGTTTCGATTTAGAACAATTGTTAAAAGTTTTATTTATTTATGTAAAGTATTTGTTTACTATTTGGCGCACTTTCTAGGTTATGACCAGCAGTAAATTTTCTCTGGATGCTGGAAGTTTTGTTAGCTTATAGTTACTGCACTTTTTTTTTGCTTGCTGCGCGTTTACTAACGAATGTAATGTGTTTCATTATGTGATGGTGTGATCAAGTCTGTTGAAAGTATTGTACCGCCTTCTGTTTCTATATAATTCTCACCAAACGTATAGAGCGGTTGTGGGCTTTATTTTAAACAAATCCGTAGGACGCTACTCACATACCCAACACGTACTAAGCAGGGATGGCCAGCTATAAAAGACGGCGTGTAATAGAATTCGACAGATCACTGGTAGCCGACTAACAGGTAAGACGTCAATTACTATTGTTTTTTTTTTTGCGAAACGCGCATAGCATATATGGATCTCCTCTGCTGCTTTCGTATTGGTTAACTTTATGTGATTTTCGGCGAGAATCTAAAACTTATCCTCAGAATGGAATGACCGACCGAAAATAAACCAGAGCTATATTATAATTTTATTATATCATCAGAGCTATATTATCATTTTTCTATTCTCCCTTTTTCTCCGTTTTCCTCCATAAATTTTTGGTTTTGTCTGTGGTTTTGCCAGTGAAAACCAGTTTTGTTTAAAACCAGTAAAATCCGCTTTAAGGAAACACCGTATGAAAAGTAAGAGTAACCGTATGAAAAGTGAAGTAACCATTTTTATTTATTTATTTATTTTTGGGATATACTTATTTTTGAGTGTTTCCGATAAACTATAGGCTGATTATCTGATGCGCTGCTTTCACATTCATTATTTCCTTGACCTTATCCTCCCTCTTCTTGTGCAGGATTACGACAAAACTTCATCAAAAGGGGTAATAATCCTTCATTAAACTTGTGCTAAAAGTGCTAAAACTTAATTGAGGGTACTAATCCTTCTTTGGAGCAAATCTTCCTTTGACGTTTCCTTCTTTCACATTAATTTCCAAAAAAATGTTAAAATAATTTGTTTTATAATTCCTGATTAAAAAATGGTCTCTTTTTCAGTTTTATTTAACAGCAATATTGTATGGATATTGAGAAGTATATGAAAAACAACCAAAAACTATATATAAGTACTTTTATTATCTGATAGAATAAAGCTTCAAGTTTTGGAGTGAGCTACCATTTTGTGTGAAATATGCAATTGAGATCGGGATTTCATATTCCTCAATTCTTGTCGAGATTGAGAAAATGTCGATATTTGTGATGACCAAGTGTCCAAGTGAGAAGTATGTACGAGTATATCTGAGCGTTTTGTTTATTTCAAGTACTTATAACGAACTTTCGAAAGTTCGCAGTACAGCAGACACATAATTAAAATAAAAGCAAAAAAGGGTGGACACATCTCGGGGCTGACATAAATCCCCTTTTAATGCAAAAAGGGGAATTGCAAATATCCTTCCTATAATTTCTTTTATATTTTTTCTATTATATTATATTTTAATACCTACATGATTCAATCGCTCTTCTGGCTAGGATATTCCTTTTTGTTTTCGCATGCACTTCTTGGATGCCTGTAGGCCCTCTAGAAGCGGCAATTTGTCAGCAGTGGTAGTTACTGCAATTAGCTAATATATCATTTATTATGCCTTCCGGTTAATCACACTACAGGCACAAAACGTGCACCAACAACAATAATAGCATAAACTACTACACCAAACATTGTTTATAACATGCTATACAAAAAAGAAGCATAAAGTGGATTTGCTGTTTTTAGATTCAATATTTTTAGCACGCTTTGAAGCAGAAACGATTTTGAAATCAGAACGAACTCTCATAAAACTGAAACTAGTGCTAACTAATGATTGTTATTACCGAAAACAAAGCACGATGACGTGATGCAGAAGAAGCGGAAAGAACGAACGCATGGGCGAAACTAAATAATTGCCAAAACATTCTAAAACTTTGGTAATATTAATTACATTTTCTGCTTCTCCTTTTTTTGAAATGTTTTACTTCTAATTAAATTTTGTTTTCAACAACTGAATTTGTAAGAAAAGAGCAAGAAAGAAGTGCTTTGTCAAACAATGAAAAGTATGCAAATCGTTGCAGGCTTTTTATGTTCACAGTTGTATTAACGTTCTTTGCTGTGGTAGCCCTCAGCACTCAACCTTGTTTTCAAATTTCCGTCCGTCCTTCGTCTGCCACATGAAGTACTTCGTCTGCCGTAAGCTTATTTTAGAATGCAATAAATAACAATCGAAGCAAACAAATTAGCATTTTGGAAGTGCGTCCTCTTTTAAAACCCTGGTCAGTTTAGACATATTTTTTGTTCAGCATTTCGGCCCGCTATGTCTGCAGATAAAAATTCGTTTACGGAAACTATGTACAAATAGAGACGAACTGAATGGTGCGGTCATCAAAGTAGAGTTAATTTTCTAAGAAAAAATTAAAAAAGCAATGCAATACAAAAGCTTCATGATTCTATTCCCGCAAATATTTTTTTGATACTCGTTTTTTAAAATGTTTGATAAATGCTCAGGAATCGAAGCCGCGATTTAGTAAAATCAATAAATTGGTTTAATTTATAAATTATTTGATATCTTTTAATAAACGTATAAATGGGTAAGTTAAGGTATATTGGAACGAACTTCCGTCATCCCTCGTCAAATTTGGTTTGGAGACAAACCGGCTTCGGCGTTGTGCCATCTTCAGTGTCTAGTTACATTCTCGAACGTAACTAGACACTGAAGATGGCACAACGCCGAAACCGGTTTGTCTCCAAACCAAATTTGACGAGGGATGACGGAAGTTCGTTCCAATATACCTTAACATCCAACCCTGTCGGAAACTTCAACATATATCAAGAATCAAATGGGTAAGTCTTTAAAACCTTTCTTCAAAGAATTCTTGAGAGAGAAAGTGTACAAACTTTTGGGGTGGATGAAAACAATTCTCTATTTTTTGCCATGTATTTAAAAATCACCCTGTATGTTGTGAGTAAACACCCAATTTAAGGAAACAACAAGAGGAATTCCTCTCTGCGTGTTAGGATTTTATTTGCTTTGCTTTGTAGCTATTTTTGTTGTTTCCGTCAGTTTGTTCCTTTATATATAAATTTATATTTTACCAGTTTTGTATCCTTGGAAAAAGGAAAAAATATTATTTCCCTTTTCGGGGTTTATTTACTTTAGCATTTTACGACAAATCACATATTTGCTGTTTGTATAGCATCTCAGCCGTATATTTTTTCGGCCATGTTAAATAATGTGTGCATTTCCTTCAAGTTAATTTTCTTGAAGAAAATTTGATCTTATTAATTTCCGTTGCTGTTTTTTTCTTTTATTTATCTTTCAGTAAATATTCGGTTTAATCTGTCTGGCAACATTGCCCTCTTTTAAGGTTACGAAATATTTTTTATTACATTCAAAGAGTATATAAATAAAAATCAATATCAATAAATTCCTTCTACAAATGCGATACCCTCCATGACATCGTTGTTGTAACAATCGTTCTTCAGAATTTTTCAGAATAATAATCCAAAATAAAAACGGAGGAAAGAATAGAGTTTAGAGTATAGACATGTATTATATAAGCGTATATAGAAAATAAATAGCAATACTTGAAAAATATCAATATTTACAATGTATACAACACTTCAGGATTTTAAGCATCTTTTCTGAAGGACACTTAGGAGAGTTTGTATGATTGAGCCATTGGATAAACTCTTTCTTAAATTCACCTTTTACTTAATACCATATAACAATTTTTGTTGACAATTTTGTTTGCAAATTTTTGTTTGAATATTACCTTTTGGGTCCTAAGGTATATAATTACATTATAAGGTGGCTTATCAAATTACATTCCATACATAATCGAATGGATTTTAATTAAGAAGGAATTACTGAAATATATGGAAAGTATATATCAGCCATTTTAGAAATAATCCATTCTACTCTTTATGCTCTTTTTATACTTCCTTTAAACTCAGGTCTAAATTTTGCAAAAGCAAAGATAAGAGAAAGTCTTAAATATTAGTCTTAACTATACTACTTAAATATATTTAATTGAGTTCATGAAACGGCGCAAACCTATAAGTAAACGCAAGAATTGTGCATTAAATATCGATGAGGATAAATAAAAAGAAAGCGGATTATTTCACATTAATGTTAGCTGTAAGGGATTATGACTATTCTATAAGTTGAGTACAACGAACTAAATTCGTATAATACTATAGCCGTGAAGATAAGTGGCCATTGCTTGGGTGTTGTGTGTGTGGTATGGGTGTTTGTATGTATCTCTGTGTGCATGTGCGTGTATATCCGTGTATGCGTGTGTATAATTTCAATGCACAGTGGTACGAAATAGAAATCCTTCGGCTAAAGTTCAAGAACATTTGAATGGTTAGGATTTCTTTGAAGAAGCTTTTTGCAGTCAATAGAGAAATTTTGATACATATTTGAGGAGTGATCTAAACTCGGCAGAGATATCAAAGGACTCTGAGCTTGATTGGCATCAAAATCAGTGTAGGGGTGAAACCTAAAAATCATTTTTTTTTATTTTTAGAAATTATGATAAGGAAAGCGAGGTAAAATGCTTAATTTTTTTTTTTGCTTATATACTTTATTTTATTGTTGTATAAGTTGGAGTCAAGGAATTTAAACGGTGGAAGAAACATTTATATGTATAAATAAAAAATTGTTTGGATTAAAAAAAGACGAAGAATTTAGAAAAATTATAGCGTAATATGCAGGAAATTCATGTCTAAATTAGAAGTGCCCATAAATTGATATCTATGCAAATTTTTTTAAAAATGTTCCTTTTTGCAGCCTTTACAAACTACTCAATTTAACACCACCGCCATACGCAGTAAAATGGTCAAGACTACACCTATTTTCAATTTCAATTTTTTCCAATAAACTCTCATTTGTTTGTCACTACCATGCGATGCAAAGGAAAATTGATGTAATTTGGGTTTTATGTTTTAATAATACGTTAGTTTGAGTTGATCAAACTCATGCAGATAGTTACGTATTTTGCTGCATCTAAGCCTTTATCACGTGCCATAGAGTATAACAATTATATAAAATTTTAGATCAAACTTCATATTTCTAGAAAATTATATTTTTTTTATAAATAAACTTTGATGTCTTTCCTTATAGAAATACGAGAAATTGCGATTAGTATACATTTTTAATTTAACCTGTTTTAGACTTTCCTTTTATTCGATGTGATGAAATGGCTGCGCGTGAATTCTTTTCCATATTTGCGAAAAGCCTTCTAAGGCTTGCATTAGAAATTTTCGCTATTCTACTGACCAGCTATTTTTTCAATCAAAGATTAGTTTCTTTCGCAAACAGTTTGCAACATGAAAGGCTCTCAGATAAGCTATTGAATCGATTACCTTTTGCTTAATTTTAGAACGATAAGGCTAAAAATTTTGTATTGGCCCCGGGAAGCAGATGACCGCGCCGTGCCGTTAATTCTTTATAAATATTTCAAAATATATTTCGTATGCGTAATTGTACATATTGTAATTGTAATATTACATACGTTGTACGTAATTGTCGTAATTGTACATAATTTATACTCCTAAAAATCTTTCATTACCAATATCATTGACAATATTTTTATTTTGTGAGAGCATTTTTTGTATTTGTTTTCTTCTGTATGCTTTTGTTAATCTATTTTGTTAATTTTTGTTAATCTGCTTTAGTTAAATAAACTTTCTGACGAAACAGTACATTTTAGGCAAAAAGAAACAAAATTTGTTATTGTTAAGAATAACCATAATAATAAAATTACAATAACAATAATAATTAAATTGATAATAATAAACAAGGGTGATAATAAATATTTCAGTAAACTGTCAATACTTTTTAAGTCACTTCATCATTAATAAAATAATCATTAATAAAATAATGAGAAAAAGGAAATATTCTGCTTTGTTTCATTCATTCTTTTCCTTTGAAGTTATTGTTATTATTATTATTCCTATTTCTCCTGAAGCTTCTCGTAGAACTCTTATTTATTGCTGATACTGATATTATTGTTTTGGTTATCATTGATTTTTCTTACTTTTTGTCTTGGTTTTTATTTGTTTGGCCTATAACGATGCAATATTATCAACTTATTATATTAATTGATTAACTTTTTTATGGTGGCACCATGCAGAAGACTTGAGAAGTAGACAAAAGGCAGACTCAATTCCAATAAATGCCAAGGGAACAATTTAAGTTGGCTTTAAAAAATATGAATTCTTAAATAGAGGTTTAAAATAAGTTCTAGTTATCTCAAAGAATAAAAAAAGAGGTTTGAAATTTTCGCTTGTATGGAATTCGATTTGATTGCCGTGGTATCACACACAATTATTTTTTGTCGAAACTAGATGCAAATTCCTCAGACATATTTTGGAAAATGGGAGGAAGTTAACTTATTAGAAGAGTTATTGAAGAATGATAAAAATTTTATAGTCCTTAAGGTGACTTAACTAGTATGAGGAAATATACGAGCTTATGGCGTAAGCAGGAACGGAATTAGAAATGATGAATTGATTGAGAGTAATCACTTCAATTGTTCTAATAAAACGCATTTCATTATAATTTATATCCTTATCTGCCATAGATACATTTAGAGTGGATGATATCGAATAAAAGTAAGTGTAAGAGGATGAAATGAACTGAGCAAAAAGGAAACAGAAAATAATTTGGATAGGATATCATATCATATCAATACATTTTCCTTCAGCGAGTGAGAGTAACACTTTTTGTGTTTTTTTGAAGTTTTTTATTTTGTTAAAGTAAAATCGTTAAAGTAAAATTCATATCGCATTTTCTATTGTACTATATTTGACAAACGGTCTAAAATTTTGCACAATTATATATTATCTTGCGCTTACAAAATTGTAGGAATGGAGCCTTCAATGCAATCGTTTTATCATACCTTTAATAATTCAACTGCATCAACTCCATCTCCTCCTTTAATAATATTGTTTAGTTCCTCTTTTCAAATAAAATACAATGAAATGATAACCATCAAGTTTTTGATCGATTTTTTTCCACGAGATCCACAATGTATTTTGTGAGCTTTAACGTGAGGAGTCTAGCGTCTCCAAACGAACAATTTTTCAGACAGGTATATAGGATCATGTATTAGTGGAATGCACGGGAGTAAACTGATAATCACAAAACCAAAAACATTTCCCCTCAAAATGGTGTGTTTAAGCTGCAATTGGTGAAAGATGAATTCTAATAACGTTTTTTAATTTTTCGAGGTTCCTTTGGCCCTTTCTAAACCTTAAATTCTAAATACTAAAAAATAAAATTTTATATTCCAAATATGATTTCAAATAATTTCAAGAAATTAACTATTTCAAATTTTGTAAATATTTTTGTACGGTTTTTCTCTTAATGTCGGTTAAAAAAAGAGTTTGAACATGGTAATAATAAATTACTTTAGACTTGGGGTCATACAGCAATTCCAACGCTTGAAAGATTATAGTACATATTCCATAAGAGTTGTAATCTTTCCTAAATTTACAGAAATTTTTCTGGGGAATGGATATATTTATTAAAAACACTTTCTCTGATTTAAACTGATCGAGCTGAAACTCTGCTCTTGTTTACACAAACAGAAAAGTGAATTTGTCGCACAGAAACAGCTTGAGAGTTAACACAATTTGTATGCTTCTAACAGATTGACGGAATTAAATATGAAATGAAAGGAAGAAAAATTAACGAATAGGAAAGAAAGATAGGGAGGAAGGGGAAGTGGCTGTATAAACCAAGCAAGCAAAATATAAAGAAAGAAGAACAAAACATTGTAAGAAGGTTTAAAGTAGAAACAAATAGAACGATTAAAAAAGATATCAATTAATCACTTCTGACATATATTTTGCCCACTCC
Organism: Physocephala rufipes; assembly: GCA_963966595.1. Classification (NCBI taxonomy): domain Eukaryota; kingdom Metazoa; phylum Arthropoda; class Insecta; order Diptera; family Conopidae; genus Physocephala; species Physocephala rufipes. Next base: position 44,071,517 of record OZ016501.1, read on the forward strand.
ATTTCCCACCTGTCTTTAATTTTCACCGGTAAAAATGTTCGCCTATTTGTTAATAATGTCTGGCTAAATGTATTCAATAATGAGACTGGAAAATAACAGAAGTAGCAAGAACGGCAACATTAGCAGACACAGAAACTACAACAAACATAAAATACCAGCAGCAATACGAATGAATCAATTTAATGCTTTTGAATTCAGTTTAATTCAGTAAACATTCATTTCATTTATTCCAGCCCGGTTTTAGATGCGAATTGACAAACACCCAAATCAATTTTAGTCACGCTCTTTTCCACCACTATAATATAAATTGCCTGAATCCGCAACGCTTACTTCATTCCTGCCTTCCAATCAGACTTCCTTGTGCGTTAAATGTGCTCACCTAAATTGTTTGCTCTTCAGCTATTGTTTTATGCCTTGTTATTTTTTCTTACCTTTTGAATAGCTTCCATTATATTTTTTACATACCAACTTAATAATAACTGCACAGAATTATTCTTAAGTAAGCACGATGGAAAGTAACGCAGTTATCACTTACTTATAGCTACTGCTGCAATATAAACAAGTAAGAATACTAACATGGACTTGACTGATGCTCATATATCATAAACCCATAACATAAATACACGGCTTAAAGCAGTGGGCGAAATACGCTCATTTTAAAGAGTTAAAATCTTACACTAAATTAAAAAAAACTATTTTGGCTTCAAGTTAGCTTTCCAAACTGAGGAACTCAGCTTAAGCGGGGAAAATTTCCATCACCTCCAAGAACCGACTGGGTCCACATTTATATAGGGAACTCTGTATAGGGAACTATATATAAAAGAACTCTTGGGATCCCGTCTTTGTGTCATTGTGACCATAGTTACCAGTGGAAAAATCGCGCCCTTTATTAGGGGTAAAATTTTGTCTTAAGTGACGAACACGAACCTATACCTTTAAGTGCCCTCTGCAAGCGAAAGCTATAAACACAGACAAACGTTAAGAAAGGGTGTGGTGTGGAAACATTTCGCCATTTTCAACAAAAAACTGCTTGGGATGGTAGAGAATATTCCGGCAAAAATTAATATCATTCCCCTATTTGTTCTTCTGTAACCGTAGCTTTTCATTGTGGACGCGTCACGGCTTAACCGACTAAGGAGGACATTAATGATATGAATATATATATTTATCTATAGCTACCATGCTTCTTTTAATGTGTTCCAAGCGGAGAAAATAAATGAATATACACCAATAGGTGAATATACACGCGTGTAGGATATACCCGTTTCATACAACATGCAATTATTCATCTAATACCATATCCCATTCCCTTACAACTCTCGCTGAAAACACTCGTAATGGTTTGATAGCGATATCCACCAATTCGTCGAGATGCAGCGCTTGAACGTTTAATCTGTACAACTATCTATCGAGAGAAATATCAACCTACCTCCCTGTAAGGGTCTCTGTCTAACGGCGCTCGTTGATACCCTCTTTGAGTATGCGTCCATGTCGAAGTATTAAGAACTTGATATATTTCAGTCATTCTGTCGCGCCTTTCGTTTTACTGTCTCCTGTCTTTTTCCTTTTTGATCCCTAGCATTCTACATTATCCCGACCAACTTTATCGATTTGTTCCATCCACATCTTTCTCTTTTAACAAACTAGATAGACTTACTGAAATCGGTCCTCCCATCGAAGCTAAATGAGGGCAACAAAATTACCCCCGACAACAATCAACAAGGCATTTCCGTTCCCGTTTTAAGCATGGCAAAAGAAAATTTTGAGGATTGTTTTTCTTTTATTTCGAGAAATTACTACCCAGTAATATCACTGACTGAATTAATGACTCACGCATATTTATTTCAATTTAGGGAATCACTTTTAGGCGATCCTTTTACTTTCTTTATTCTTCTTTATGACTACCACGCTTCCCATCTTTGATTACCCTAGATTGATATCATTTATATTTATGTTTATTAAAGTTGCTTGTTATGTTTATTATATTTTTTGTTAGTGGTAGTTAGTTGTAGTTCGTGGTAGTGTTTGCGGTTAGTGTATTTTTTTGCAAACCGAATATTTTAACCGATGCGAACAAAAAACAACCTGCTTTTGAGTATTCTGATTATTACGTCAGTTTTGTTGTGATCATAATTTTTTGTTTGTTTAAATCTACAAATAAAGTGCTTGCAGTATCTTCTTGGCTTCCGATAATAAAGAAGTTAAATATTTATTGCCGAACTAAATAGAGGGCAATAATAATAAAAAATTGAAGCCGTTCTTTGTCCTACGATCGACAGTACGCATTTTGCAACTTGGCGCATAATGCTTTACAACAAGTTCAAATAATTTCCTTCTTTTAACATTACTTTAATGAACCATTTCGGCTTCTTTTTCATTAGTGCCTCGCGTCTCTATTTTCCGGGATTTCATTTCAGCTCTACAGCGTACAGTTATTTACAACTTACCGCACTATTCCTCTCCTGTTCTTTTCCCCTCAAGAGCACATCGTAAATTAAATTCGTTCTCGATATTCTTGCAAGAGGAATGAAAAGCACCTTCAGGGTTTCTAATAAATTTGTCTGATTAAGACACGCTTTGGTGAGGCTAAAATAAAAGCATTGAATGAAATAAAAACTAAAATTATGAAAGTATGAAACTAAAATTATGAAAATAAAAACTAAAGGTGGGAAAGTTATGGGGGCTAACTTTAAAACGAAAGTAATTATTGAAGAAATATAACGCAAAATTCAAACAATAATAATTTTAAGGGATTCAAAGAGATATTAAAAGCTATTTCAAATCATTAAATGCATTAAAATAAAAATATTATTTATTCATATTTACTGAATTTTACAGGATGTCCTGACGGTAAATTTCTTAACTGTATTCAACAATCGTCCATCGATCCATCAAGAAGTGTGTATTGCCATCATGCCTGTCTGCTTTGTTTTGCTCAAGAAGGTTAAATAAATCTGTTGAATATTTATCGTTAGCATCAAGAGAGAATAAGAAATGGAAAAGAACAAGAAAACTTTGAAAGTAATAAAAAAGATATTTTTAAGTACAACAAGATCCATACGTTTGGGACGAATTCAAAAATTTGCTATCAATTATAAGAAAGTGCGAGTTATTGCATTCTTTACAATACTTCATAATATATAATATTTCATATTAAATATATCAAGTTATATTGCGTACTCCTTAATTTATTTAATCTTTTAATTTTGAAGCCGTGAGGAAACGAAAAAAACAAAAAAAGTTGGTTATAGATGTGTTCTGCGAAATTTAGTTGCTGGGTAATACCAGCAAAATCTTTTATTATATTTTTAAATTTTTGTTGTACAGGCTTTCATTAGATTTTGTTGTTTTTAAGTTTTACTCTTACTTTGCGTTTGCACGACTTCTTAATCAACATATTCTCATCGTCTGTATGTCAGACCTTCTACGTATTTATTAAGGAAATGTTTTATCGTCTTCCTTCAATTTTCCATTTAGTTATGATTTGTATATACCTAAATTGCATACTTTTGTCTCTGACAATTTCATAGCAAACGTTTTGTGTTAAACTTGGTAATTACCCGCGATAAAGCACAAAGAAAATGTAATGTCTAAAGGATCTTTGTTCTCGTTTTAATTTCCTTGTGTCAGTTGACAGAAGGTAAACTGGAAAACTTGATGCGATTTATGAGAGGACATTACCGCATTTTGTGCGGTAGTACCGCATTTTGTGCGATATTTACCATTATTACAAAATTGTCCTTGGCTCTTCACTTTAATACTACCAGAAGGGCTGACATCACAACCAAATACGAGGAATTTAAGTAAGAATCCCTTAAATCACCAATGATCACTCGTATATGCGTTTACGCGTTTTCGATATTTTACCGGTGATGGGATTCAAAATGCGTGCACATTCATGAGGAAGATTTTTATTTATTGTCTTATTAATAGTAAAGTAAAAAACTACGAAACACAATACTAAGCGAGCGATTTATTTATGAGTTTCGTATGATAAACCTTTTCAATTTTCAAGATTTAAACTTCTTTAAGTTTGTCTTTATCAAAAACACGAAGACAGTTAAGTAACGGTATAATAGAATTTAAATTCAAAACTAAATTTTAAAAAACCAAATAAATTCAGATATCATTCCGTACTCACTCTTAATTTCCTTCAAAAATTCGTTTACATAATTAAGTTTCAAAATATTTTGTTGTCATTAATCAATGAAAAACCAGGGCGGGACAACGCCGCAAGACGACCCGCCGCCAGTTAAAATTAAATACTGTTTGCTGAAGAAATTATTTATTTCCAAAAAAATAATTTAAAAATAATTTAAAGTTACTTCTTGGCAGTATTATAAATGATCGCAAATGTGCCTCTTCATCGGACCTGCTGCTTCACACCCCTAAGACACTGAAATATAGTATGGAAACCATCAAATAAAGCGGCAGAAACCGGTAAAAGCGGCTTCGAATGTTTTTTTATAAAATTCAACAATGTCAAATAAACAAAAGAACAGAGAAGAGAAAAGAGAAGATAGAATAGGAGTGAAAAGGCAAAGAAAATAATTTAACTAACGACGGCGAAATTTAATTGTTTTACGAGGAGGTGTTGATTTTCACCCAGCTGAATTAATTTTTAGGAGATGTAACTATTTCTGAGAACAAATGTCTTAAATTTATTGAACCTTTAGCATTCTCTAGAGGATATGTATCATTTGTGCGTTGAAATGGATTCAATTAATCAATTTAAATTAAATTTTAAACAGACTAGGCAAGGATTACTCTGTAGGGAAAAATTTGAAAATGGATATAATACGAGTATTAGTTGAAAATATTGCCTGAACTACAGACGAGTTTTTGGTTGAGAGATATAGAAATTCGTTTGCGCGGCTCACAAGGATTAACAAAAACGTATTGGAGTCAATTTCCCATTCCTTCAGGGTTTGGTTCCAATAATAAAGCACAGTCAGTGAACATAAATATGTTATGGCTAGAACATTTTAGAACGGGAAATATATTCTCTTTGCCAACCAACGAATTCGATCTTAATTGCTTCTAAAAAGATTCTTTCAAATTCAGATACGAATCACAATAATGGATTGGAGACGCTATGGGAAAAATGCAATTAAAAAGTTTACAACTCTCATTTCAGTTTATGGGTGTTGGTAAGAGCCTTGGGGGAATTTTTTAAAGCATTTATTGAGTGCGCTAGAAGTGAAGTAAGAGTGCAGTGAAGTGCAGTGAGGATTATATTATCCATTTTGATTTGTTTATTACTTCTTTCAGTTGTCGTTTTGGTAACGTCGCAAATGTCTCCTAAGTTTAAGGGTATTGAATGATACGCGAGAGTACGAGAAGTATACACACATGTTGTATCACACATGTTGAATTACGAAAATTGCCATTATCAACGTGAGATTGAAAGATGACCACCAATAGATTAGATCATATGGTTGAAATTGTGACATTACTAAATAAAGCGTAATAAAAGGAAATGGAATATTTTTTCCCTACACGAAACCGAAGAATTCTTTTTTTCCATTCCTGACTAATGAGTAACGTCTGGAAATAAGTTGATGCTTTCTTACAGTCTTCACCTGTTAATTATTCTCCCTTTCTTCTTCCACTTATCCCCTGTCTTCATCATCTTTCTTTCTCTTCTTGCATTAGTTTAATCCATCAGATCACAATTAATTTCGTCCGATAACATCCATTATTTATAATGTCAAAAGCGAAAGAGGCAATAACTTATATGGAAATCGTTTTTTTATTAGGATAATAGGAGTGATGTTCATAACAACTGATCGAGCCATGATTTGTAATTTAGTTCATGCTGACCTCCTGTATTCTCCAAGCCCTTTTACTCAATATGCTACAATTTCGTCAAAGGTCACGATTCAGATCTGTTGAGCTCTTATTTCTGATCACCCTTAATTCATTTTTATGTATATAATAAATCAGTTCCACTAAAGAATATTTTCTTTCTTTCCTGCATCCATACAAGAGCAATAAAATTTCAATTGTTTGAACTTCCGGGTTTTATTCCTTCCCCCACACCAAGTTAAATATTTTCACATTTTTACATTTTTGTACATGTTTAGATATTTTGTTTGGAAATTATGTCACATGAAAATTTACCACTTTTTTGTTTAAGGTGTCTCAAGGTATGGATGGGATTGACAAAAAATGAAATATCTTAAAATTGAAGGAAACAGATATCTTGTCTAAAAGACTCACAATGTCTAAAAAATGTGAGATAGTTTTTCCTTTTAAAATTCTAAATTTTCATTTCAATGATTCTGAAAATGTTTCGTTCTCGCTGCTGCCGCTGAGCAAATTTCTTTCTGTTATTAAAAAAATATTCGAAATTTTTTTGTAAAACTATTCACAAATTACTTTTAGAACTATATTCGTGAGTATTGCATTATATTTTGAAAAATTTCTTGAAACTTAAAATCGAAAACAAATATTTCCCAGCAATCTTTAATTCACCACAATTCAAGTCTCCCTTTGTAGATGGTTTTCTCAGTGGTTTTTGTCGATAGTGGAAATTTTGGGGAGAAAACAATTCTGTAGCTCATTAATCTATCAACACTGAATTCATTTACATCAAGCAGCATCTAAAAAAATGGAAATAATTAAGGATTATAAATTGGATGCGATGAACATTCTATCTAAACAGCGTGACCGTACAAAATCAAGTGAAAACCTTTCCAAAACATTGAATTTGTTCGCTTCGATTGTGGTAAATTGCAAGCCACAATACGCAGAGTAACAAATAAATGGGGCAGACGCAGAGGGAGGAAAGTTTTAATGAAAAATCTAAAATTTCCGTTGAGTTCGAAAGCCATCGTGACAAAGGCGAGTAATACACCAAATAAAATGAAAGAAAACAGAGTTTGAACGCTTTCGGCTTTTTGGCAAATTAATTATTTTTCGTTCTTCCTTTTCGCAGAATCGACGAATAAAATCAACTTTCAAATGAGAACAAAATCTGTTTAAATTTATCAAAGCATCGAACACTACCTACTTCAGCTCATTTCCATTAATGCAGATTTGGAAAAGAGCAACAATATTCATTTAATTTAAAATTAAAAATAGAAAATAAAAAGGAAAAATTTAAATAGAAGAACAATTAAATTCAAGGAAAGGAAAAGAAGGTGATTTCTTTACACAATTAAACAATTTCTTCTTTACGCTTCTGCACAAATTTGTCTAAATATTTAAAAGAGATATCTCGCAGCCCTGGGGAAGGGAAGAATGCTATTTCATAACCCATTTTTCCGCTCCTTAACAAAATCTGCTGTACTGTGCTTATTAAATTTATTTTAGAACGCTTCTGCAATTTTCAGATTAAATATCAACCGGTTCAAATAGCGAAGAATACTGCCCTGCCTGGCCCTGTCCACTCTGATGCGTTCCACCTATATTTTGTGTGCTAAGTTTTATTGAATTATTTTAAGTTAATTTGTCCTCAAAATTCAAACAGCCTTACTTCAAACAGTTGGAAATTTCGAGTGAAAATTAAAGTTTTAAAAAACATTTAAATTCCTTAAGTTAATTCTTTTGTTATTGAACTAGATAGTTGTGTACTGTTATTTTATTCGGCGTATATTATTCATTTATCAATTTCAAGTCTTTTAAATCGTGCGTTGACATTTTTATTATTTTTAGAAATTCGAAAAAAGATAAAGGTTGAAATTTTTTCTGTTAAAGCAAAAAGTGAGCTAAAGCAATATGTTCTTAAAAATTAATTAATTTCTAAAATTTAATAAAATTAAGTAATTATTTTCAGGAAAACTTGACTTTTCTACAGTCAATTGTCACCCTATCCCCCGTCATTAAAATCCACAATACCCGTTAACTCAGCTGAACTGATAGTTTTTTCTTGGAAAAATTGAAAACAAGGAGAGGTTAGAAAAGGCTCTGCGAAAACAGTAATGAATATTTATGCAGAGACTTGGAAGTAATTCCATTTTTTTTTTGTTATTTTATGGTAAAATTATAGCTAAGAAACTCGCCATGCTTTAAATACGACCTAAAAAATGATGGTCAAAAAGAGGATAATGATAAGAAAAGCAAGATAGAAAGATTAGGAGATTATATTGAATAATAAAATTCAATTTTACTTGTTTTTTGTACCCTACACGCAAAAGAATGAGGGTATAAACGTCGTTCTTCGATTTTGTATAGAAAAGTACATAAATTCTTGCTCAGAATCACCTCCTGCTCAGATTTCGTCATGTCCGTCCGTCTGTCTGTCTGCCCGTCCGTGTTAGTCTGTTTGTGTAAGACACGGCTACAGGAGAACGAATAGAGCTCTCGTTATGAAATTTGGTATGAATATTTTCTGTCACCACAAACTAACTGGTATTGAAAAAGCGCAATTCGAGCCTGTTCCCAAAATGAAACTACAAAAATTCACTTGACGAGAAAGCAAAATGGGGAAAAATTCATAGCTGAAATGAAGTGAACGAAGCTAAAGTCCTGTTAAATTATTCTAAAGTATTAAAAAGCCGAGCATTTTCTGTAAAGAGTGATAATTGTAAATTAGATTCAGTGGATGGAGATGGAGTTTAGAACTGAAAAGGTTACTTTTACCTTTTTGCTTTTTACTAAATTTTGCTTTTTATCCTTTCTATCATCGTCCCTGAAAGAGTTTCAATATAAATTTAATCAAAGAATTTCCTTAAAATTAAGATTTTGCATAGAAGAGAACACATACTAAAATAAATTCCTATATAAAAAATTTGCTTAAAGTCAAGGACCTTGGAATTAATTTGATTTGTTCAAGATAACTACACAAAACTGAGCGTAAGGGGCATTGATTTTTCGAAATCGTTGAAATTCGTGGAAATTAAAATAATTGTTCGTGACATATCACAAGCTGGATGTACTGAGAGGGGTGGGCGAAAATTTTGTGTGCAATATGGTCAATGGATTGAAATGAAGACAAAAACACATGCATACTACACAAAATTAAACACAAAATCAGCACAAAAGTAATCACTGAAAAAATTTAATTCAATACGGCAATCAACTTTCTTTTCAATTCATCAATTTAGGGATAGGGAGTTCGCTAAAATACTGAAAAAACTATAAAGTATAGAAATTTAAGAATTTTTCTTTACTTCAGAAAATATGCACGAAAAAAATGAGTAAATACAATAAAAATTGCATAAATAGATCTGTAAAAGAAATGCAGATAATTTTTGTATTAATTTTCTAAAAATTTGTATATACATGAGACACAAAATTAAACCATCCCTTCAAAATTGCGTCTCAAGAATTCTCAATAAAAATCTGTTAATAGAATTACCAGAGCGAAGTGTTTATTATTTCACGAGTATTTAAAGGGTTTCCAATAAGAGCGGGTCGGTGTTGACAGTCTGTAGCGGTCAAGTTGTTTAGCCGGCGTCTGGTAGATGTGGTGCTTCTGATTCAGCCAGCAATTCCAAATTACTGTGACAAGCTACACGATTGAACATCACGTTAAAATGATAAAATTTTATTATCAATATAGGTGTTCCTACGTTTACCTAAAAAATTTACCTACTACCCTAAGTTTAATTGTTTATGGCTACAATCCCAAGCTGTTTTTCTTCCATTAGTCTTCCAGTATTTCAGATGTAAATAAAATAATTTTTAAAAGGGCTTAAAATAGGATTGAATGATAGGAAAAATATCGTATAACGAATAAATATATGACTACCAGTATTTTATCAGGTTTTTATCAGAGTTATTGCTCAAATCTATTGTATTGTATTCTGCTTTAGACATACTTTCAAATTATAGTGTTGCAGAAATTTCTGACTGAAATTGCTTTGAATTGGGGTTAATTCCATTACGTGCTTTTCCTTTTTAAAAAAGGATAAAGAAGAATTTTGCTCTCAAACATTCGGCAGATTCATTTTAGTTTTTGCACCTATAACACTTGGAGTCAGCTTATAAATAACTTTTAGCACTATATAATAGAGATTACAACAGTTCTTTTTCTAGGCAATTGTAAAGACTTTCTGTCATCCTTTGTCAAAGTTTACAATCTCCTGTCCGAATCTTCAGATATAATCCTGTTAGAATTAAAAACAAAAATGAAGAAATTGTCTTTCTGTTTCCTGTATCCACAACTCTTCATTATTTTATTACTATTATAAAAATATCATTCATTACCAAGTGTATTAATTCCATTAAATTTCAATCAAAGAGTGGCTATAAAACGGTCGTCGTCAATTGAAAGGAATAAGCTTTAAAACAGGGCTGATTAAATTATTCTGTGGTCATCCAGAAAATAGAACTTTGAAAATGTAAAAGGTATGGCGACGGGCAAAGAGATTGATAGTGGGCGATCAATACACGTTAAGATTAATAAACGAATGATATAAAGAATCCGAATTTTAACAGCACTTTAGCAAAACCTAATTTATATTTCTTTTTCTTTTTTCAAATTCTTTACAGGGAATCTTTCAAAAAAAAAGAACAAAATGTTTAAACAACGTTTATATATACTGCCACTTTTCCATAGTTTTTACAACTCCTTAGATTTACCCTCCTTAGACGGAGGGACAAACTTAATGCACGCATCACCCTTTGGACTTAGGGTGATGTCTATTCAGCTCACATATAAGGTTATCATCATAGCACAGGTACCACCAACAATAACTACAATCATAACGGCAATGTGCCAATAAAGTGGAAGGACTATGGTTAAGAAACATTAAGGAGTCGCTAGTTTGAACAACATTCTTGGAACAGTGTTCCTAAAACGCAGAAGGCCGCCGACTCTTGACTCTATTTTTGGCTGACGATGAGGAGTAAGAGTCCAGAGCATGATAATTTAATTTACTGCGGCAAAAAAAATCTGTCTCTAGCGAAAATAGCATCAATAAAACGATAACTAAAACACTTCAACAACTTGCGACACAAATGACGTAAGATGGTATGTGGTTTAAAGAAATGACAAATTGGCACCACTTGACACTTGTCAGTGATGCCAAAGAACAACGAGGCATCAACAACTTCAGTTACAGTGGTAAAGGCTGTGGAAGTGATAGACGGAAAATCAGAAGAAACAGAACTGAAAGTGAAAATAACACAGGAATTAACAAAATTACAGGATACGGTAAAAATAGAAGCAAATTTAAAATTACAAGTGGTAAAGATCGCAGCGGAGAAACGTGATCATCTTTGAAATCGATTGCAGCAGCGTGTTAGGCAAGCCTCCAGCAGCAACACCATTAGGTTTATTCTAAACCCCAACGTTTCAACAAGCGCCATCATCAGGGGGAAGAGCAGGGAATGCAGTCGAATAACAAGCAGCGCAACTCAAACCTCGACAACACAAACGACATTAATTACCACCGAATATTATATTATTATTTCGGTTATGGCGGCAATATTGCGCCTCCCAACGGGGTGCGAATGTTACAAGAAATTTGACCATGCAACACTAATTCACTTTATACAATTTACCTGGTCCATATTCTACTTTTCCATACCCTGATAAAGTCCTTCCTTTATAATGGCACAAATCTAATTCTTATAATTTAATTTCTATGCGAAACTCCTTGGACGGTATGGATTTTTCTATATAATTAAGAAGCTTTTTTACAAACAATTGCATTTTCAGAAATTACCGGTTTTGTAGACTAGAAGATTTCTCGCAACACAGACATCCTTCCGCCCTCCTTCAAAAAACCAACATTACTCGGAGCCGACGCTGATATTGCCGTAAATTTCATTCGACACCGCCATTTTACTTGGTTATAAACTCTCCATCTCGCAGGCTGCATACGCGATGTTCGGAATACTCACGAATTGTAAATTTGAAAAAATAAAGGAAGAAAGAATCACATTTAAGTCGAATATGATTAAGAGGAATACTTTATTCAAAAACAGGCATTTTGTTTTCCATAATATTATAGAGTCCCCACTGATATAAAAGTAAACAAAGGGAGCTTTCATCTAGCCTTTAGATAGAGTAACGACAACAGCGGCGATAGGCACAACGACAATGAAGTTAGGAACAAAGTCGTAATAACAAACGAAACATTCTCCTTATCTTCATCATTGTTACTCCTTAGTAAAATAGCGACAGCATCAACAACCAAGCGATAATATTTGCCATTTGAAAAGCAGGCTACTTGACACATGTTTTCTTCCCCAACAGTTGGTAATTTGGACACCAGCATCGTATGTCCGCTCACTAACGTATGAAACGCTTCTGAAATTTTGTCATCACCGAATGAATGAATGCTTTATTCATAAACTCGCCAAGTTAGCGGGCGGGGAATGTTTACTCATTCCATTCATTTTCCCATTTGCTTGCTGTTTCTGATTTGTATGTCGTTGATTGATGTTGTTGATGTTTTCATTATTACTTTTTTCTTTACTTCGAACGTTGTTTATTTCTCTCTTTTTTTTGTTTGTGCACATTTTATTGTATTCATAACGCGTCACTAACTTGACCGGCGTACAGCCTTTATAAGAACAGTCACTACGAGTTCCCTTCATCGTCATTGACACTTACAACACTGTACGCAGCATGGGTTCTTAAATATATAGGGTTTTCGCACCCTCTCTCGAAAAGTGTACTGCTGCTTCTTTTAATTTTTTCACAAAATTTATTCGACAATACCTATATCTAAATTATTTGAAGGAAAGATCGAGTTTATATAGAATCGAATAAAATCTAAAGTACGACACACCTAAATGGATTCAAAAGTTAGTTAATTCTACCATATTAAACCAAAGGAAATATATTGAACCCAGTTCCGCCTTAAAATTCGCATATCTTTATCTGTGTAACGAGTTTTGGTTTCCAAATGGTGTAAGATCAAAGGCCCTGGCTCGCATCTTCGAGAAGCTCACAACCCTCGTTTCAATACCCCTTTGCTGGTGTTATTCCCGAATTCCATACTCCATTACTCCATCCATTCCATTGTCCAGATCAGACGGCGCTGCTATAGTTCTTCGGGATTTGGTTCTTAATTTGAAGTATTTTGTTAGAACCGGTACAGCCCCAGGGTAATGCCTTAATTTAAAATTCGTGTTCCTCAATGTATATTCTCCAAATTACGTTTCCCATTATGAGATTAACACCTTGAGGTATACAATTCAAAATTATTATTCTCAGGTAACGATTTAATGTATATACTTCAAATTATAATTATTATCGTCAGATAACGTCGTAATATATAAAATACAATCCTTATATGATACAATCCAGGCGTTCAGACGAAGTGCTGACAACAGATGGTCGTACAATTATATATTTTTATTTTTCATAAAGATAAACTTGATCAGTTGTATGGTCGAAATAAATCTCAGTGGGCATAAATAAATCTCAGTGGTACTACTTTCAGGTTGTGCGCTGAAAGTGAGCGCTTTCTACAGAGCCATCAAATAATCTGAACACTGTAAGTTTGTGGCGTAAAAATAAAGAAAATATATTTCATTAAACTTTATACTCTAGCTTAGGTTAGGTTTAAAGCATAACAAGCATAACATTAGATACTCAGATCGTAAAAATTCGTTTACACCAGAAGTTGAGTCGTTACCATGTAAATTAAGAAGTTTAAATAATATAAAAAAGCTATAAATCTCAAACTACAATATGTTTGTTTCGAAATATTGAAAGCTTTGGCTTTGAATAACTAAAAATGCTCCTGAAATATTGGGCGTAAATCGGGGGTTACAAGATTTGATATTGCTCGTTCAAGTGTTAGACAAAATCCCAAAACAAGCAAGTGCCTTGATTTGGGTTAGAAATGATAGATTAAGAAACCAATAGAAGAACTGAAATGTACCATATTTTCTGGGTCAAGATAAAACGTCGGTTCGTAGGCAAGATCGCGAAATGAAACCGGAAATATCACGAAATAAAAATATGTACATGATACGAAATGAGTGGTAACGATTTTTTGAGAGATTCAAAACCCAACAACTAAAAAAAATATCAATCAATGAAAGATGGAAGGGCAAGACGAAAGATGATTTCCATACATAAATTTTCGACTTCTCGATGAAAAAATTCGATCACTTTTTCATATTCTAAATGGATTAACGACTTATTTTAGAGACATTTGGAATAACAGCCAGAACGCAATTTGTCAGCGACAACTGCACCGAGCAGAACTTTATACTCCCCTATTATAGGGGGAGCAACTGTTCCAGCTCCTGCAGCGAGTATAGATTCCATTTCAGCGTGAAACGACCTTTTTCACCTCGGTCCTCACGAGGTGGTGTTTCTTTATGAGGTCCGTGGACCTTGTCTATAGCTGGGGTAGGCTCAGGGCTGTCCAGGGTCGAATGTTCAAGATATTTTTTTTTTATTGAAGACGGAACCCGTGTTAGATGTTAATAAACACGTTTATTTGTAATCCAATTCTTAATAATTAATTAGATTATAGCTAACAAATTATCTTACTGTAGTAATGATTGTCTTAGGAGGAAAAAAATGATTTTTTTTTTTTTGGTAAGAAGAAAATGATTTTTTTCTGGTAAGAAAAAAAAACTGGCGTTATTGTGGCGATGAAAGCCGTTTTGATGAATGGCTAGGGTATCTGGTGGAGTTCGTGAGTATTTCGCTAGAGCTATTTTCGCTTGAGATCGTGTGCTCGCTCGGTGTGTCTAACACGCTCGTGTGTGTTTCGTTCGGTGTGTCTAACACGCTCGTGTGTTACGAGGAACTTCGCTGATCCTGCGCTGCGCTTGTGGTATCTAACACGCTCGTGTGTGCTTTGCTCGGTGTGCCTGACACGCTCGTGTGTTACTAGGAATTCCACTGGTACTACTAACGATCGTGTACTGTGCTCTGGGTATCTAACACGCTCGTGTGTGCTTTACTCGGGGTATCTAACACGCGCGTATGAACTTTGAACTTTGCTTATATCACTAACGATCGTGTGTTTACTCAGTGTCTTTAACACATTCGTGTGTTACTAGGAATTTCACTTTGATTTCGCGTGAGTTACTTGCTTGAAAGAGAATACAATTTTGTTTATGCTTGGCTCGGGGCCGTGACCTTGTGACGGTAGGGGGAATTTAGGAAAGAGGTGAAGAAGGTGAGGATGTATTCGTCAACGAGAGAGGCTACGGAGAGGAAAAGGTGCAACCGTATTTCCGTGAGCGGAGTGCTGATCCGCTGGATCGGCACTTAGCACTCTCGGCTCATTACTTCAGCTTCCGCGCAACGATCCGCTGGACCATCCGTTGAAGTCAAAGCAACGAGAGCGGCTACAGAGAGGAGAGAGAGGCTACGGAGAGGAAAAGATGCAACCGTATTTCCGTGAGCGGAGTGCTGATCCGCTGGACCGGCACTTAGCACCCTCGGCTCATCACTTCAGCTTCCGCGCAACGATCCGCTGGACCATCCGTTGAAGCCAAAGCGACGAGAGCGGCTACAGAGAGGAGAGAGAGGCTAACGGAGAGGAAAATATGCAACCGTATTTCCGTGAGCGGAGTGCTGATCCGCTGGACCGGCACTTAGCACTCTCGGCTCATTACTTCAGCTTCCGCGCAACGATCCGCTGGACCATCCGTTGAAGCTAAAGCAACGAGAGCGGCTACAGAGAGGAGAGAGAGGCTACGGAGAGGAAAAGATGCAACCGTACTTCCGTGAGCGGAGTGTTGATCCGCTGGACCGGCACTTAGCACTCTCGGCTCATTACTTTAGCTTCCGCGCAACGATCCGCTGGACCATCCGTTGAAGCCAAAGCAACGAGAGCGGCTACAGAGAGGAAAGAGAGGCTGAGGAGAGGAAAAGATGCAACCGTATTTCCGTGAGCGGAGTGCTGATCCGCTGGACCGGCACTTAGCACTCTCGGCTCATTACTTCAGCTTCCGCGCAACGATCCGCTGGACCATCCGTTGAAGCTAAAGCAACGAGAGCGGCTACAGAGAGGAGAGAGAGGCTACGGAGAGGAAAAGATGCAACCGTACTTCCGTGAGCGGAGTGCTGATCCGCTGGACCGGCACTTAGCACTCTCGGCTCATTACTTTAGCTTCCGCGCAACGATCCGCTGGACCATCCGTTGAAGCCAAAGCAACGAGAGCGGCTACAGAGAGGAAAGAGAGGCTAAGGAGAGGAAAAGATGCAACCGTATTTCCGTGAGCGGAGTGCTGATCCGCTGGACCGGCACTTAGCACTCTCGGCTCATTACTTCAGCTTCCGCGCAACGATCCGCTGGACCATCCGTTGAAGCCAAAGCAACGAGAGCGGCTACAGAGAGGAGAGAGAGGCTACGGAGAGGAAAAAGATGCAACCGTATTTCCGTGAGCGGAGTGCTGATCCGCTGGACCGGCACTTAGCACCCTCGGCTCATCAATTCAGCTTCCGCGCAACGATCCGCTGGACCATCCGTTGAAGCCAAAGCAACGAGAGCGGCTACAGAGAGGAAAGAGAGGCTAAGGAGAGGAAAAGATGCAACCGTATTTCCGTGAGCGGAGTGCTGATCCGCTGGACCGGCACTTAGCACTCTCGGCTCATTACTTCAGCTTCCGCGCAACGATCCGCTGGACCATCCGTTGAAGCCAAAGCAACGAGAGCGGCTACAGAGAGGAGAGAGAGGCTACGGAGAGGAAAAAGATGCAACCGTATTTCCGTGAGCGGAGTGCTGATCCGCTGGACCGGCACTTAGCACCCTCGGCTCATCAATTCAGCTTCCGCGCAACGATCCGCTGGACCATCCGTTGAAGCCAAAGCGACGAGAGCGGCTACAGAGAGGAGAGAGAGGCTATGGAGAGGAATGAAATGCAACCGTATTTCCGTGAGCGGAGTGCTGATCCGCTGGACCGGCACTTAGCACTCTCGGCTCATTACTTCAGCTTCCGCGCAACGATCCGCTGGACCATCCGTTGAAGCCAAAGCAACGAGAGTGGCTACAGAGAGGAAAGAGAGGCTAAGGAGAGGAAAAGATGCAACCGTATTTCCGTGAGCGGAGTGCTGATCCGCTGGACCGGCACTTAGCACTCTCGGCTCATTACTTCAGCTTCCGCGCAACGATCCGCTGGACCATCCGTTGAAGCTAAAGCAACGAGAGCGGCTACAGAGAGGAGAGAGAGGCTACGGAGAGGAAAAGATGCAACCGTACTTCCGTGAGCGGAGTGCTGATCCGCTGGACCGGCACTTAGCACTCTCGGCTCATTACTTTAGCTTCCGCGCAACGATCCGCTGGACCATCCGTTGAAGCCAAAGCAACGAGAGCGGCTACAGAGAGGAAAGAGAGGCCAAGGAGAGGAAAAGATGCAACCGTATTTCCGTGAGCGGAGTGCTGATCCGCTGGACCGGCACTTAGCACCCTCGGCTCATCAATTCAGCTTCCGCGCAACGATCCGCTGGACCATCCGTTGAAGCCAAAGCGACGAGAGCGGCTACAGAGAGGAGAGAGAGGCTATGGAAAGGAATGAAATGCAACCGTATTTCCGTGAGCGGAGTGCTGATCCGCTGGACCGGCACTTAGCACTCTCGGCTCATTACTTCAGCTTCCGCGCAACGATCCGCTGGACCATCCGTTGAAGCCAAAGCAACGAGAGCGGCTACAGAGAGGAAAGAGAGGCTAAGGAGAGGAAAAGATGCAACCGTATTTCCGTGAGCGGAGTGCTGATCCGCTGGACCGGCACTTAGCACTCTCGGCTCATTACTTCAGCTTCCGCGCAACGATCCGCTGGACCATCCGTTGAAGCTAAAGCAACGAGAGCGGCTACAGAGAGGAGAGAGAGGCTACGGAGAGGAAAAGATGCAACCGTACTTCCGTGAGCGGAGTGCTGATCCGCTGGACCGGCACTTAGCACTCTCGGCTCATTACTTTAGCTTCCGCGCAACGATCCGCTGGACCATCCGTTGAAGCCAAAGCAACGAGAGCGGCTACAGAGAGGAAAGAGAGGCTAAGGAGAGGAAAAGATGCAACCGTATTTCCGTGAGCGGAGTGCTGATCCGCTGGACCGGCACTTAGCACTCTCGGCTCATTACTTCAGCTTCCGCGCAACGATCCGCTGGACCATCCGTTGAAGCCAAAGCAACGAGAGCGGCTACAGAGAGGAGAGAGAGGCTAAGGAGAGGAAAGGCAACGGGGAGAGTTTCGTCTCCAACCACTACACGTGTAGTGGTTGAAGACAGGAGACTTGAGAGGTCTTACCTTTATCGCGGTCCACGAGCAACAGGCAGTTTTCGTGTTGTACCGTCCCTTTTATGTGTTTCCAAATGTCAGCGTTGCTTTAGTCCTGTCTTATTCTAGCTTTGGTTTTTAATAGGAGCGTCAGTGTTGCTATGGCCCTGTCTCCCTCTAGCTCGATTGTTATGTGAGCGTCAGTGTTGCTATGGCCCTGTGCGTCAGTGTTGCTATGGCCCTGTCTCACTCTAGCTTGATTTTGATAGGAGCGTCAGTGTTGCTATGGCCCTGTCTCACTCTAGATTTGTTGTTATACCCTACGTTCATCGTTATCTTAATTAATTTACCTATGGTAGTTTTGTACGCCTTAAAACTAAACATCATCACGCTTACAACTAATGAAATACTTTATGAAATTTACATGTATTAGAAAATTATTTTATAAGAAATCAAAGAAATTAAAGAAAGTACATTAATTCATTGTACGCAAATAATAAAAGTAAAAATAATATTCATTCAATTTGTGAGTGCATTTTGTAGCGCCAAAATGCGTCCTCACATTCCCTCCCTACTTCCGGAGAGATTTTTCAGCCCGAATATGACCTTCTCGACTGATACGCACTTGGTAGAGGTGACCTTCTATCTTTAATTTATAGTTCTTCCGCTGACCTTTCCGATGGTTCTCGTTGGTTCGCTGGATGGCTGCCTGCAGCGCTGGTGGAAATCGGTCAGGAACTAGAGCCTCCCATGTATGATCGGTACTGGCATCAGATCCTTGTACTGCAGCTGCTTCAGTTTGAGTTCCCTCGCTGTCGGCGGGAATTCCTTGAATCTCGGCTAGACGGGGCCCTTTTGCTGGTTCCGGGTGTGGCAGCTGCGGCCCAATAGTGGCATATCGTAGTGGAGGAAACCTTTTGTTTATTCCGGCGGCAGCCGACAAAACTCTGACTATGGTGGCCATGCGTAAGCGAGTGCCCAAATATTCGGTGAAACTGTTCCAGTTGAAGGTTTCTGGAGGATCACTGTGGTGCCTATTGATAAGGTATCTCTCGATGGTGACCAGCATGTAGATGCCGCAATTGAACCCGTCGGTTTGTAGGGGTACCTCGAGATCTACCAGGGGCGAGTTATCGGCGTTGAACGTGATGGGATTCGGTACTTCCGGGTAGTTGAAACGATGTTCCCCAGTTAGCATTCGCCTAACGTTGTTGGCCAAGATGTTGTTTCTCTTGGGTTTTGGGCCCAAAGAGTCCAATATAATGATACGGCGTCTTTCTATATTTGGGATAGTTTCGCGCTCCACCACGACAGCGAACCAATGGTCATCGGCATTAGCTGGTATCACTAGGAACTCCTCTTGAAAAATGTTGGCCGTTCGCAACTGCCTTCGTATCCGGGAATGGTCGTAGGGATTGCGAACCATTGCATTATAAAAGAATGGGCTCATAATACGCACGCCACCGTTCAAAGCCCTGGGAAGCGTATTGCGTTCCATCCAGCGGAGGTAGAACTCAATAATGACGTCGTTGAGGAACCGTCCCTCCGAAAGCCTCAAGTAATCATCCTCCCGGATGGTGACCCCGCCTTTACCCTCTGGATAGACCAACAAGATCCCTTCGTCGATCTCTTCATCTGTGTCGGATAAGAGTGTCCATGTCGTCTCTGTTTTAGCTTCGGTACGGCGGAGATTGGCCGACTCTTCATTGGTTGGTGACTGATGTATATTCATGATTACTGGCCTTGCTACTGTTGATATTGTTAAAACTTCTTAATCGTTCGCGATGTGTCACCCACGACGTTCACTGCACAACTGAGAAAGTGCTCTGGGACGTGCTTCCTTTTATACAAAAATTTTTTTGTTATGTCTTATGGTGTGCCCAAACTTACGTGTTACATTTTACGCTCCCGTAGGAGATGCCTTGGGATATCTTTAATTTTGGCGGGAAAGCTGGGGAGTGCAGTGTCTTGATTCGACGCTCGTCTGCTGAAGATCACTTGGGGAACTGTAGGCCTTAAGATCGCCGATGTGAGCTGTTCTTGTCCTATTAGGGTTGATCGTTAAGGCGACTATTACTGGAGATGTAAAGTTGGTGATCTGGAACGGACCATCATATTTTGGGGCCAGCTTGGCAGCGAAGTTCTCTGATGCTTTTGACAAGTGGTGTGACCGTACTAGTACCATATCTCCTATATGTGGTTTCCATGCTCGCCGTCTGAGGTTATAGTGTCTCGCTTGCTCATTCGATGCCATCTGCATGTTTCGTCGTGCGATCTTGTAAATCTCTCGTAAATGCATGGCTCTGTGCTCTGAGTGTGTGGATTCTTTACCGGTGCCTAAAGTGGTTTCATCGTAGAGTGAGTTGGGAAGTCTTGGCTCGCGTCCTTGGACTAAGAAAGCAGGTGAATACCCGGTAGTGATAGATGTGCTGCTATTGATGGCGAGCGCTATTTCTGGGATATACTCATCCCAATCTCGTTGGTTTTTACCCGTATATTGAGCGATGATGGTCTTGATGGTCCGGTTTGCGCGCTCTGTGGGATTTTCACGTGGTGTGTAGGGTGCTGTGAATTGTTGGCGTACTCCAATGGCTTTTAAGTATTCTTTGAAGTTTCTACTGGTGAACTGCACGCCATTATCAGTGAGTAAAACTTTGGGTGTCCCAAATCTTGAAATGATCCTTTCCCGAAAAGCCTGTTGTAGATTACTTGAGGTAGCCTTCCGCAAAGGAACGATTTCAACCCATTTGGAGAACTTGTCTAGGAACACCAGTAGCATAGTATGTCCTTTCCCTGATCGTGGAAGCGGGCCGATAAAATCGGCGCAAACAGTGGCCCATGGTTCTTCGGGGATCCTGGTTAACATCTCGCCGGCGGGTTTCCTTTGCTCAGACTTGTATTTCTGGCAAGAATCACAGTGCCTCACATACCGACTAATATCCCGAAACATACCAGGCCAGTAGTATTTCCTTGCTATTCGGGCTATGGTTCTTCGTATGCCCTGGTGTCCGGCGCTAGGTTGATCGTGGTTTTCTAACAGCACCCTTTTGCGATCTGGACGGCCCACGCACAGCTTCCATGGTTCTTCGTCGTCATCGCCCACCTCGTGCGGGATGTATCGGTAGAGGCAACCATTCTCCATAGCATAGTCAGGATATTTCTCTGGGTTGTTGACTACCTTGGTTTTCTGTTGTTCCAACCAGTTGCATGCTGATTCTGCGGCTTCTAGTCCCATGTTAATCTCGTCTATATCCCTAGGTTGACGGGACAGTGTGTCTGCGACGACGTTGTACTTCCCTTTGCGATACTGCACCTCATACGTGTGTTGTTGAAGCTCCAGAGCCCAGCGTGCGATTCTCCCGGAAGGGTTTTCGATGCCGTTCAACCACTTAAGTGCCAGATGATCCGTGATGACTTTGAAGTGATACCCTTCCAGGTATGGCCTCATTTTTCGCACCGCCCACACTATCGCCAAGCATTCTTTCTCCGTGGCCGAGTAATTTTTTTCCGCCCCCTGTAGGTGTCGACTGGCGTAGGCAATCACGCGTTCTCCTTCTTCCTGTTCCTGTGTCAAGACTGCGCCCAGACCTACGTCGCTGGCATCTGTTTGCAGCGTGAATTGCCTGGTGAAATCTGGACAGGCCAACACCGGTGCTTCAGTTAGTTTTCTCTTCAGCTCATCAAACGCTACTTGTTGATCGGCACCCCAATGCCAACGCTTTCCCTTCTTCAACATGCTCGTTAGTGGGTGAACAGTCTTGGTGAACTCCGGCACAAATCTCCTGTACCAGGATGCAGTGCCTAGACACCTTCGCAGCTCTCTGATGTTCGCAGGCGGCTTCAACTCCTTGATGGCTGCGACCTTATCCGGGTCTGTCTTTATTCCTGAGGATGTGACCAGATGACCCAAATATCTAAGTTCGTTTTTAAAGAAATGGCATTTGTCCTTGTTAATCCGTAGATTCGCCTGGCGAAGACGACTGAAAACGTTGCGCAGGTGTTGCATGTGCTCCTCTTTGGTCTTGCTGACCACCACGATGTCGTCAAGGTAGGCGAATGCGTTGGGCTCCATCTCTGGTCCGATAACTTGGTCTAGGAGCCTCTGAAAGGTGGCCGGCGCAGAGTGTAGCCCGAAGGGCATAACACGCCACTGGTATAGACCTCTGCCGGGAACGGTGAAAGCGGTGTACCTTCGGCTCTTCGGTTCGACAGGAACTTGCCAATAACCATTCTTCAGGTCAATGGTGCTGATGTATCGTGCTTCTCTGAGCTTCTCCAGAATGTGGTTTATTCGTGGTAACGGGTAGGCATCCGGTATAGACTTCGCGTTGATCTGACGGTAATCTACGCATAATCTCCAGTCGCCAGACTTCTTTTTGGCGAGAACTATGGGAGAGCTGTATGCACTTTTCGACGGCTCTATGCATTTCATTTTGAGGAGCTCGTCAATTTGGCCATTTATTATTGATTGCATGGCCGGATTCTTAGGGTAGTACCTCTGTTTGACTGGTGTGTCATCTCGCATATTGATTCGGTGGCTCGTTGTGTTAGTTACACCAGACAGAGCCTCAAACTGCTCCAATTCTCTTTCCAAAAAGGTTTCTATATCGTCGCCATCTTGACCTTCACTCACCGTCCACAGAATATCTTCGGTGTCATTGCCATCTTCTGAGGCTGATCTCAAGTCGACCTCGTACCCATCGCATCTAAGCTTTACTTCTGCTTCTGCCAAATAATCCATCCCTAGTGTTACAGAATCAATAGCGGTTGGTAACACTAGAAATTTTGCGAGATGTCTCCGGCTGCCAAGTTGAACTTCTGATAGTAAAGCTGTCTTTATGTGTAAGGTAGTGCCATCGGCTAGTCGTACTCTCATTCTGGTGAAGGTAGTGCGTGCATAGTCCCCTAGATTCTTGACAAACGTCTCTGATACAAAACTGCGTGTCGCTCCTGTATCTACTGTCGCAGTTACTGGCCTTCCGTCCATGTGTATGTCGACTGTAAGGTGTCGTCCAGTGACTTTAAATGGTGATGCTTCTTTCGGAGATTGATGATCATGAACCGCAGGGCTCTCCGTTACTCCTGAGGTCCGTTGGCATTTCCCGACTTCTTTCTGCAGCACTCTATGGTCTTCACGCCCTGCTTACCACATTGCCAGCAGAATAATTTGGTGGCATTCCGGCAATTCCTTGCGTAATGCCCGTCCTGACCACAACGACGGCATGCGGTGTTGGTGTTGATGACAGCTTTGTATTTTTGTGGAACGCTTTGGGCTTCTAGGCATGACTCGACTGTGCGGTGCTTGGCCTCGCGGATCTCAGGTGCCGATGTTGTCTTGCGGTGGCTCAGGATATTCTCATATTGGTCACACAGCTCAACCAAATCTTCTAATGTCTTGAAGTCTTGCCGCTTAGCGAAAGTTTGGTATTCTCGTCGACTATTTCTGTAGATTCGATCGATTTTCTTTTCGTGAGAATAATCGGTGTGACGCATGAGATTTTGCATGGCTATGACGTAGTCCTTAAAAAGTTCTGTTGGTCCTTGAAATCTCTGCCTTACGTCGTCATCAAGTCGTTCCTGATATAAAGATGACAGGAAAAACTTAAGGAAATCTCGTTTAAATTCGCTCCATCGTAGCCAAGGTTTCTTATTGTTGCGATGCCAGTGGAGACCTTTCCCTTGCATGATCTCTGGCATGGCTTTTGGCAATAGATCTTTGCATATCCCGTAAACATCTGCTAATTCCTCCAACCGCTCGACAAACTCAAGTGGATCCATCCTGTCGTCAAAACGTACATTCCACTTGCGTATCTGGTTCATTATTGTGCTGTAGAATACTGGAGATGACTCTAGTTGAGGTGGATGTTGGATGTAAGGGCTTGTTTGCGATGCTGGTGTTGTCTTCGGAGCTGTGAGTTGGCTCATCGGAGGACCTGCTAGTGATGAAGGACCGGGATTTGGTGATGAACTACGGGCGTACAGACATTCTAATTCCTTCAAGCGTTCTATATGCTCTAGCTTGAGATCTTCCTTAGTCGTGAATGCTGAAAATATACTTTTTAAATCCTCTACGTTGCCGTCAGTGTCTAGACCAAATTCCTTCATCAGTTTCACTAGTTCCTCCCGCTTGAGTGCGACTATCCATCTTTTCACCATTTTGTACCGTGTTGCTTGGCTTTGCCACAGGTGTTCAATGTCAAGTTGCTTATTTATTTACGCACAGTTTTTTTTTCTTTTCTTTCGCTGGTTCTTGTATTTTTATTCCACGCTTGTACTTGTTGTCGAACTTTGTTAGCTGGGTCCCTGCTCGGGCGCCACTTGAAACGACCTTTTTCACCTCGGTCCTCACGAGGTGGTGTTTCTTTATGAGGTCCGTGGACCTTGTCTATAGCTGGGGTAGGCTCAGGGCTGTCCAGGGTCGAATGTTCAAGATATTTTTTTTTTATTGAAGACGGAACCCGTGTTAGATGTTAATAAACACGTTTATTTGTAATCCAATTCTTAATAATTAATTAGATTATAGCTAACAAATTATCTTACTGTAGTAATGATTGTCTTAGGAGGAAAAAAAATGATTTTTTTTTTTTTGGTAAGAAGAAAATGATTTTTTTCTGGTAAGAAAAAAAAACTGGCGTTATTGTGGCGATGAAAGCCGTTTTGATGAATGGCTAGGGTATCTGGTGGAGTTCGTGAGTATTTCGCTAGAGCTATTTTCGCTTGAGATCGTGTGCTCGCTCGGTGTGTCTAACACGCTCGTGTGTGTTTCGTTCGGTGTGTCTAACACGCTCGTGTGTTACGAGGAACTTCGCTGATCCTGCGCTGCGCTTGTGGTATCTAACACGCTCGTGTGTGCTTTGCTCGGTGTGCCTGACACGCTCGTGTGTTACTAGGAATTCCACTGGTACTACTAACGATCGTGTACTGTGCTCTGGGTATCTAACACGCTCGTGTGTGCTTTACTCGGGGTATCTAACACGCGCGTATGAACTTTGAACTTTGCTTATATCACTAACGATCGTGTGTTTACTCAGTGTCTTTAACACATTCGTGTGTTACTAGGAATTTCACTTTGATTTCGCGTGAGTTACTTGCTTGAAAGAGAATACAATTTTGTTTATGCTTGGCTCGGGGCCGTGACCTTGTGACGGTAGGGGGAATTTAGGAAAGAGGTGAAGAAGGTGAGGATGTATTCGTCAACGAGAGAGGCTACGGAGAGGAAAAGGTGCAACCGTATTTCCGTGAGCGGAGTGCTGATCCGCTGGATCGGCACTTAGCACTCTCGGCTCATTACTTCAGCTTCCGCGCAACGATCCGCTGGACCATCCGTTGAAGTCAAAGCAACGAGAGCGGCTACAGAGAGGAGAGAGAGGCTACGGAGAGGAAAAGATGCAACCGTATTTCCGTGAGCGGAGTGCTGATCCGCTGGACCGGCACTTAGCACCCTCGGCTCATCACTTCAGCTTCCGCGCAACGATCCGCTGGACCATCCGTTGAAGCCAAAGCGACGAGAGCGGCTACAGAGAGGAGAGAGAGGCTAACGGAGAGGAAAATATGCAACCGTATTTCCGTGAGCGGAGTGCTGATCCGCTGGACCGGCACTTAGCACTCTCGGCTCATTACTTCAGCTTCCGCGCAACGATCCGCTGGACCATCCGTTGAAGCTAAAGCAACGAGAGCGGCTACAGAGAGGAGAGAGAGGCTACGGAGAGGAAAAGATGCAACCGTACTTCCGTGAGCGGAGTGTTGATCCGCTGGACCGGCACTTAGCACTCTCGGCTCATTACTTTAGCTTCCGCGCAACGATCCGCTGGACCATCCGTTGAAGCCAAAGCAACGAGAGCGGCTACAGAGAGGAAAGAGAGGCTGAGGAGAGGAAAAGATGCAACCGTATTTCCGTGAGCGGAGTGCTGATCCGCTGGACCGGCACTTAGCACTCTCGGCTCATTACTTCAGCTTCCGCGCAACGATCCGCTGGACCATCCGTTGAAGCTAAAGCAACGAGAGCGGCTACAGAGAGGAGAGAGAGGCTACGGAGAGGAAAAGATGCAACCGTACTTCCGTGAGCGGAGTGCTGATCCGCTGGACCGGCACTTAGCACTCTCGGCTCATTACTTTAGCTTCCGCGCAACGATCCGCTGGACCATCCGTTGAAGCCAAAGCAACGAGAGCGGCTACAGAGAGGAAAGAGAGGCTAAGGAGAGGAAAAGATGCAACCGTATTTCCGTGAGCGGAGTGCTGATCCGCTGGACCGGCACTTAGCACTCTCGGCTCATTACTTCAGCTTCCGCGCAACGATCCGCTGGACCATCCGTTGAAGCCAAAGCAACGAGAGCGGCTACAGAGAGGAGAGAGAGGCTACGGAGAGGAAAAAGATGCAACCGTATTTCCGTGAGCGGAGTGCTGATCCGCTGGACCGGCACTTAGCACCCTCGGCTCATCAATTCAGCTTCCGCGCAACGATCCGCTGGACCATCCGTTGAAGCCAAAGCAACGAGAGCGGCTACAGAGAGGAAAGAGAGGCTAAGGAGAGGAAAAGATGCAACCGTATTTCCGTGAGCGGAGTGCTGATCCGCTGGACCGGCACTTAGCACTCTCGGCTCATTACTTCAGCTTCCGCGCAACGATCCGCTGGACCATCCGTTGAAGCCAAAGCAACGAGAGCGGCTACAGAGAGGAGAGAGAGGCTACGGAGAGGAAAAAGATGCAACCGTATTTCCGTGAGCGGAGTGCTGATCCGCTGGACCGGCACTTAGCACCCTCGGCTCATCAATTCAGCTTCCGCGCAACGATCCGCTGGACCATCCGTTGAAGCCAAAGCGACGAGAGCGGCTACAGAGAGGAGAGAGAGGCTATGGAGAGGAATGAAATGCAACCGTATTTCCGTGAGCGGAGTGCTGATCCGCTGGACCGGCACTTAGCACTCTCGGCTCATTACTTCAGCTTCCGCGCAACGATCCGCTGGACCATCCGTTGAAGCCAAAGCAACGAGAGTGGCTACAGAGAGGAAAGAGAGGCTAAGGAGAGGAAAAGATGCAACCGTATTTCCGTGAGCGGAGTGCTGATCCGCTGGACCGGCACTTAGCACTCTCGGCTCATTACTTCAGCTTCCGCGCAACGATCCGCTGGACCATCCGTTGAAGCTAAAGCAACGAGAGCGGCTACAGAGAGGAGAGAGAGGCTACGGAGAGGAAAAGATGCAACCGTACTTCCGTGAGCGGAGTGCTGATCCGCTGGACCGGCACTTAGCACTCTCGGCTCATTACTTTAGCTTCCGCGCAACGATCCGCTGGACCATCCGTTGAAGCCAAAGCAACGAGAGCGGCTACAGAGAGGAAAGAGAGGCTAAGGAGAGGAAAAGATGCAACCGTATTTCCGTGAGCGGAGTGCTGATCCGCTGGACCGGCACTTAGCACCCTCGGCTCATCAATTCAGCTTCCGCGCAACGATCCGCTGGACCATCCGTTGAAGCCAAAGCGACGAGAGCGGCTACAGAGAGGAGAGAGAGGCTATGGAAAGGAATGAAATGCAACCGTATTTCCGTGAGCGGAGTGCTGATCCGCTGGACCGGCACTTAGCACTCTCGGCTCATTACTTCAGCTTCCGCGCAACGATCCGCTGGACCATCCGTTGAAGCCAAAGCAACGAGAGCGGCTACAGAGAGGAAAGAGAGGCTAAGGAGAGGAAAAGATGCAACCGTATTTCCGTGAGCGGAGTGCTGATCCGCTGGACCGGCACTTAGCACTCTCGGCTCATTACTTCAGCTTCCGCGCAACGATCCGCTGGACCATCCGTTGAAGCTAAAGCAACGAGAGCGGCTACAGAGAGGAGAGAGAGGCTACGGAGAGGAAAAGATGCAACCGTACTTCCGTGAGCGGAGTGCTGATCCGCTGGACCGGCACTTAGCACTCTCGGCTCATTACTTTAGCTTCCGCGCAACGATCCGCTGGACCATCCGTTGAAGCCAAAGCAACGAGAGCGGCTACAGAGAGGAAAGAGAGGTTAAGGAGAGGAAAAGATGCAACCGTATTTCCGTGAGCGGAGTGCTGATCCGCTGGACCGGCACTTAGCACTCTCGGCTCATTACTTCAGCTTCCGCGCAACGATCCGCTGGACCATCCGTTGAAGCCAAAGCAACGAGAGCGGCTACAGAGAGGAGAGAGAGGCTAAGGAGAGGAAAGGCAACGGGGAGAGTTTCGTCTCCAACCACTACACGTGTAGTGGTTGAAGACAGGAGACTTGAGAGGTCTTACCTTTATCGCGGTCCACGAGCAACAGGCAGTTTTCGTGTTGTACCGTCCCTTTTATGTGTTTCCAAATGTCAGCGTTGCTTTAGTCCTGTCTTATTCTAGCTTTGGTTTTTAATAGGAGCGTCAGTGTTGCTATGGCCCTGTCTCCCTCTAGCTCGATTGTTATGTGAGCGTCAGTGTTGCTATGGCCCTGTGCGTCAGTGTTGCTATGGCCCTGTCTCACTCTAGCTTGATTTTGATAGGAGCGTCAGTGTTGCTATGGCCCTGTCTCACTCTAGATTTGTTGTTATACCCTACGTTCATCGTTATCTTAATTAATTTACCTATGGTAGTTTTGTACGCCTTAAAACTAAACATCATCACGCTTACAACTAATGAAATACTTTATGAAATTTACATGTATTAGAAAATTATTTTATAAGAAATCAAAGAAATTAAAGAAAGTACATTAATTCATTGTACGCAAATAATAAAAGTAAAAATAATATTCATTCAATTTGTGAGTGCATTTTGTAGCGCCAAAATGCGTCCTCACAAGCGGTATGATCAAAGAAAGAGGAAAAATGTGTACGCCTATTATTTGAAATCCCTCAAAATTCAACATTTTATTAATAATTAAGCTGTAAATTAAGCCATAAAAATAGTTGTTATTATTTTTAAAATAAATTTAAAATATAATTATATTTAATATAATTTTAAAATATAGTGAACAATAAATTGGTATTTTTGTGTGTAATAATGCGTTAATATTCTCGAAAATTCCAGCTTAAATGTAAAACGAACTAATGAATTTTTAATAAAATATATTGACACATAATTGCAAAGCAATTATTCTTATCCTGGTTATTTCAATGCCAAACATTTTACTAAATTCAGGATATATGGAGTTATGTAAATCTGAGCCATGATATCTACTTTTTCCGTTGTTTAACGCAAGTGTGTGTTAATCATCGGAATAACAACTGTTCATTTTAACGTTGTTGTTTATTGATTTTCGCGTATTCTATTTTGATTGATGACCTAATTTCGTGTTTCCTTGCTTTGGAATTTCGTGTCTAATAAGAGTTAATATTCAAGGGTAAATTTCTAATTAAGCCCGCATTTACAAAGCCAAAAGGTAAAAACGAAAGAATGTTTTATATGCAATTAATAATTTTGCAACAGGAGTAAATCAATACAACTATCATAAACTATCATGAACAATTACACCTATAACAATTAATAAATAAATACAATATAAAAAATTAGATCAATAAGAAAATCACACGAAGCGAATTCAAACAAAACAAATGAAGCATCACAACCAAATACAACAATATTAGATAATATCGGCTTTATATGCCATAACAATAACGATAGAAGTAATAACATTAAAACAATAGTAATAATAACAGGAAATAATGATAACACTCAATAAAAGAAGCCGTCACAACGTTGTTGAAAAATAATGCCACGCTTAATTATAGTTGTAACCTGTGCTCGTATTCGATGTCAACGGGATTAATTTGTGCACAATGTCTGGTAGCTCTTTTTTTGAATACATTAATGTTGTTATTATATTTAATACACTACAAGAACATATTTCAAGGCATCACAACTATAGCGGCGGTGTTATCAGGGGACGATGTAACAACTACAAAACACAAACCATTTAAATGCGAGAAAAATAGCCACAATCTAAAACTCTATGATTCATAACTATACATGATTTGGAATTGTGTGATCTCAACTAAAAATAAGTTTGTGTAAAAACTGATGATATGCACGTGTTTAAATTTGAAGCTTATAATCGTGGTCCAAAGTGGTCACCTTGATCCGATGGGGTAAGTAAATCTCCGATTAGGAGCTGAGCAGACGTTTGAACCTAGGGCTAATGTATTACTGATGAGTGTTCAAGCTACTGAGTCAGCAGATTCTCTGCAGCTAGGTGGACTTGTGGTATGTGAATGTGATTATTTCTAACGATCGTTGAATCGTTACAATACTATTCCTACTAGGCTGGCTACTGTGATTGCGGTCTCATACTTCACTTCTATATCAATTTGGCAAATGGCTAATATAATTTCCAATAACTTAGTAGGAGGGAACAAAAGAACAACATTCTCGTGTTTGTTCCAGTAACGCCTGAGCCATTTTTGGATTGATTACGATATGATCAAATTAAGGAATTAAAAAAAAATTTAAAAATTTGATCAAAAGGTAGAATTTAACCTTGAAGAAAGAACGACTCTTTTACCACACTTGCAATTTCCTCAGCCTCTGTTTCAGTGGCGAACATTCCATCCATGCAAATTTCGCCCCTCCACTCTGCCGATTTTTGTACCGACTCTTCCTCTATCTCTTCTTATCCGTCTGTTTATTTCTCAATGATTTCATGTATCAGAAAATCTCAGAAATTCTCAGAAAATTTGCATGTATGGAACACTCGTTGACTAAGCCATAAAAGACGACTCGAATAACACACGTATGATGTACATACTTGTGTGTGGCTCTATGTGTGTGTGTTATGAATGTAACACGCTGCACTTTACAATAAAGCTAATAATACCGCGGTGACTTCTGTTCTAGCCCAACCGGGTTAGAGAAAAATTAAGCTTATGGCAGAGCATTTATTTTCGCGGGGCGTTTATCTCATTATCAGTGAAAAAGTGAAGGAGCAGCTATTTTACATAACAATATTCTAAACAACGAGAAACGCGAAAAGGTTCAATTCTTTTCCAAATTTTAAAATTAGTTCATTTTTTTTCTTCCTTTGGAATTTTTTTTACAGACTTTGGTACAATGTCTTTGCCGCTCTTTTTCTCCAACTCAGTTAATGTCACAGCTCAAATAACTGGGTCGTCTTTCCCGAGTGGGAAGAAGCAAGTAATATTTCGTTTGTTTCCATTGTGTTCAGAAAATTTTCGTTTTCTTAGAATAAATTAATGGGAATTGTTAATTAAAATTAATAAGAATGAAATAAAATCAAATCTTATTATTTGCTTATCTGAAACTAAATTCAATTTTAAATTTCAATTCAATTTTGTGACATTAGCTGTCATCCTATTGTTTACAATGTTTTATTTTCTTACGACCTTCGGAATCCTCAAAATTGCATGGAAATATTCTTAGTTATTGACTCAGTTATTTTATAATTAAACTGGAGAGTCAGATATGGTTTGTATGGATAATCAAGAATAATACTGTCCAGTTATCGAGATAATTCAGAATGTCACGATAATTAGGTAGTTAACCGACAATGCAAAACCGACATACCAAAAAAAAATTAATAAGATGAGATGCTGCAAGGAGAGGGCTAGTAAAGAACTAAAAATAATTCTATGCAATTCAATCTTACTTTTTCAGAGTAAGAATTTTTCATTTCAGGATTCGCAGTTCAATTTTTTGCTTATAGGGTGTCCACATTTCAGCGGATGAGAGATTTATATGACTTTTCTATAAAAATGATCACAAGTAAAGTAATTATGGGTGTCAGAATGCTGAGAGTGGGGATATATTCACATATAGGCAGCATGCCATTATAGTAACTAAATTCTAAAAATGGGGTACACTTAGTTTTAAAAATTCACAACTTTATCAATAAGCTTGACTTTGTAGAGTCACAAATCCATAAATGTTTTATGATGCTTCATTACAATCACACAATCTGGTCCATTGTATGAATTTCATGCCACCATTTTTTCAAGAATTAGCTTCAAAGTATAGATTAATGTAAACGTTATCGCGGTGTGCATAAATGTATTCATTAAATGTATTCAAATGTATAATAAATTTTATTATTTAAAAATTTTAATATATTAATTATGAAGTTCTTGACTTAAATACAAAATCTTGCAATCTTTCACTATTCTATAATTCTATAATTTTGAACCCCGTCCATAATACTTTTAATAACATTGCTCTAACAGCTCTATTCCGAAAATAAACTTTACTATAAATTATATTTCTGCTTTTGTAAATTTCTAGTAAAATTTACTAAATATTGATATTCTGAAAATTTGTTTACAACTGATAAACTTAATTAGTTCACCATGCATGGGGAAAATCTAAATATCAAAAAAAATTTCGTTGTGGCGTTAAAATTTAAATATTATTAATAATGAAGAATTTAGAAAGGAAAGTATATTTTCATAATAAAATTTAAGAGCCATTTGAGTAAAATTACTTATTTTCAGTAGATCAGAAAAATGGCAACGTACCACTCAGGAGCAGCTGCATTTTATACCAGTTTTTGCGAGCAGCATCCAGAACTTTTGGTAGGAAGAAATAACCCCAAGTCACCTGCGGTCATAGAAGAGCTCTGGAGACCGTTGGCCAACAGTTAAACTCAATGAGAGGTCCAACGAGAACTCCAGCAAAATGGAAGGAAGTGGGTTCAACATTATAATTTATATTCTGCACTCCATTATGACGCGCTCCAAAGTTATGACGGAATTTGAGGAACGAGCATTACGTGTATTTGGGAAAACTGCCGTTGACGGCGTGAAAGGAATAATGAAATTGGGAATACAGGTAGAATAGAAATTTGCGTTAATTTTTTAAAATTGTGTTAACTAAAATGCATTTATCCCCAGGACATTTTGCTGCCAGTAGACAGCATTGACGTCGCCATAACTGGAGATACTATCCCGTCCGCCTGCACCACAGTGGTTACATCGCAGGTCTATTTGTCGCCTGACGCCACCACCTCGGCTGCTTTGCCGCTCATCATCAACACTACGACTGTTTCACCGACCACCGTCAGTACTGCAGCCGAGTTACTGCCCGTTGCTTAGCGCTTCGGCTGCTTTGCCAAACATCCACAGGATTGAGCCGACTTCTGTGGCGACATTGACTCGAGATGAAGTTATTAATAAATTAATGCGAAGTATCGATGAGAGAAAGGAAAGAGAAAACGAAATAATTCAGGAGCAAAGGAATATTTCTGATACTTTAAAAAATGTAGATAACAGTTTAATAAGAATCGCCGATGCTGTTGAAAAATTAACACATTTATTTCAACAATAAGTTATTATTGATACAATATTGAATACTGTGTTCTCTCCTAAAATAATAGTTATTACAATTATATGCTCTACAATGTGGATATATATCTTCTCCTAATTATTTCGCCTTCTCTAAAGTAGCTCGTCCCCAATTTCATGTCCGAATTTCATGCCACCCTTTTTTCAACAATTAGCTTCAAAGTATAGATTAATGTAAACGTTATCGCGGTGTGCATAAATGTATTCAACATCGTGTTTCGTCTGTAATAAATTTTATTATTTAAAAATTTTAATATATTAATTATGAAGTTATTGACTTAAATACAAAATCTTGCAATCTTTCACTATTCTATAATTCTATAATTTTAAACCCTGTCCATATACATTTAATAAAAACTCAGACCCTTAATAACATTTCTTTAAGTCTCAATTTTTTTTCGAAACGTGTATAAACGAATGTTAACGAAGACTTAAAGCCTTCATTTTTCCATTCCTTTGACCTTCCCCTTTTTTCTTTTTTATATAATTTTCTATTGTAGCACCTTTTCTCGACAACTAAGTATTTTCTATTACTACTGTAGTAATAATTTTGGCAGTAGTAGTAGTATTCTCATTTTCAAACCAAAAGGAAAGAAATTTGTGGTTAAATTATGCCTTAACTCTATCACTATGGGAGGCTCTTTTACTAACGTAAACGCCAATGGTTATGCCAAACGCCACAAATTAAAATACCAATTGAAAATTTAAAACATTTATACCCAAAGTGTGAAGGGTATATTGTTTCTTGGTACCGCGTTAAGGAAAGCTGTGGAAAAGATAGGTATGAACACATATTCTAACTCAGAATCACCTCCTGAGTCAACTTAGGCACGTACGTCCATTTGTCTGCCTGTTGAAATTACGATTACAGGAGAACGACAAGAGATACATTTGTGAATTTTGGCATACTCTATTATCATAAACTTTTTTTCTCTATTATCATAAACTGTTTAGTATTAAAAATCGGACATTGGTTGTGAACCGCGCCCACTTCCGATATCTTATATGACAAAATCTACATGAGTCGTGTACATTCAATGTATTTAGACGGAATTAGATTATAAAATTGCAACACCGAATCCACGAATATTAATTTTCTTTTAATAAATGGGCGTGGTCCATTCGCTAGAACCGCGATTGTAAATAAGGACCAACTACAGGAGAGTGGGTGGAGATATGCTCATGAATTGTAGCGTGAACATTCTCTGTTCTTTTATATTTTTTGGTATAGTAATTCCAAAATCCTCCTTGTGACACGCTTACTTTTTTATGAGATATAACTGCAATGTCTCAATTTTCAGGCTCTATTGAAATTTTTCAGTTGAAGTATACTACAAATTCGCCAAAAACTGGCCCCCTCTTACGACATACCATGTGTAGACTTTTTGAAAAGGGTTGTGTTAGGGATGACTTAGTAAATCTAAACTCACGATTAGGGAAATGTAAAATTAAAAGGGGTTGTTTAACCCACATATTATTAAATTCACACTATAAATTTATATAATGTGATGTAGAGTAAATGTGAAGATGTAAGCGTATAGGTTTCAACGAGGTTAGAGTGCTTACATGCTTTTATTTGGTGCAAAACTAATAAAGACATTAGTCATTTAAATTGCTTTTATTAGAATCTAGATATACAAAAATTTGTAACGTATAGCAATTTCGGGAATTACTTTCGCAGGAAGAACAATTTTTTTCAAAAATCTTCTTGTCTTGTGGGCTTGTGGGCTGAATAGCCAGACAATTTCTCTCTGAATTTGTTACTTTGTTGACTCGCCGGACATGCTCGTATTTTTCGGGATGGGAAAATAAACATGGTAGAAAGTAAGATGGCGGCTTTGTTTCTTAGGAACATAAATATCATGGTCGTGTCTTCCCAAATCCAAAAATGTCCATTCTATATAGACTTGGAAGAAAATTTGATTCCAAAATACTTATATTTTTATCCAAAGTGCAAACACAGGTAAGATTTTGAGAAGACACACTTATTGCGAGTTCATAACCAGTAAAATAAATAATTATCAGACTGTATGGTTACAATTCTTCAATTCAATTCTGGTACACAATTCTTCTACGGCATTTTGGTCTAAATTTGTTTTTCTGTCAGTTCCTTACTTCCCTTCCCAAATAAAGGATCACAGCAAAAGTATAGCTGTCACAACACATTTGTCCCAACAGAGAAAAAGCGCTACCAGCAACCAATTTTTTATCCTAGAGGTAATAATTATAACATTATTGACGTTTTTTCTGACCATATTGCGAGCTGGTGCTCTGCTCGACCGATGCAGATATGCACTCCATTACCTTTCATCTTTACCAGCAAATCTTTCTGAGATAATATTTAGCTGTGCCCTGAAGTTTTCTAAACTCTGTTAAATGAATGAGAAGAAAAAAATTAATTGAATGAAAAACAATTTTAGAAAGAAACAATTACACGAAGTTCTTGACTTTAGGAATTAATAGCAATTAAAATAACGAATGTGACCCAAAGTCATGAGTTGACAGAAATAGGGCTAAACGTTGCTTAAAATGAAAAAAAGTGTAGCTGTTAAAATGTTTTTTAATGTTGTTTCTTGTAAAGCAATTATTTTGTGGTCCATCTGATTACGAGACAAAATTTCAATTCCCAATTTAAACGAAACGAGACGAAGAAAGGAAAGAAAGACAGAAATGGTTCTGCGGGGCTTTAAACTCAAGTGGCACACAAAAACTACAATTCTAACAATGTTCGTTTATTAACGGTTTAAAAATCACAAAAAATGTTAATCCCAGTAACAAAAATATTTCTCTTTCGTTTTCTAAATTTGCAAAACGTTGAATGTTAATTGAATTCTAGTAAAACTGATGCAATCGAAGAAGATGACTCTTCAGCGATTTTGAGTTCAGCCAGAAGAACCAGGAGAATCATTAAGTTCCCTTTAATTTCATTCCATTCTTTGCTGGGGATTATATTTATTGGCAGATACTTCGTTTGGAAGCTGGGTGGTGATACCGCCTCTCTTCATTGATAATGAAACCTCTTTTTACTAAAAATATTACTGAAAATTGGCTGATTTAATTGAACACAAAACTGAGACAACTGAGAAGTGACGGAAAATTTAAAGAGTTTCCATTAACTTTTAAAAATGTTAACATTTAAAAATGGAATCTTTTAACATTTAAAAATGTTAAAAGAAAATCCTATTCAAAAACTTTTTACGAAAGGAACTATTTAAAATAAATCTTAACCGCTTTTCAAACTTTCGTAAAAAAATTAGTTTCCCATTATGTAAAATTCACTTGCCCTCCTAGAGATTTCGCCTCAATTTTTCATGCCTTTGGAATTATAAATTCATACGCGGAAGCTGAATGAAAGGATTGATTGAATAATAAACAAAAACTATAATGACTAGTAGGATCTTAGACAACCCACACACACTTCTCCGGACATATCTCCACTCATCCACGCAAATATTTGGGCATACGAGTATATCTATGTCGGGACGTGCTTCCCTGACAGTTTGAAGTAGCAACATCGGTTGCCACATCATCTGGATAGCCAGCAGCTCACAGAAGACTTGTGGTACGATTCTTTTCAAATTTATCCAGGTTCTGATGAGCAGTGTGTGGAGTACAAAACTGATGAAAACACATCCTTTATAGAGGACTGAAATGTGCATCTTCCTACTTTCCACTTCTTCATCTTGTTCTCTCTCTTCTACACTTCTTCGATACGAAATTTGTCTTCTTGTACTTTCGTGTCGTAATTGTTGTTGTGGTCTTTGATATTACCCTACTTTTCTGCAGGAATAAAAAAAGAAAAGGAAGAGGGATGAAAAGGGGAATTTATTCCTTCCCTTCCGCCTCCAATTCTGTTTTCTTTTTTATGCAGAAACGTTGTGTTTTTCGAAGTACGCTGTGTGTGCATAAAAGGCGAATAAAAAGAAAAAGGAAGAGTTTTCTTGTTTAAATATGTATACGTGTTGCCAACAATATGACTTTCTGTGTTTGTATTTTTCCTTTATCGCGTTTGAAGAATAGGGTAAAAAGAGCTTCCATTTCTGCAAATTTGTCATTCCTTAGATGCCACCTTTTTCGCACAAATTGTTGTTGAAATTTGTAATATTTAATTAAAAAAATGTTTTTAATGATTTAATGTATTTAATTAAATGTATTTAAATGTATTTAATGTATTTAATGATTGTAATGTATGTATAAATAATTATTTTAATATAAACAGTAAAAATTCGAAGTGGAATTTAGGCAATTTTTTGCGCGGAAAGCAACTGATGACTGATTGCCAATGAAGGCAATGGAGGGAAGACATAGAAATCACTTCAGTACGTGCATTAAAATTTTGAACTGTATCGTAAAGAAGCATTTACGTGAAATGTTTACCAACGTTTTAATTTACCTTTGTCGTCATAGACAAAATCTTTGCTTTTATAGCTTGTGGAGAGGTTGTGGAGTATAGAAAAACTGTTTCCATAACTTCGAGACATCGTTCGAGATATTCACTTTTAGTTCATTAGAATTAAGTTCTTAATTCTCCATTCTATCTATTTCTCTCGATGTTATATCTTTGGAGATTTTAAAAACTACGCAAATAAGTTATTTTTCATTTTTAACATTTTTTCGTTTGAACCTTTTGCTTTTTGCACAATCGAGAACTCATCAATTATTTAACAGTATCAAACAATATTAATTGTATTAAGTTGATGCATTTAATTTGTTCAAAAAACGTTCACAAATGTCAATTTGTTAGTCAAACTGTCGTCAAAAACCGATTAAACAACAACCATACCTTACTATTATCACAAAAAATGTTATATTCGCTATTACTATCAATGTCTGCTATTGTATTGAATATAAAATTTTTGAATTGGAGTTGGGTTTCTTAGCACACAGTATTTTAAAACATAAATAAACCTACTAGAAATAGGTTTCAATTGAACACACTTCTGAAGAACTTTTGAAATTGTATGTACCTAATTGCTTAAGTCCTTCTACATAAAAAACCAAAATTATTTTGCAAAATTGGGTATGGTCCTACCATGGCCTATCAGAACCACTGTTACAAAAAAGACGTTATTACAGTAGAATACGTAGAGGTATTGTAATGAAATTGTCGCGAATAGTCTCTATTATAACAATTTTTTTATGTTAACATATAATGTATGTATAAATAAACTACAATATGTAAATAACTGTCACCGCAAAAAGATGCTATTAATTACTGACTCTTTACTAGGAATACATATATAGCGCCCGGGGTCTTACCGTAGCTACGCCACTGTTAATAAGCAAAGCAGTGCGTACTTTTCGCATTTGGCTCGCTTCCCATTCGGGACTTGAAGCCGAAATGCGTGACTTGGCTTCGGTGTAAACGTACTATAAGCGTATGCTGGCTAACGACTTGTTAGCCAAGCTCCAAAATGGTTCACCGTGCATATCACTCCTTAGGGATATAAGGAATATCGGAAGAATACAATATTTCACAATTTTGTTTTGCGAAAGCTTGGCAATGCCTGAGTGAAATACCTTCTCCGAATATTTTGCATAGTTTTGCAAATTACAATTGTGAAATGATATTTAAATAATTCTTACTGGCCAGAAAAGAAAAATATCGTTTGAAAATTCATTATTTGCAAAGTAAACCAATTTATTGGAAGCTAATAATCACTGAAATATGTCGAGTGTGCCGTGCCATGGTGCGATATGTGGTTAGAAAATTCGGTTTTTTTTATTTTCTTTGCGAAGTTACTTCTAAGCGTATGAGTGTAGGTATTATAAGAGTAAGTGCGAAAACGTCAACAGTAATAATGCTCCAATTATACCTTCAAAAAAGGGCACCTAATCTATTTTTTATACGTTCTTCCGCTTTCCAGCATATTTCAATTTTTTGTGACATTTTATTTTCTTTCTTCTTTACTTCTTTTACTTGTATTATTGTATTTCTTTTATCATCAACCACTTGCCACTGTAGTGGTTTGCTTTTCGTTTTCTATTCCGCTTCTGCTTCTACGTCCGGTTTTTCTAGTATTTCCTTCCTTCACCTACAGATTGTTAAGGTTTATGTTAAATATATGTGCTGAAGGTTGTCGTTGTTACTACTGCTGTTTTTGTTGTTGTTATTTCTGTGTTATTGCTTCAGCTATTTTAAATTTTATTAAATAACGTCCTTGAAGCCAAGATTAAATCAATTTATTGCCTGAAAAGAGAAATCCACAATAAAACACAAAAATTCAAATAAAGTTGGTGTCAAAAAAATGCAATAATAAATTAAATAGAAAATTTTTTAACCAAGAAGTTTTAACCAGAAAAAGCAATTTGGTTTTATTTAATGACTCCATTCATCTTCATACACGGCAGGTTATTTGTGTGTTCCTTTCCAATGAGCATTTTTTGTGTCCTGGTATTTTTTAATTTAACCTTAAAGAAGAATAAACACGACAAATTTGAATTTTCCCTTCCATCGCCCGTGATTTCGCCTATGAATTCTTCATTTTGTGTATTTGTCAGTACGAAGATAAGCAAACCACAAACGAATTAGCTATATTTTTCTTGTTGCCTCGAAGTACATGATGTGCTTATTCAACAAAATAACGTTG
This sequence comes from Physocephala rufipes, assembly GCA_963966595.1. Lineage (NCBI taxonomy): Eukaryota > Metazoa > Arthropoda > Insecta > Diptera > Conopidae > Physocephala > Physocephala rufipes. Next base: position 44,111,467 of record OZ016501.1, read on the forward strand.
CCAGCCTTCCGCTCAACCAAACTTTGGTGGTAATGAGTATTTAGTGAGCGCAATAAATATTCTTAGTGGGAGATCTGTTGGAGGAAGATCAGACCCCCGTCTGTGTCTGAATTTTGCCCTTGAATCGAATGTAAATTTTTTGATGCTCCCGGCTCTTTCCGATTCTTTGATCTCTACCATTGTGTGGGTTTGTGTATATGTATGTGAAAAATTATTTGACTAGCAATTCCTTATAATTCGCAATTTCCATCCACTTTCCATCTACCTCGTATTTTCTGAAAATAAAGTAATTGTAAAATAAAAAGGTGCAAATTGCAGTAAAAAGTGAAAAGTTCACTAGGCAGAGCTTGGACTTATTTATTGCTTCATTAAGGGCTGTCATTACTTCTATTATTGCTTTATTTTCACATCCGTTTTTCATTTCTTGTTCCTGTCTCGACGTTAAATCGAGAATCTTTGCTTTAGTATTATACACTTGTAATGCATTAATGAAAGTCCTTTCTTGAAAAAAGGAAATTATAGTAAACTTACTACATAAATAAGGGCGCGCAAATAAAAATGTGTTCCAAAAAATAAAGAAATTAAAGTGTCCTAGTCTAGTTGTTGTTATTTTTGTTGATGCCGAAAAATATCATTACAAAATTTACCTGATATAGTGCCTTTTTTCGAGACAATCTTCACTAATGATTTCGTAGTAGGCAGCCGTTAGAGACAAAGTGGTTTCATCCGATACTTTTCCTGACGAGAGTTCTTATTTATGGAAAGATTACGGATAGTTATTTGTCACATGCACTTACATTCTCCACCAAATGCTCGACTCGTTTCTCGTCTGGATTCATATACACTTCTAGAATGACGTTTTTTACAGCATCCATCCTCCGTTTCGTTTGGCGGTTCTTCAAAGGTGTAACTGATTCAATGGAGTATGTTGCTTTTAATTGCCCCAAACAATATGTGGTATCATGTTAGGTTCGATGTAATGCCAGAAGCTATAAATTGACTTTGTAACTGTCGAAACCACAACTTAGAATTCTATCACCAAATTGAGGTGCTCTAACTGCACATTCGCGGCTTGCACAGTATGCGTAAATTGAAGCGATTTAAATTTTTCCCTCACGTATTATTAAAAAAGTTATATCTTAAAATATACCTTGAAATAATATTGGTATAGTATTGATAAAATACTAAAATGTCAATCATGACAGGCTTCCGCGTCGGATCTATAGTGGTGAGTCTGATTTCTGATCCGTCTTTATCCGATTGAAGTTGTTTCGGTACTACAGCTTCCGCGCTTATTATTATCTGTATCATCCTTACTTCTTGAAGTTTCCAATTTTCAATTAATTTCCCTTGCAAAATCCGCTTATCCGTGCTTTTCGCTGTATGAACGGTTTATGTTTCTGATGGCTGAGCCGTAAAACCTATGATCCATGAGAACTGCTTCTCCTTTCAACGATTGTTGTGTCCGGTCTATTATGATGACATGTGTGTTTAGAGTAAAGTATACCGTCATATTATACTCTAATTATTATCATTTTATATCACTGGCTGAGGTTTATATATTTAATATAGCGCCTTATCAGGTGGTAGATCAATTTTCTCCCGAATGTTCTTACAGAGAATATTTACATTCTTACAGAGAACATTAACATGAACATTCAACATTATTATGTATTCGCGTTATTACCCCTCTTGTGCTACATTCGTGCAACAATTTGGTCTTATGTTGCAATCATGAATGCTTGTCTCAGCACACAAAGTGGCATACCATTGATGTGGCCTGTATTTGTCAACATCATCAATATTAACCGTTTTGTAGTGCCGACCAAGAATCTGCTTTATTGCCCATTTTTTGTTCTCTAAGATTTTCATCCTCTGTGCCCAGCTCAAAAACACATTTATGTTAAATCGTTATCAGCATCCACTACTGTTTTATGTGTTTGTCAGGTTTGACACAATATCCGTTAATTTACTTATCGACTTTCTTTTAAGTTCACCCAATTCGTACGACGTAATCTGCAAATTTCATGATATTTTGCCGTTGATAACGGTAATGACGATTTATTTATCCACACTATTAAGAATAAAAGTTTTCGCAATCTCATCATCTTCGAGAATTTGAAAATTAAGATTAAATTAAAAAATATTTTTCCGTATGCACAGTCGCACACATTTTACCAATACTACAATATTTGAGGAGATTACAAGAAACGTATCAAATATAATCAGTTTTACGAAATGTAACAAATTACCAGGCTTTCCAATAAACACACAGCAATTTTCCACTTTGAAACGAACGTACTCTTGTCATGACCACTTGTCATTACCTGACAATAACGAGACGTCAGCTATGTTAAAATCACAATATTGATTAAGAAGATTCTAGCACATCCGCAAAAAGGGACCTTTCGTGTGGATCAAATGCCGGATGTTTAATATTTCCACATAATTTGGAAACTTAAGCTAGAAATAATAGGTGACTGCGAACAAATTAACGATATCATACATAGGCAATATCTTCAGTCGAATGACTGAATATATTTGATGAAACTTTACTAATATTTTAATTACTATTATGGCTAATAATTTTTTTAAAACATTTTTATTTGTTATTGCTTTTGTAGTTTTGTTACAAAGTATTTGTAACCTCATGTAGCTTCATCCCTTTTCTTCTTGTGATGGTTATAGTTTTTGTTCATAAATAATTTTTTTCTACACTTAGTGGAGTATAGGAAATATTCTTTAATGGCGTTACGGTTACACATGTATTTTAATTTATAGTTTAGTTACCTTAAGAAATTTTGTGTTATACTTTCTGCCGTCTATGTTTATCGCAGTCTCGATTAAGTACCGCCGTGACAACGATAGAGGCAGGAGCTGCAACGGTGATAGCAGTACCATAAGAAGAGGAAGAAATAGTAACAGTGTCAGTTGTCTGATCTGACAGAAGTACGTTTTTGGAGAAAGTGCATTTTTGACGTAATCCACATTGTTTTAACTAATTTCATGCAAAACAAAGCGGCATGAGATTAATTATAGTGAGAACCTTCAGCGCCGTAATAACCATACCGTGCAAAGCCAAACACTTTTTCATATACGTCGCGATTGGTATTAATTTGTGAGCATATGTGTGCGAATGTGTGTGTATGAATGTGTGTGCGTAAGTATTATTACTGCCTAGACAAGTCGATGAGAATGTTTTCAATGGAGGAGAATTTCGCCTAGTCTTTAAACTTATGAATAATTACCGGTGATTTCCTATTATTTTTCACCCTGTATCTTCCTCTCTGAACCTTCATTTTCCTCCTCCGTTCATAACTTCTTTTAACCGTGACCCAAAGACAGCACACGCAGGGAAAGCATGTGCATGGACTTAATGATTGTGTGACAAAATGATTTTAAAGGCAGCGAGAGAGAGAGAGAAAAAGGAAAAATACCATCATCAAAAATTAATGCAAAAAGTTACGCTCTTTCGTATGCGTGACTTTAGTGTATGCGCGCAAATAATGCATAATCTAACTGAAATATATTTAAAAATATATATCTGCATGTGTGAGTTTATCTGAAATTATATTGCTTCATTGTGTGACTTGTTGAAAGCTGAATTATTTCTGCTACTGAACCTTTGGTAAAACAATATTTGGTAATACGAGTTAGGTTAATAACAACGAAAGCAGGACGAACGAAAGAGGAAAAACTGAAAAGGATAAATAATAAGTGGTAGCGAATTATAGAAATTACTTGGTCTATTAAAACAAGAAAGTAAACACATCTTTCTGTGTGGTAATGTATGGACCATATTGCAAAAAATTGCTTGAAGACCACTGATTTTTCCTAGAAAGTTATTGTAAAGGTTCTTTCCCTTGTCTTTCAATTTTTTAGTTTGCCGTCCGGCAAATTCGCCGAATTCGAATTTTGAATTCGTTTGAGAAATAGATTATACTTTATTCGGAGATTTTTGCTCCGGTTTATTTTAAGAGTCGTCGATTAACAAAATTGCATGAAATAAATGAAGCCACATGGAGATGCTAGCTAAAGAACAACTCGATTTTATCATGGATAAATTTAGGGCGCTTTCAGAAAAAGAACGGTTCCTTTCATAAAATCTACGAGAAATTTTACCATATTTTCCCTTGGAAGATTCATAGTGGTGCGATGTAAATAAATGGAAATTTTTTTTAATTTAAATATCAACTACCTTCTTAATTATATTGTATAATTTATATAAATAATTATATATTATTATAATTCTATGCTCCTTGTTTTCAAGTCTTGCTTTTAAGCCGTCTCTCGACGGTTTACCGGGTGGTGTTGTTGTAATAGGGTTGGCACAACGCGCGGGAGTGGCAATTTCATAGATATTTGCATTGCATGTTTCGAAAAAACTTTATTTTCATCAGCCATTTTTATTGCTACATCACCAACCAAAATCCTTTGGCTGATCTCTAATCTCTCTCTAACCCTGATCTCTAATCAGACAATTGGGCTCCAATAAAAATATAAATATAAAGATGGGCTCATTGGTCATTTAAGAATATCATAGTCAATTCATACAACACATATAAATTATACGAATTATTATAAGCTATTTCTCGGTGCGAATAGATTTAACTAAATCGTGTTATCGCTCATAACTTTAAGCAGTTTGTTAAGAGCGCAATTTTGCCAATTGAAAAATGTCTGTGAATGTTTGCTTTAGTCGATTTAGAATTTAAAAAAACAAACGAATTAATTAATAAATTAATATATAATATAATTAATTAATAAATTAATATTCAATAAAATTGAATTAACTAATTCAATCCAAACTCTAAAAAGTTAGGATGGTCAAAAATATTTTTCAAATTAATAAAGCTCAGCCTTGGCCAGGGCAAACTTAACGTTCTTACTTGTTTTTAAACGTCGTTAAAGTAAGAGGCAATCGCGGTTACGGTCGATGAAACATTTCCCATAGCCATTTCAAATCACACTTCCTTTACCGGAAAACATTTTTCGGTGTTTGACAAAATTTCCTTACCTTTTACAAAGATTTTTCCTTTTCTAATTATTAAATTTTAAACTGAAATGACATAGAAAATGATGTCTTAAAGGAAAAGCACACAAAAGCCTACAACACTTTATCAAACTCTTTTCATTACATATGACGCACTTCTGCATTAGCGCTCTCCGCGAAATATACCTTTGTATTATTTAACCGGGAGAATATTTTATATTTCATTCGCTCAGTAAACACAGACAATATTTGTCCCGTTGCGTGATCACACATTCTCTTTCACAGACACTTACTATACCTCCCTTTCAGATTTCCACTACTGTTTTCTCTTCCGTGCTCTTCTCAGTTCAATGAACGCTCCATATTTTCCTTCTTGTTATTTTTCATTTCCAATATTTTCCTTTTTTCCATGTCAGCACGTACAGTTATTCAGAAGAAGACTTCTGGTGGTCGGACCATTTCGTAAATAGTCCGATCTATATATGTATTGTCAGGTTTAAGGGGTTGGGTGATTTTTAATGGCATAGTGCGCCGTCAAAAAGCAATAAAAAAACGTAATAGAAATGCGAAATTTACGGAATGTCTGAAAACGACATTTCGTCAACCGTAGGTTTTAAATCTACGTTTTGTTAACAGTCCTTTTTAAATAAGGAAAGCTCTCGATTACTGGTTTTGAAGCCATACTTACAATAGGTCTAGCACCAACAGCAAGTTTTATTGTCATGCCTCTCCAGAGAGAAGCCTGTACCGCTAATATATTACTAAGTGGCGCTAGTGGTCATGCTGCTACGGATTGGTATTACTTTTTTACTGTAATTATTCCCTTTATATCAACTATGATTACATCAATTCGATTATTGGTGAGGGGGTGACTTGAATGGGCTGACTTGAACGGTAGCTTTTTATTCATAATAGACAAATGTTTTTGAGGTTTCTTATTTTTTCTTTTTAGTTTCTCAAAACTAGTATCATTTGGTAGTTGACGTTGATATTGATATTCGAAGTGGTTCACACCGCGATTCTGAAATTTCTTATAACAACATTTTCCACTTCTGGAAGGCCAAATCCATAAAACCATAATGGCTCCTTTTGCTTACTTGTTTTATAAACTGACAAACATTTTAACTTGGGTACTACACGTATGTAAGAAGACCTAGAATGTTGCGTCTACAAGGCTTGTTCACTGTTTTTGAGAGTTATTCATCCGTTTCCACACTTTCCGCTGTTCCATTCACTTGTTCAGTACATTCTGACAAATCATCATGAATAGACTCACGCTTGAACGATGCAATTACCCAAATTTACTTTGAAAATCAATAGTCGATTCGAACAACTCATAGACGACTTGATGAATTTTATGTCGCACGTAATCATCCATCTGTCCAAGGAATCTGCCGGACTGTGGACAGACTTCGTACCACATACTCTCCAAATAGTGCAATACCTCCAACACGCCAAAGGAATGTGCGCGCTGATGAAAATATCGCCGCTGTAAATGAAAGTGCGGAAAAAGATCCATATTTATCAATTCGTCGTCTGGGGGCGGAATTGGTGTTCTATCTGTTTGCGCAGAGATCTTGACCTGTATACAATCCAACTGGTACATAAATTACAGGAGACCATCATATGCATTGTTATTTCGCCGATTGGGCTCCAGCGTAGTTTGATACAGTCCTGTTTTATCGCAAAATTGTGTTTAGCGGTGAGACTAATTTTTGGCTTAACATGTTTGTTAATAAGCAAATTTGCTTCATATGGAGTGAAACGAATCAAATAAGAAGGTTTACAGACTCCATTTCATCCAGACACAGTTTGGTGTTTTCAATCCGGAATAGTTTACAATGGTAGAGAAAATTCGTGCAAAATTTCATAAGAGATCGTTTCTTGAGACGTAATTTTTTCAGATAAATCATTAGATTATCACAGAGCTTTTTTGAAATATTTTAATCCACTGTTCTCTAAAGTCAGCAACAGTTTTATAGAATTTTTGTTCTTAATCAGTACATATGGCCCGGTCCCCATACTTCCATGGATACAGGGCCCCCATACATACATAAAACTGTAAATTCATTATCCAACATAAATCCAACATGAATCGAAGACACATGCTAAAATAAAATAGGTTATAAATATCGACTCTCCGATTTCCTTTATTTCTTATCCCTCTTACTTTATTTTTGAAGATGGAAACGGATTAGCTTTTCTCTAACAACTTAAATTGAGAGTTAGGTTACCCGCCTCTTTAAACTCTTTAGGAAATACCAAGAGCATTTTTTTCTTATCTTAGCAATCGTTGTTTGAATGATTGCTTATTTTCTGATTATCGTCAATGGCTGGCCCTATTAAGACTATTGTTTTCATCAATTTCTGACAATTGGCAACAGAGGAAAGCAGAGAGACATATGGGCAAATTGCGCATACTGGAAAATAGGATACTATTCGTATGCTTTAAAACGCATGCGTTTGAGCGCTTTAAATATATCCATATCGTAACTTGAACGTTCAGAATATATCACAAAAGTAGAAACGTACTTTAAAAGTTTTAGGTTATTTAATCGATGCAGTTGTATACACTTGAAGAAGAATTTAACCTCCTTCAGTTCCGAAACTAAGAGTTAAATATTTAATATAAAATGATAGACAGCTGAAGCATTAAAATCCCTTCACAACTCGAATACAATGATTTTTAAAAGGCATAATCTAAAAGGCATAATTCGTATTACGGAAAGTACCAGGCAAGTTGCGTATTATTACCAATAACTGTATAGAGTTTTTAATGAGAGAGCATGATTTATTCAGTTCCAAATAAATATGATGAACATGATTACATTTGACCTTGGCAACGCGTAAGATCGATTAGCTGACGATGCCGCTGCGAGGTTGGGGTTTCAGTGTAACGCATCCACGCTGCAACCGCTTAATGCCTGAAACACAACCAAGGCGATTTTTTGCCGAGATACAAGTTTTTCCTCTCTTCTCTTAGCGTTTGCACAAAACACCGGCGTAAAAAGCCGCCGAAAATCTTAGATTCCGGACCGAAACGAAGTGACGTTTACTCAAGTGAGAGAGAGAGTACAGCTACAAACATCGCCAGAATAGAAATAGACCGTAGCCGGCTACGGCTTATTTCGCCGCTGGCAAATCCTCTCTGAGCGGCATTATTTTTTCTCTCGATCCCCATAAGCGCAATGTAAATTTTGACATTATCCAGCTATAAAAACCCTACGCCGCCTTGGATGTGTTTATAGCATAACTCTTAAACTGCGCAAAGCCTTACAGGATTTGCAGCAGCAATGAAAATGACAACAAGAGACACAAAAACAGCTACAAATACAACAAAAAACGAACACAAAGTCACCCGTTCTTCTTTTAAAAGACGAGCAGTGGTGAATACAAGGTATATTTTGTTTCCCCCTTAACTCCAAGTACCCTTGCCGATCAATCCAACCTAGACGACTTCGCTCTCGATGACGAAGCTACGGCAAGCGAGATAAATCGCTGCCACCATCGAACTCAAGCAATCGAGGAATACATTTTTAAGACATTTCAAACGAAAGTGGCTCGCAGTATCAGCAAGAAGCTGTACAATATAGATCATTAATAAAACCAGAAATCAGTAATCCAGAAATACGAGGAAGTTCTGTTCCGTGCCTGGCTGGAAAAGTCAGAAAAAGTTCAACAGAGCGTTAAAAATGCCCATCCTAACTTATTTCAGCTCATACGATGATCGTATTTGATTAATGAAAAGTTCTGAAAGAATTATGATCAAAAGACCTTTTCTCCTCTTTCCCAACCTAATCTCCAGTATCATATATCCTTCCATATTCCATTATTCTGATTTCCTTATTCATTATAAATTGTTAATTTTTAATTTAGATAAAATGTACATATATTATGGAAAATTTTCAATTTGAAAAATATAATTTCAACCAGTTTGTATCTTATAAAAATATTTCTTTCCCACGATTCTGATTTAACGGGCAAAATGCTAAAACTCAGTCACCTCCGATCGTGATAGTTTCAAACTAAATCTTCAAATCAGAATTTTGGAAGATAATTCAGTTTTTATCGATTCAACGGTTCAATTTCTTCTCATATTTTGGATAAAATACGACCTTCTGTATTTAAGTTTTTAAACCATTTTACCCGCAGGATTTTTTTCTTGAAAGCTACGTGTTTTAATATATTTTGCCATGCTCTTAAGCAATTTAGTCTTCTGGATCATCAACTCACATACACCGCAATATTTTTTCAAAGACGACGCAACGACCGTATTAACTTTTTATATCCGTCACAAAGGTCTCTATAATTTTAATTCCGTTCCCGTGCGTCGTTTAATGGTATTTGCAACGGTGTGCCACGACCACTACCGTAAACATGGACAGCATCGATAGAACGAATTCAATTTGGTAGACCCAGTAGCATTATTTCGATTTATTACCTTAATTTCATCGAGGTCTTTATATCTTCATATATTTCACTTATTAAATGCTTTTCCTGCATTGTGGTATTTTCGTTAATTTTAATTTTAACCAACCATCCTCTCCTTCTTGGTTTCTCTTCACTATCGCGTCGTCACACACTCAGGCATCATCCTTCCATACAATCAAACGTACCCCACTGATAATTCTTTTGCTTAATTTATATTACTTCTTTATCGTTTCCTTTTATCTCCCTCAACATTTTTTATTGTTTTTCCTGCTTTCATCTTCTTCGTTTGTAGAAACGCCAACCACTTCGGCACATTTGAACTATGAGGATCCCAGCCGGATTGCATCTAAGGCCCAAGTTCAAAACGTCACAATCAAATGTCAAGCCGACGCCTATTTACCAGCCCGACACAACCATTACCGACCATGAATCATGCAAAATATTTTGTTATTCCGTTTCGATTTTGCCGCCATATTAAACTGAACCCACTTCAAAAAAAATTTGGACTACATGGTGTTCTGCTGCCAGAAAATACATGATGTACATGGTGGACTGCTAAAAAATAATCACCGTTGTCAGACTGAACATTTTCCCGCTAGAAGCAAAAGACGTTATGAATAGCTTCAACATAATGATCAGTGGGTGGTGCACGCATTTATTGTGGCATGCTAATATCCGAGCGCTTAAGTTAAGAAATTTTACCTTCAAAACTCACTATATGCTTAGAATTCTTAATAAAGGCCCCGCTACTTTTGGATTTTTATCTAAATGTGGGCGTGACAGTGGGCCGGTTTTCTTGATTTGGTCCAGGCAAGAAACCATTGATGGGAGAGAATACTTTCGCAAAATTACAAGATTACTCTATCGGTTCTTCTGAAATCATGATATCTGTTCCCCGTGAGTGGGCTACTCCTTAAAAAATTATTTTTATTATGTATTTTATTAGGTGTTTATCACGAGAATATAAATCCACCTTTATGTGTGTCCAGAGTCCAGAGTCCAGAGTCTAAGAAATTATTATCTAAATGTTTATGAAGTTATTTTCCTGCCGAGAGTTTGCAACGGGCAGGTAGCCTATAATGGCTGTGAATATTCATGCCAAATTTTATGTCGATATCTCCTTCCGTTCGACTGCATTCGTGATTTCCACAGAAAGACAGACATAGAAGCAGACAGACAGATAGACAGACGCACGGACACGGGTAAATAGACTAAGGAGGTTATTTTGAGCGCGGATGTACATACTCTTCTATACTTGCCGTGTCTCCTTTAAGAATTATAATTAGACTAGAGACCGGATTCGAACCCAAATCAAGTTCAAGTGTTAGTGTTTGGTATGGATTCCGTTGGTTCACTTCATCCGTCTAGCCTCTGCCGGCATACATCTCAGATTTCACACATTTCTATTTCTTCTGCTATTTTTCGTTTGGGCAAGTTACACTAAAATCGCAGTCGGCCAACGACTTTGAAAATATTTTGGCAGACACTTGAAGTATTTGGATAGTTTGTGGTTTTAGTGGTTTTTTTAAAATTTCTTTGGCCTTTTAACTTTACTTCAATGAGATTGATCGCTAAAACAGTTAGAATTCATGAATTACATTTAAGAACTGAAAATTTTCAATCGCAATCTCTTCTCGAGCAATCCCCCCCTAGTCACCCTTTCAAAATTCAATTTTAGTGTTAAGTACACTCAGAAATACTCCTTGCATACGATCGTTTGATCTCCATTTGAAAATTTTTGTAACGATATTTAACCTTTTTACAATATGCCGGAGAATTTTATGCTTCTAAGATTCACTTAAGACTCACTCTAAGAATCTTTATGCTTCTAAGACTCACGCCACGAAAGGCACCGAAAACCCCACGATATGAAAATAATAAAAATATGTTATATAATTATCTACGAGATGCGTTTCAACATTACATCGCGAGGCGCTGAGGAATTCATCAGGTTTAATCGTTAAATTAAATTAATCTTACCTTCGTTTAAATTAAATCGCGACGACAAGCGGTAACAGGTTTAATGCTTTACTCATAAAATTTATACAATCCCCTATAGATACGCGTATACTCACTGGCACACGTATATTCACATACACACCTGTGCAGCTTCACACACCTCAACACACCATCTTCACACCTGTGCAGCAATATATGAAAGTCAAAATAGGGTTAAACGAAAATATTTTTAAGAAGTTTGTTTATGCGCTTTTTATCTAAAGCGGGAAGAAAGTTGAGAAGCTTATTCGAAATTGTAGTAACGAAATGGTGCGGCGGTGACTAACTTTAACAAGATTGTGATTAACGTAGGGTAACTTGCTGGAAACGGGGGAAAAGTTAAAGGAAAACGACACTAAATTTTATGCAAATATTTTCGATATTTGGGTTTTTGTTTAGAACTGTCTTTCTCTTCATTTACTGATTCACTTTTTTTAGTGCTGTACAGCCTGTACCTTTAGTAATGCAGACTATATAGTCTGTGGAGTCAGGCATCAGTTTCAGCATCCGCCGGAGAAGTTGATTGTCCATTTTTTATACCCTAAATATCAAAGATTGATTGTATATTAAGTTTCTTCCTCCGTTTTTTAAAAAAATACAATCAAAAATACAATCGGAATACAATTGAAAAATAAGATATATGATATTAAAATTGGTGGAATCGAATGAGAACCGTGTCCTCTTTTAGTAATTAATATCAATATATTCACTTATGCATTTCGCTTGTAAACGAAACGTTTATAAACGAAATTGTAAGACATAATTTTAACCTTAAACCCGAATTACGGGAATGCGAATTAATTATTGCATGATTATTCTCTGTCGTTTTAGATTATCTTGAATAGAAAATGGGCAAAATTTGATTTGAATTTGTTCATAAAGATTTCACGAAAATTGTAATGACACGTCAGGACACAAGATGACAGGAATAAGAAAGTAAAAAGAGGATGTATAAAAAGAGGGCACAACATGAGGATGCTTGCTAAATAAATAAAAATCTGACGAAAACTGGCGGTCAACGTATTTGCTCGTTTATTTACATATATTAATGTAGGGACTTATCACTATGAAAAGAAACTAATTAGAGAAGAAAAAAGAACAATCAAGACATGAGGGAGGGATATGTACTTTTGTGCCACTCTGCAAAAGTACTCTGTCCGTAAAAGTACTTTTGTGCCATCAAGAATCATATCTTTGCTTTAAAAACAATAGAAATAGTAGTCGCTCCACAAGAGGCGCACGTCGCTGCGTCTTAGATAAACTTATTAAAGCAATCAAATATATGAAATCATAATTATGATAATAATTATTATTAATATTGAATACCTTTCAGAAAGGTTTTTTAACATAAACCAATGTCCAAAACCATTGTCAACCGAAAGCAATAATTTTTAAGCGTTTCACAATAAACTTTATGATTCCTGATAAGTCAGAATTATTAAGTAAATTTAAGCTAATCCCTCACATTAGCCAAAAAATTAAAATCGTTACAATGCTATTCAAAATTTCTTGAATCCAGAGATCAAAGCATATACCAAAAATATTTTCTATTGATGGTCAAAAACATGGAACGAAAAATAAAATAAAAAAGAAGCGAGCTTAATCCATTACAAGCAACGAATAAAAGAATATTCTGCAAAAATGAAGAAAAACAAAATTCTTCTACTCGCGAAGAATTCCAAAGGACTTCGTGCCCTTTGAGAAGTTCAACCAAGGATACCGAGATGAGTTTACGAGCACAGAAATGTTCGCACTCTAAGGCTATTCGCTTTCAAACAATTTTGCATTTATTTAGTTCCAGTATATTTTCCTTCATTCTCTTCCCTCTTTTCAACTTATATTCCGTCCCTTTCTCTGCTCTTTCAATAGAGATTTTATGATGCGCTAGTTGGTCAATGGTGCGAGCTGAGTCCCAGTATTTTCGACTCAATATATGCAATAAACGTAGTTACGTCAGCGTAGCCCAAAAAATGTGTTGACGAATGTTCAATGTTATCGAAATTCAATGAAATAAATTTTATTCGTATATTGAAGATATACAGAGGTAGCATGGGAAAACAATTGTGGTCTTTCAAAGAAAACAACAGCAACGTCGCAGTCGGTCGAAAATTTTTTATTTTGTTTTATTATCTCCATATAAATATAGAAATGGTTGATAGACTTCATTGGTAAATAGGTCATTATTAGTACCAGGTTTGCAAACTATCATAAACAGATATTTTTCTCGTATTATTTCGTACAGTTTAAGAACACGTTCAACCGTATTTGTAAACATTTGCATCATGTTCATTAACCCATGTGCTAATTGATTTACAGTTACATCATTTATACAATAGTCAACTTAAACTCTTATTAATAAAAACCTTTTACACGCAATATTAATGTATCTTTGAAACTTCATTTTTTAGCAACGATATGTGATTTCTTCAAACCTAAAAATAATTCTTCCGAAACTTGTATCCACTTTGAAAGTGAGTATTCTTGGCAATCTTTTCCAACAACAATATAAATTATTGTTGTAAAGTATGGCGCACGTTATTAAAAATATAATTTTAAAATTGGAACGAAAGCGGAAATCTTGACAAGTCCGTCAATTTTGTCAATTTTTTTTATTAACACTTACCTACTATTTTACTTACTAAAATCTTTTTGTATCCTTATTTATATCTGATCAATAATTTAAAAAGATTTGATTTCACTGAATACTCAGTGAACGCGGAACATTTTTCACAAAGAAGCCAATAAAAAGATGAGGGCGAAGTTATCGGAAAGTAAAAGAATCTTTGCTCGAATTTTGCCAAATTGAAAACTTTGTTATTGTGCAAATACGGTTTTGAAAACTGAAAAGAGCACTTCGCAACAATACACATACATTTGCTCTATACAGTCACAGAATGGTACAAATTTAGCTGAAATTTGGTACTTGTTTTTTAGGAAACGCGTACTCGCGTCAACAACAATTGAAAATATGGGCTTCGAATAGAGGGTGCCTTGGATCTTAAGCGTCAAAGTTTTGGTGAATATTGTTGAGCTTTCTGGGGATTTTGATTAATTTTTTCACAAAATTTACTTCGTGATTGTTAAATAGTTGTTTAACGATGAATGGATAGGTAATTGTGTAGAAATTGGATCTTGTTTCTGGTCTCTTAAGCTTTCAAATGTACAAATTTGATTTTGGTTTTGAATTGAGGGACTAACAGCTCTATTAACCCTCGTTACAATTATTGCAGGAATCACACCACTTTGTTTACGTGTGGTGGAAACAATAATTACTCAAAAAACGGCTAAGGAGTGGACGAGTTTGGACCCAATTTTACAAATATAATAATTATCAAATAAAAAAAATAATTTATTAAAGGTGTATTTTTCAGAAAATGGTCCATGCGTGTGTGCATAAATGTGTCGGAAAAGTTAAACTTTATCATCTCCCAAAGAAGTTTTCCGAAAGTGAAAGGTTCGTTGATGAATAATATTCATTCAGTAATATTTGTGTAGATCATCTGCATGTAGTAGATATAATATTTTTAGTGGACTATTTTGCAACTTAACTTAGTGCATCCCTAACTCCTGCTTTTGTATTGTATTTGCTGGCAAGTTATTTATTAGATCTTAGTCGGAATATCGTATAACTAATATTGTAACTATATCTCTATCGAAATAAAACCTTGTAGATTCCTAACCTTATATCTTCCATAATAAAAGCGGTGGACGGTATACGGTGCAACTGGTCACTGTGGGTAACATAATATCTGCATATTAGGCACATGACAACAATTCTCGACAGGAATGCTGTCGCCTCACGGTGATCCACTATCATGAAGCACTACTGTGTGTCGGCGATCCCTTTACTGTTCCTGTAGTTAGTTAACTTTAAACTATAGTTGCCTTTATCTTCTATTTACATGCGGTTATTCAGGAGGGAAGAATGGTGACAGCGGCTTGGTGTATTGGACAAATATCCCAAAGAAATGTACGCATGCTTTGAGCATTTCTCTAATCGAATGACTACGGCTATCAATTTTTGTTGAAATGCTCTGCCTGATATGAATTTAAATGTGAAACCAACGCTTAATATGGTGGGGGTTCCTGATTTATTTTTGAATGCAAGTAGTTCAGATTCTGCACTCCCTCGTATAAGTAGTGTCTACATTCAGACAGAACCACATATAAACGCCCACACCATGAAAATTTAAGAAAAAGTTTTAGCATTAAAATTTTTTGTGTTAAACACCTTTAATGATTTAAGGTTTTGCATATTATTAACATTAAATACCAACTACTAAATTAAGTATTGGTTACTATAACTAACAACTATCTATAGATAGTAAGACAAATCTTATTGTAAGGCAATAGATTTCTAATAATTTCTTACAGTAATGTTGCAATAAGATAAAAGTAATCTTATTGTAAGACAAATTTAAATCACACTATAATTATAATTAACACGAATGGAATAGTATTGAAATTTTGAATATTTTACTAATTATTATATATTAATTTATTTTCAATAAAATGAGAAACTAATTTAGTTCGTTAAAAATCCTAACCGATCTATATAAACTATTCATCATGACGATCGAATAAATTTCATATATCATTTGACTATTAATACTATACGCAATACATTCCATTTCTTGATTATTTTTAAAATATACTTGTACATAACGAGGTTATAAAGAATATATTTGATAATATTTAACAGATTACTAGGTTTACTTATTGAATTACAGTTTCGCTGATTGTGCGTCAGATTGTGTGTACGGACTTAAATAAATGGTAATAAAATTGAACTATGCTTTTGTTATTACTACGGAGTAATTCAAATGAAATAATTCTTTTCAACACACTAAAGTGACAGCAAACAATAACAACAATATGGTACAAGCTCACGTATAGTGCACGTGATGCATAAATGCATAAAAAATAGACATCAAATCACTTTTTCGTGTGGTGAATTGAGAGTGGTGAATCCTTTTATCTCTGATTAAAATGTTGAACAAACTGAATATTTTAATGCTGAATTTTCAGGGTTTAAATTAATTGATTTGGAGGAAATTATTCTAATAAAAATTGTGTCAAATAGGTAACTACCTGACATTCTGAAAATCACAAGGCTATTCTATAAAAACATGGCCTACGTTCAGTTCGATTCTGTTTTCTATTCTCTTTTTTTACTTTGGTAAAAGAGATGTTCCATTGTCAGAAAAAATAAATAAACTCGAACACATCCTAACTCATGTCTGCAACGTATGTGTTTGCTACTTTTATATACTTTTCGTACCTGTTTACGAAAATACACGAATTCCATAACATTCGACTGCAGGCGTCCGTGTCATACAGCTCGCATCGGGAAACCAGCCGTTTCTAATTCTTCTGAGTTGAGGGTACAGAGAAAATATAACCGAAAAAATGGATTCTAATGCGGGAAGAAGGTTCGTCTTTATATTTTGTTTTGTTTTATAATTATTTGTTATTTAATAGTGTGTAATTTTCCCTTATAGCCAAATATACAAATAGTCGACAATTTACCGTCCTTTTTCAGGAACTAAAAAACGGCAATTTTAATGAGAGGACCCTCCTAGGGTAACAGAATGGATTGGGAACAGGAATGGGATAAAATGGCCGCTAATCAAATGCCCAAAAACCTCCGATTAAAACCGCGGCCGAGTGGAAGAATGTACAAGGGCTTTATTAGAAAATGGATACATTTTTTACATCATCATTACAATTGTAGGTTTGGATCGACTTGGAGTTACGAACAAAGAGAAAGCTTGCGGAAAATGCGGCAGAAGTTCGGAAGACTGGAGGTAGATTATTCCGTGAGGTTTTTTGATGGACGTGGAGCAAGAGGTCGAGCAATTGTTAGGCCTCTGTGCTAATGTTGTGCTAATGTAGCTACCACTACCCTTTCTGCTACTCCAAGACCCAAACGACGCCAACATGTATAAGACAAGGGGGAGGTTCTGTTTCAACAGGAATTAACTAACCAAGAAAATATTTTACATTCGTTAGAGCGCATTGTAAATGCTTCAGAAAATATGTGCGCCATATTGAGTAAATTCTCTAAAAATCAAAAAGTTGCATTTGACGCGATTGAGAGAGGTCAACGAGAGCGACAATATTTACGGCAATGCGTTTGTAATGCATTGGAATGCAAATACATTTTCAATCTGTGTTCCTGAGCACCTGGTAAGCGACAATCCGACGGAACTAGTAGAGTGCCCTGTAAAATATGCCTTCCGAAACTACTTCGGACAAACACGCCACAATCGCTCTGGCTTCCCAGAGCTCCCACGTCAACAAACGTAAAACAATAATTTGCATCACAGGCACCCATGAGGACAATGCTAAATTGTTTTTTATAGTTGAAGTAAAGTGACTTTTCTTCTGACGTACAATAGTGACGTGCTTGCTGTCAATCGCTCCTAGGCAGTTGGGCATGCCTGTTTTAATATAAAAATGTTCAGTGTTTTGCATCCAATCCAATAAACTAGGTGGCGCTAAAGATTTTCCATGGAGCTCCCTCCATATTACTTCACAGGTTTCGTAAATAATTTTACGAACTGTAGAAAACCCCAGTTTGTGGGTCCAGGCAAGGATTTGGATATTGCATCCCTGCGCCCAGTACCTGATTAAAACATATTTATTACATTTGCTCAAAAATTGTTCATTGCAAATTTACTTACAACAGGGTTATCGACAGTCTTATTTTTGGAGGTTTTGCTTTGCGCCGCGAATGTCACACCAACTTATCATGTAAGAGATCTAGCAAGCAGTCGAAATTAGCAACATCCATTCTCATTGCCTTAAAAATGCTCTTCATCAAACAGCATTAGATTCTTTATGGTAGTCTCAAAAAAGCCCACTTTATCTCTAGCCAGGTTCACTGGGCGAACCCACCACCTCCGACGCATTTTCTCCAGTATATATAAATATGCTTTTCAGGCCATACAAACCATTGCCGCATATATATTCAAAATTTGTAAAGCTTGCACCGCTGATTCGTTTTCCATTTTTTTAAATTTACACGTTTTCTTTATGAATACATTTTTTGTTTGAAATTTTAATGTTTGGCGCCACAATGTACACAGAACATTGACAGTTCTCATTAATTGTAGTTACATCCAATCGCTATGACAAATCGCCAGAGTTTGACAGTTCTTATGAGTGGTAGTTACATCCAGTCGCTATGATTGTGTTCAGCCTATTACTAGTTCCACTCCCACGCTTATGAAAACATACAGAATTAATAGTTTTTGCTCATGCGATTAATTGGTCACAGGATGTGAATGCAGCATGTGAGTTATAGAACAACATGGTCAATTAAAATTATTTCTTAGATTGCAGCTCTGGGAGGCCGAGTCTCAACAATTTTATCAAAAAGGACTGCTCTGAGCGGGTTCTTTGCATGCAAGATCTTTTATTTGCTTCTAGGCTTTCATGACTCGGTGTTTTTTTTCAAAAGCATGGGAATTAGCAATAACATACGGTTTCTTTGTTTTTGAAGGATGCTAATCGTTTTGGTTTATCAGCTGTATTTGCCCAGGCGAATAAAGAATGAAGAGTAAAAGACAACAAGTGACAGGCAACGTATTCGATCGTTGTTTGTTTTCCCATATTACTGCTGATAAGAAATTTTAACCAGAATTTATGGAAAATAATATAAGAATAAGAAGAATTGTGAGAAAACGAGAACACTAACCTCACCCTGGCCGAAACTTAAGAACCCTACACACATAATTAACTGTATAATATAATTCTAATAATCAGCATCCATGCACGGTCCATGTCTCCTATAATATTATATCTACCTCTTCTTGGTTAGTTTAGATCTTCTGGCTCATCTTCAATCAAACACTTGTCAAAAAATTTCACATATAGTATTTTATAATAGTATAGAACTATAATCTCCAGCACTGTCATCTTGGTCATAAAATTTCACATTTTAAATCTCAATAAAAATCTCAAAACGGGGTTTTGCAATTTTATATTATAATGGGACAGACGTGGCATTGGGTCAATTTCGTCCATTTTCCACACCAAATAAGCTGTAATAACAGATAGAGTTTGTGCTATATTTTATAGGAATGTCTCTTGTCTTCTTTTTTATATTTCTGGTTCTGTTAGGGGGGGGGCGGATAGGAGAGTCCATTTTACGCAAAGTATTTCAGCGTTCATGAGTGAGTTCGAAGACCTTATAAGATAAGATTACACCGTCTAATTCTATTTATAAATAAGTATCAGACTTGGCTTGATATAAATATCATTATTGGACTGCTATAATATCATTAAATATAAATATCAGTTATTTATCAGCAATTTTATTTCACAAAAAGTAGGCGTATAATAGACTGGTTTCGCCAATTTTCAATATGAAAAATACTTCGGCCTTGGGTTGTCTTGGGTTAAGTTTAATTTAGTTTTATTATAAACATAGTTTTATATTCAGTTCAGGAATACTTTAAGGAATAGCAAAAGGGGCTAATAGAGTAAATTACTAACGTACAACTAATATATAAATAAATTCAAAATAAATCCAGCTTGATTTATATATATTTCTAATACCAAAACACAGAAAGAAATATACATGTCACAACAACCCTTCGCCACCCATATCTTTAGTGTTGACAGCTGAGATTGTTGTAAGGTTAAATGAGAATTTCTTTGAAAAAGAAAAAGTTTGGTACAAAATATCTGCCATTTCAAAGTAGGGATTGACACAAAGGCACAAATTGACAAGGACAAGGCCGGTATATAAAAAAAAAAACAACAAAAAATCCAAAATAATAAAAAAATAAATATTTCTTAAATCAGGACGAAGTGGAAAGGCAAAGGATTTGAGACTACTTTGATGAAACATGCGAATAGCTAATAAATAACAATTAATGTCTATGGGAACAGAGGCACTCACACAGATATTCATATAAAAATAAAGTAGTAAGAACGAAAAAAGATAACGTTTTTGCTTTGAAAGATAAATATTTCGCTCAGTTAGTACAGTTAGTTAGCACAGAGAGTGAGTGTCCGCCTCACGGAGAGGAAGAAGCGACAGACACATACAACCATGAACTGAATAAATAAAATCGTACATACGAAATTTCATTGACTGATCCTACTTTTAAAATAAAGTAGTAATAGGAATAATAATCTTTTCGAAAGCAGCAATCAAAGGGTTTCATCAGTTCGTCAATTCCTTTACACATTCACTGATTCCTTTATTTCGGTTTATAAATAAATCATAAAATAAATAATTTTAAAAGAATAAATAATTTAAATCAAACCGGAAATATTAGTAAAATCTCTTTAACAGTGTAAAAGTCGAAGAAGAGTCGAAAAGTCGAAGAGCTAACATTTTATAAAAATGTCAATGACGTACACATACCGTAAAGAGTATGCAAGTGTGTATAAGAGCCGTATAAGAGCCTTATGCAAGTGTGTGTTTAACATATGGGTATTTCTATGACCGTTAACATATTTGCATATATTTTTATGCGAGTAAGCTAGCAAGCACTAGGCATTACTAACTTCAACAGCACCAGTTTTGTCAGCATGAATAACTGCATTTTTTCAAACCATCTGTCTCCTAGTCAATACGCAAAACAAATTATTTATTGAATCAAATCTAGTGCGGAAGAATTGTGCAGCATTGTTATTTTAATACTTGCTTATTATTCAGTGTCGTCTACATTTTCACAAAATTTTGGTGTAAATTTGAAACACGATTTTCAATAAAATTAAACATGATTTATTCGTGTTGTTTTTCCCGCTGGTAGTTTGAGTAACGCCGACATTATGTGTTCGTTAAAACGGGACCAATAATTATATATCGCAATTCTATAATCTCAATCTCTCTATTACTTATTTCTGAAAGCATTCAAGTTTTCTAAAACTGAATTTCAAAAATTTGTGTATTATCAATTAAACAGTCCCTTAATGATTCATTCACCTTCTGTCGGAGCCAATGATGCCAATCCAAAATATGTAACATTATCCCAGGAAAATATTACTCTTTTTTACGGAAGTTAGTCTTAAGGCTACGCTTTGAAATAGTAGCGAACAATTATCTAGTGTAACGTACAAATGAAACAACAATTGAATAATTTAAAAATAACTCTCCGGCAACTTTGTAACGCGAGTTCATTTTCCGTATTCTTAAAATGAAAATTCTTTGAATTTTTTATTTGACGAAAAAAATGGAAAATCTGGGTAAGGCCGGAAGTTTGTGCAAACCAAAAAAAAAATGTGGAGAGACGGAAGCGCAGTAAAATTTAGTCGTAAATTAATTTGTACTTATTGCTTTTGTTCCTGTTTCCTTTTTACCATTTAATGTTATTTGCTTTTGAAATGCTTTTGTCTGTATTAGTCTTTGATAAATTGCTTAAAAGAATTTTACTAATTTGAAACCTTCAATAGCTTTAAATAAAATGTTTCCTTTGGTTTTCAATATTTGTTGAAGGGAATGTGTTTGTCCGGTGGTGCAGGAGAAATAATACAGCGTAATGTAATCTAAGGCGTGAAAGCGCAGGATCACGAGCACGCGGCGCTGCGAATACTGACGGAAAGAGAGAGTGAGAGTGGGAGCCCCGGAGACCCAGAGTCCCGGAGCCTCGACCTCGAAAGTTCAATGTAAATAAAATAGTAGAACTACTAAAAGGATACTGAAAAGAAATATCAAACTGAAATCAAAAGTACGTTACGACAACAAAAACTGCGATCGTAATAATATTTAAGTATGAAACAAACTTTAATCATGGAGTACATACGAGATCGCATTGGGCGACGATGATTGTGCGTGGTGGCAAGTATGTTATTGTGTACGAACGAAACCTAAAGCAAAACAAAATATAAGAATTAAATTAAGTAAAATTGAAAAGTACAATTTTAAAATATAGTCAAAACAAATTAATTCCAAATTAATTTAAAAACACAATTGTCAAAAGATAAACAAATAAAGAAAATAGACAAATAAACGAAACTTTTAATAATACCGAGCCTCTCGCATATTAGAAACAGTATTGACATTTTCTAAAATTATTTAAATTTTCCTCTTCTACTTCTTCTCATTTTCCACGTTTCATTTGTTGATGGTTGATTCCACAGTAGGTCAAACCCCTCACGATGAAAATACTTGCAGTGAAAGTGCCAAATAAACTTTTTGGTGTCAGGATGAATTAACGACGATGAAAAAAATATTTTAATTAATTTTTGGGATATTGTTTCGATTAAATAGAAACTGAAAAATAGTTAGCTGGTGGAAGAGGTCGAGAGAGAAAGAAAAGACTGAAAAAATAACGCATAGAGAAATGAAAAGAATGTACTAGAAATTAGAAGGGCGTCTTAAAAAATGACAACGTTATTTGATTTTAAAAATTTCTTAAAAAATTATATTAGTCAACTGTTTCAAGTACTTCAATACTTCCATCAATATTCCTTTTGCCTTTGCAAGCTCCACTTTAAATTTCGTACCGTTTTTTTAAACATATCATTATTATTGTTTTTATTATTATTGTTATTATTGTTGTTACAACTTTTTTAGTATTATTTAAATTATTTTATTGTATTATTTTTATAAACATATTCATCACACACTCCGGTTTTTTTTTTCTATTGCTCTTGTTGTCCAGATTTCATGAATAATTAATAAAGCGTCTCAATTTTTGATAAAAATGAAAATGTTTGAAATATGCAATCCTCGGGTTGAATTATGCAAGGCCTGACTATACCAATGCTCTCATGGAGGAAGACAGTGTTCCAAAAGAAATAAAAAAGAAACTATACAACCTATTTTCATACGCCCCTTTGTTTGTACCCACGTAATAAAAAGAGATGGGAGAAGATGAGAGTGGATGTGATAAATAAAAATTGTATGAAATCGCAACACATTTTGTCAATTTAATATCTGAATCTATTTCCAAATCGAAATAGATGAGAATAGAATAATTAAATTTCCGAGGAATAGTTTTGCGAATTAATCACCATGCTCCACCGATGCATCGGTGTCATCGCGATGTCAGCATCTGAAATTTAATTAAATTCTCCCCAATACTGGTTTTTCGACTGTATACGAGCACAGTCTGCTTAGAGGATATCTGCTTTGCTTCATCAAAACAAAATATAGAAGCGTTCATGAATTTGTAGATTAAACCCGTGCCAAGAGTTTAAAACGAATGTGATGACAGAAGAAAGAAAGGTGACACAGGAGGAAGCTCTAGAAAGATTGAAAATAGAATAAAGAAGACAGTAGATCATTTGCCGATTTAACGGCCAATATTTATTTTTGTCGGTGTTCAAAAGAGTCAGATTAAAAGTAGAAGCCTGAGAACTGAGAATTTTGCCTCATTAAATTCTTTGACATAGTCTTGAAAAATTGTTCCAAACTTTCTAAACGAATTGTTTCAAACACATTTCACACCAACACAGAGGTTGTTTTTCCTAAAACCGTGTCTCACGGCAGGTCAGATAATCTGGTGGTTCAATCGATAGAGCACTCACATTTAGTGCACTGCATCAGATTTTCAAATGTCAAGAACGCACGTTACCAGAATGCACGTTGATATAAATTGTTTTTCAACTTTCTAAGTGAAAAAGTAGCCGTATTCAAATATTTGCCTGATAATATAAGTCCGGAATTATTCATTCGTTTCCGTTACTCATCTAATAACCAAGGCTTTACTTGGCGTAGCGGTTAGAGCATCCTGCTCCCGAATGCAAGCAACAGGTTGAAGACTCAATATGGACAAATGGTAAATGCAAACAATTTTGTTTGTTCATTTTCCGCTACTCCATCTCATTATAAAACATAAGTTATATAACACATTAGAGTGTTGTTGTTGTTTCTAACAATTATCGACCGCCTCACCGTCGTGAACAAATCATTCTTAACAACCGTCTTCGCGTCTCAAAACGGCACTTCAGAGAATTGTAGTCTCCGATTATAAATAGTTGTAGAGGATTATGATAGTTTGTTGAGAGCCCGAGAGCCTATAGCCGAAGAACACGTTAAATTGCTTGGCAGAGGTTGCTGTCTTTAATGACCCTCTTGGCCGATACATTCATTAAACTTATGTAAATTCCGGCTAATAAGCCCATTGAACTAAATTCTGGTTTATAAGCCTGCTGGAAAATTCATCCTAGTTAAAGCTATCCGTATTTAAATAACTAAATCAGTTAAATTACTCAATCTCAATATCTCAATATCTCAAAATATCTCAATATCTCAATCTCAAACTCAATAACTCAATCAGTTATAAACTCAGACTAATCTACTGTCTGACCTTAGTGAAATTTTACGAACAAATAATAGTATGGTATATCCATTTAAATATTATGGCTTATGCTTGTAGGACCCTCCAGATATCTTAATTGGTAAATATGCAATAACGTAAATTGGAATTAATTACCTAAGTAATTTTGAGGACTATACTTTAGATATTTAAAATATTATGAGAGATGTTTATAAAGTCAATTTGTATCATCACTCTTAGTTGGATGAAATTCTCTTTACGGCGCTCCTCTAATTGTCTGACTAATTTATAATATTGCTGTCTCACTATTAACATACAAAGGATTGAAAAAGTAAAAAAAAACTGAAATTGCTATAAAGTCAAAATTGGCATTGTGGTAGGCTCAGATCTGCTCCTCCTGAACCCCAACACTTCGACTCACCAAATGTCTCTCATCTACATATAAATCAACGCAACTTATACGAATTAAGTCTTAAAAAATTATGTTTCCTATTTTCTGAACTTTTATAATGGTCTTCCTTCCTTTTAATTCTGCTCTAATCCTTATTTGCCTCTTCCGACCACAGTTAGATTTTGTGTTTATTGGAAAGCAATTCTCAACAATTGCATCAATATACCTAAGAATATACAAGAACTTACGTAACGTGACGTTACACATTTATTCAGGAAGGAATTTGTTCAATTAACATTTTGCTAAACCGGGTCAAAAGCTTTGCATATTCTTGCCCAAATATTAAAATTCACTTTTGTCAAAACAATTAAACTAGAGCAAGGAAAATGCAAGCTAGTCCATTTGAGGAACAAAAGAGACTTTGTCAAATAGTAAATATAAATAAACGAAGTATTCAAAGGAATAGAGGAAACAAGTATAAACATTTTTAAAATTACGAATTCAGTTGAAATTAAATAAAGTGCTTTTACTCTCTCATCATTTATCTTTTCATATATTCTCATTTTTAAAAACATTCAACGTATTTCGTAAAATGGCTATTTGATAGAATTTTTTGAAGACTTAAAAGTAGCTTCAAACAAATGCAACAGAGCTTCTTATAACAAAGGGAAATGCGAATGAAAATTATTGAATTAATACTTATAACTCTTTTATTACATTTTAATGTTGAATAAAAAAATTTGTTGATAAAATTATTGGTTTCTTGCTGAAACGAACGATTTTAGCACCGAAAAATCCATTCAATTGAGATAAAGAATTGAAATTTTTTACTGTTCGTGTTAAAAATCGTTAACCACTACATGGAATTAATTACTACGCCAAAACAATTTCTAATAAGAGAGAATATTCGCGCATCATCTCACGCTCTACATTATAATTTCAGTTCCGGTGGGCAGATTTCGTGGATTCGTTTGTGAGTTCGTGAGAAAATTTGTATCATCCAATTCCATCTACAGACGGGGCAAGTGAACTACACACGTAGGCATATTCATATCAGGTATTAGATCACTTCCACCAGCTGCGATGCATGCGAGGGTTGATCTTTTATTGACTTTTTAAAATGCTAGTGGTGTGATACAGCACACCGAAATCAAACGCGCCGTAAAATATAGTGCCACCAAACACTTGGAGCACTCATATAATGCTGTACTATTTAACCTACACACAACAAAGTCACGGAATTTACCCTGTCACGTCTAGAGTAATTCGGAAGGATAAATATTTCAATAACATCCCAAGCATGTTCTGTAAAGTGTTGTCCTTTTTCTACTCTGCAAAGTATCCTATAAGGCATCTCTGTTGAAAACGTCTACATCGAACAAGTAGAAATACATTTTTTTGTAACGTTCGCATATCTACGCCTCACAGGAAAGGAAATCTGTCGATCATGTTTATCAACAGCACCCACAGAATTGTTATAACCTAATACAATCTTAGGTATGAGGGCTGGTTTGTTGGTTTTCCTGTTTGTTTTGTGTGTATTTTTCAATGTCACATCACTGTGACAAGTGGTTGGATGAATGGGAGGTTATTGGTCCATCCATTGCAGTGCCCCAATTTCATAAGAACACAAGGCTTTTGCTTCACCCTTCCCAATTTTTTACTTGGGCTGTTGGTTCTTTTTTGTGCCAAATTATGGCGAAGTGTACCAGTTGCCTACAAAGATAACTTGCTCATTTTTAAAATATGGCTCCAGTTTTTCGCTACGCTAGATAAAATTCTTCGCTTCTGCCTAAATAGATTTCTTCGGCTTCTTCTTCTTTCGGCTTCAAGTCCCAAATGCGAATGCGACTGCGAACGAAAACAACAACAAATCCATACAAATTTTCATATAACGAAGAATGCGAATCATCCGGATTGCGTGCAAAAGCGAAGCAAATGCGAACAATACACGCTATTTTTTCTATTAAACGCAGCTTTTTCCAAATTTACGCCTAAAATCATGCCTCGAAGTGTCAAAAAATTGTCAAACAAATAATCAGGCAATTAAATTATTCCCAAAAATTCACAAAAGCATATCCAGGCCCTGACGATAGATCTAGACATGGAAAACTCAAGGAAAATTGTAAACGGTTTTCAAATGCGTGACTAGAGATTCGCATTTCGGGTCGGTATAAACGTATTATAAGAGACTCAAACATTTTATACATCTTCATTCCTAATCGGGTCCTTTTGTGAGTTGCAGCCAATATAGTAACTATACCCCTAAATATAAGACGTATTCATGACTATTTCACGGACCATGTCCAATTCATGGACTCCCTGCAACATCTCAGGCGGGAGATTCGCGCTTATGGTAGTTTTTATTTCATTATTTTTTATAAGAATTGTTAGGGCTGTTTCCACTACATTCGGAAAAATTATAATCATTGTGTTTGCTTCCACTATCAAATAAAATACTTTTTCTTTTTTTATCCGATAGCCATTTTTCAGGTGTGACTGAGATATAATTTGTTAATTATCGATATAATTCCCTCATAAGTCATCAACTTAGTATACTACTCAAAGTAGTATAGGCCCTGTTTTGGCATCTGGTAACAGAGAGTCAGAGATAAAAGGAAGAAACTTCGATGCCTCAGCCGCCTGCCAGGTGGGTGTGTGTGTCATGATCGCCTGTGTAGGAAAATGTGTCAAAATAATTCAATTTTCCTTAAGTTTTCATAATATCTCCAAGCTAGATATGGGCACATCTTTCTGTAATTGAACACATGTCGTATAGCAGTCAATATAGGACCATATAGTTTGCCATGTAAAAAAAAGCTGACAAGTGAGCGCTTAGTGCCAGAGAATTAAGGTTATAATAGGATCCACATATCGAAGCTTCAATTTTTTTATTGCTCTGAAATGTTTTGAGGTAAGTCTTATATAGTCGCATATGATTTCATTTCCGTTTCCATTCGTTCTCAAATTCCGTCTTTCCGTTTTGTAACTTCCTATTACTGAAAAATCTACTAATAAAGAACTATGACCGAATCAATGTAGGAGACATACCAGGGAGAGGGTCAAAATTGTTTTGCGCATCACATTCTTTTATGCTGTCTTGTTTTCCTTTTTCTCTCCGTTGTTTTCTTTTTGATCGTGATGAAATTAAGCACGAGTATTTGGATTTAATCTCAGTCTGCATCGAGGGCACATTCTTGTTTATTGCATGTTACGTCTACCAGTAGCAATTAACTACAATGGTTGCTTACTTCAATTGTGAGCATAATTGATATAACTTTAAAAACAGATTCACATCACAAGCTTTTGGATTGATGGGTGTGGGTGGATTTTGGATTTCACATACGCAAACTGACGCACAAAACGTATATTTTATTTTGCCTTCCTTCGGATTTTGGATGAAAATGGTTTTCAGTCCAATTTCTTAATTGATCTTATTGATGAGTTAATTAAAGAAATTAACAAATATTAAACTGTGCAACTATTAAAGAACAGTAATAAATTAATACAAATTTTAAGAAATGTGTGTTTTCATTTCCTTAGCTTTTATTTCGTCAAATTATTGATAAGTATTATTTGCTAAGCATTATCAATATTGACAAGTATTGATATATTACATTATCTTATATTAGCGACCTTGCTTTATGCAGTTTTTTATTTATATCTGCTAAATTTTTTTGAAATCTTCCTATCGACTAACGTCACCGTTGTGCCACGCCAAAGTTGTGGCATGTCTCAACGGAGAAACCCATATATCATGTGTTTAGTCTTTTTTTGTTCATGTAATCTCAAACATTCAGTTAGTATTCCTCAATCTTTTTATAATTATTTTGAAAGAAGGCGCAAACTGCTCAGTACCATCGTAAATTGCAGTTTCGTTTATTTTTCTCACAGATAGCGAAGGATTGACGCAGGTGATTTAGGGCGCTTTGTGAATCGGAAGTAACCCTACGAAATACCGAAAAAATGTACTCTTGCAGGAATTACATCCGTTATCTCCTAAAAAATATGTTGCAAGTGTGGTACCAACACTCATGGAACCTTAACCGCTTATATTTAAATTAGTTAATTTTTTGCATTCGTTCTATGCCTGATTATATTTTTATCCTGCTTCCTTCATACTCAATGCTGTGAATTAAAGAGGCGTGCGAATTTGTTGGACTTGTCGTCTTCTGTATAAAATTGGGATATATTTTGTGCCTTAGTTTACATCTCTCTATCTTTGTCTTGTTTTGGATCTCTTTTAATCTAATAATGGGTTAGTAGTTTTATACGCCGTGAAGAAGACAAGGTTATTTGCTTGTGCCTTGTGAGTATCTCACTTACGTCACTCACATCCTTTACAATTAAGCGGTATTTCTAGAACCAGCACTGACTTTTAACATAGAGTAAGAAATAACAAGAGTCACAATCTTGAACAAAATATTTTTCTATGGTCGGTCCAGCGCTGGACCGATTTCTCACTCAATAGTGAGCGGTTCGCTCTCTCTCATTCCCTTTCTATAGCTTTTGCTTTGTTTTGCACTGATGCTCTATAAATATTTCGGTTGTTAACAATTTTTTGTTGGGCTTGCTACTCTTCGTGATTTTATTCTTCGGCGTAGTCAACACGAAGAAAAGACAAGATTTGTGTTGAAAGGGAAGAAATTCGCATGGATACGTTTTAATAGCCGAACTTATTGGCGTGAAAGAGTGATATTTACATTGGCAATTGTTTTTGTAACTAGTCAAATTTTATTAAAACGCATCATATCGAAAGTTTGTATATGTGTGAATGTGAATGAATTTTATTTACGGCACAACATTAGTTTTTTTATTTTTTTTTTTTGCAGTCTGCAAGGCCATCGTAGGACGTAGCAAAATTTTTCATAGATATAATTCAGTTGTATTTTTACTGGTAGATTTATCAATCTTAAAAATTTGACAAATTTTAAAAAGGAATACTTATAATAATTATTTTAATATTTTTAAGTTACAAGACAAGAGTAAACAGGAGAAAAAATAATTAGCAGTGAAGCTTATTTACCATCTGCATCCGTCTTAACTGTTCAGGATTGTGATAAAATCTAGCAGTAGGCGTGGCTATCTAATTAAATGGATTTTCCACCATGGATGGACACAGACTTTATCAGGCTGAAAGATAAATTTTTATTTCTATTTTTAATATTTTATTTTTATTTTTAATTGTTTTTCACAATTGCTACAAGAAAATTCTGTGTCACATTGATTACCTTCTTCAGGTAAATTCAATATGTCTGTATTATCATAAGTGTTATCAAAAAAAATTGGTACAATACCTGCCTTTAAACATATTTTACCAATATCGGATGGTGCAAAATGTTTATCGCATATATTAATATTTTTGTCGTACATATTTAAGGGTATCCTACATTTCTCCCTCCAAATTTGCCATAAGTTTTGGTCTTTGGCTTCAGACAATTCGAAATCATAATGAAATACGATCGCATAAAGAGGAACAAGTGTACGTAGATTTCTTACTTGGAGAGGCAAAGAAATCGTTACAATCGTTCTCTGTGCTTTCTCATTCTTTTTGCTACTTATGATGAAAAAGAAACACTATACACATACGCATAGCAACGATTGAGAGAGTAATAAAAAATACCGCAGTCATAACAAATGAAAACAAATCAATCAATTGGTCTATTCTGCTCTCGCGAGAATAATAGCACGAAGTAATGAGAGAATAATAAAAAAAATTGTGCTGAAGTAAAAAAAACGAATAAAGAAAGAAATCGTCCGATACTCTGCTTTCGAGTACTTCTCACTCAAAACACTTCTTCGTTTCCCGCTCGGACCGACCGCTTCCATTATGGCAAATGAGTAAAAAGAGCTGTTTGGGCCTCTTGTTATTTCTTACTCTATGCTTTTAATAAGACAGCAGGAACAAAACTTAACAATTTTTTAAAATTCACTCATCGTAAATCGCTCATTCTCTATTCTTTGTTAGTGTTGTTGTTGCTGTTGGTTAAGGGGAATATACCTCCTAATTCTGTGGCAACTGTAAATGTATGCGTCTTCCATTAACTCTGAGTTCGTCAAGCAGGCAGACCGACAAATCGAATTAAGTGATTATTCTACCTAGGTGGTGGTACGTATATACCGCTCCATCCATGTCTAGAGTGCAAAAATAATTAAATAATAAAATGAAGATTTATAAATTAATAAAAATCAACTCAAATTTGGATAAAAGGATTCAACTCTTGAATGCTGCAAGTGCTTATATGGTTGTTATTATGTTTTCATGTTCTCATGATTTATTGTAGTTGTTGTGAATTTAGTCATATTTAAGTAATCCAATTATTACATCAAATGCAGATGACGCCGATACTTTATTTTGTCTATTTGGGATGATGTTGTTGTAGTTGTTGTTTGCCGATATTTTTGGATCTGTTAATGCTACTCAACGTAAACCACATAAATTATTTGTTTTAATTTTTTGTGAGAACAATTAGTTTGATCACACTACAGTTTTTTAATAAAAGTTAATCGTCAAATTAAAAGCAACACTAACTGCAGTAAAACTCGAAAACTTCCCTCATGCAATTTTACACAACATTCACCTAGACGGTTTTGCTTTTTTCTCTTAACTACTTTTTGCCCATTTTAAATGGCAACGTTTTGTGCCACTTACATACATTTATTTTCAAAGGGATATATAGTAGTAAATTTATAAAATAGAGTATAGTATTGAAAAATGTCTATGATATTAGCCTGTTTTTTGCGAAAACACAAGTAGTGCAGTAGCACACCGCTGTTACTTGTAAGGCATAATAACAACATGATCTTCGAAAAATAAGTTCGTTACCGCAGTGATGGAGTGGTCGTAAAGTTTCAGCAAACAGAAATTTATTGGCAGCTCTTATCGAGTGCTGCTGACGTTCGTATTGTCTTCCGACAACGACATTAACTTTGACATTTCGAACGATTTTTCGCCATTTCTTGCCATATTTTATTTTTAGGCACATCGATTTTGGTGCTTCTATGATTATTTCAGTTCCAAAGAAGAACTCTCATATAAGTTTTTAGGATGTTTGCTTTTCAACACTGTAAACGCCCCTGAACGTAGTCTGATTCTTTGTTGATTATAAGGAAACTCTTTTATTGCCCACACTTCCGCTAATTCAAATAAGTTTTGAGGATGCCCGCAAAATACCTTTTCGATTGGCATCTTGTTATCATTATTTTACGGAAATAGGCAACATTATTGTGTTTTTTCACCAGCGGCTTATCCACCAAATGCTTCTGGATGAAGAGACTTACAATTTTG
Organism: Physocephala rufipes; assembly: GCA_963966595.1. Classification (NCBI taxonomy): domain Eukaryota; kingdom Metazoa; phylum Arthropoda; class Insecta; order Diptera; family Conopidae; genus Physocephala; species Physocephala rufipes. The sequence goes on from OZ016501.1 coordinate 44,143,812, forward strand.
AGAATTGGAAAAATCTATCAAACGGTGATGAACTGAATGTCGAAGAAACGCGAAGACTGCTCTTTTACTAAACCTGTGATTTGCTTACCTCTTCTTCTCCAATGGCGTACATTTGTGCATGAAATTTTCCCTCTTCTTTCCTCTATCCTCATTTTCCCTATCATTCTTCTTCTATTTCTTCCTATCCGCTTTTTGCTGAATCCTTTCGTAAGATAATTTGCATTCAAAGAACACACGTTGTCTGTAAGCATAGAGTAAGAAATAACAAGAGGCCCAAACAGCTCTTTTTACTCATTTGCCATCATGGAAGCGGTCGGTCCGAGCGGGAAACGAAGAAGTGTTTTGAGTGAGAAGTACTCGAAAGCAGAATATCGGACGATTTCTTTCTTTATTCGCTTTTTTTTACTTCAGCACAATTTTTTTATTATTCTCTCATTACTTCGTCCTATTATTCTCTCGAGAGCAGAATAGACCAATTGATTGATTTGTTTTCATTTGTCATGACTGCGGTATTTTTTATTATTCTCTCAATCGTTGCTATGCGTATGTGTATAGTGTTTCTATTTCATCATAAGTAGCAAAAAGAATGAGAAAGCACAGAGAACGATTGTAACGTTTTTTTTTCTTTGCCTCTCCAAGTAAGAAATCTACGTACACTTGTTCCTCTTTATGCGATTGTATTTCATTATGATTTCGAATTGTCTGAAGACAAAGACCAAACCTTATGGCAAATTTGGAGGGAGAAATGTAGGATACCCTTAAATATGTACGACAAAAATATTAAAATATGCGATAAACATTTTGCACCATCCGATATTGGTAAAAGATGTTTAAAGGCAGGTGTTGTACCAATTTTTTTTGATAACACCTATGATAATACAGACATATTGAATTTACCTGAAGAAGGTAATCAATGTGACACAGAATTTTCTTGTAGCAATTGTGAAAAACAATTAAAAATAAAAATAAAATATTAAAAATAGAAATAAAAATTTATCTTTCAGCCTGATAAAGTCTGTGTCCATCCATGGTGAAAAATCCATTTAATTAGATAGCCACGCCTACTGCTAGATTTTATCACAATCCTGAACAGTTAAGACGGATGCAGATGGTAAATAAGCTTCACTGCTAATTATTTTTTCTCCTGTTTACTCTTGTCTTGTAACTTAAAAATATTAAAATAATTATTATAAGCATTCCTTTTTAAAATTTGTCAAATTTTTAAGATTGATAAATCTACCAGTAAAAATACAATTGAATTATATCTATGAAAAATTTTGCTACGTCCTACGATGGCCTTGCAGACCGCAAAAAAAAATAAAAAACTAATGTGCCGTAAATAACATTCATTCACATTCATACACATACAAACTTTCGATATGATGCGCTTTAATAAAATTTGACTAGTTACAAAAACAATTGCCAATGTAAATATCACTCTCTCACGCCAATAATTTCGGCTATTAAAACGTATCCATGCAAATTTCTTCCCTTTCAACGCAAATCTTGTCTCTTCTTCGTGCTGACTACGCCGAAGAATAAAATGTTATTTCTTACTCTATGCTGTAAGCCATACGAAACAGCTCGAATAACGTGCATATGGTGCACATATACATATGTGCCAACCTATACGTGTTTTGAGTGTCCCAAACAGGTATCTACAATAAAGTGGATAATACCGCCGCAACTTCTGTTTCAGCCCAAAGCCCTTACCATTGAAACTACAATCATAGTGGTGACAACAATGAAACCGATATCGAAAAATGGGAGTTTTGAGGGGAGAATTTATTTTCTGTTAGTGAAAGAGCGGTTGAGCAGTTGTTTTGTATAGCTTTATTCTAAACAATGAGAAACATGAAAAGGTTTAATTTCTTTCAAAAAATTTATTTCTTTTCTCCTTTTAGAATTTTGTTATAGACCATAATAACATCCCTCGGCCGCTGTTTGTGGATACAGTTAACGTTAATACAGTTATTTGGGTCTAGTAGTGGGGTAATCTCCTCCACGTGAGAGAAAATGAGCTGACTCTGGTTTGGTTTCGTTGGTTTCATAAAATGTTCATCTGCTATTTACTTTTGCTTATCTGGAAAAGGCTCATTATTTGCTTATCTGGAACTGGAACCATTTTTTAATCACAATTCCATTAACGATGATTTCGTGACTTTGCGTTACCCTTTTGTTTATAATGTTTTATTTTCTTATCTTCTACAAAATCCTGAGGGTTACTCAGGAATATTTCATAATCAGGCGCGTGAGTCGGTTATCGTGTGTATGGATATATCAGCGCCTATTTGTTGAGATTACTGGGAATGTAAAGCATCAGTACTAATTATATGCCAAATTTATATTTGTTCATTTTCGCTAAAGATTGCTTTCACCGAGAAAATTAGCTATAACATTTTGGTTAATAGTGAAATTTTTACAATGGTCAAGTGAATGAACAAGGAATGTTTGTAGATTATTAAAAATCTACTTCAATTCGTGGCTACTTCACTCCTTGATGAAGTGAACTTTTGGATGCACGGCTTTATCAATAGGCTCGACTTTGTAGAGCCACAAATCCAGATATGCTTCAGGAGAATTTACTCCAATAACAAAATCCGGTACATTGTGTGAATTTCATGTCGGCGATATGATTGACGCAAATCAATCGACTAATGCAAGCGTCGCGGTTTTCATAAATGTACACAACATCGAATTCCATGCAAATGTAATTCTTTTTAACTCTCCTCTAAATCTTAAAATTTTATTTCATCGTATATGAACGAATTTCAGAGCCATTAATTTTCAATTTCTTTTTCTTCAATAGTAGGAGCTTTCCTCGATAACTAACTATTTCCTACTATTTTTGAAGTAGTAGAAGTAGGAATAATAATTGTTGTTAACGATGTTTCAGTTATTGTTGTTACCGCCTACATAAAAGTTGTTAACCTGGCTAAAATAACTAAAATAATACCAACCAAAATTGGCAACTCTGATAGTGATATCATGTGTGTACGTTTGAATGCGGATCCTTCTTGTATGGATTATGACTAAATATATTGAAAATATCGTTATTGTTATTGGATTTGTCATTGTTTTCGATTTCATATGAAAATACGGACCTGTTTCTGTGGTTTTTCTCTTGAGGTATTTTTCTCTTCTTCTACAATTCTTAGTAATATATAGAAGACTTATACATCCATATTCGTGTAAACGAAAAATTTGCATGACTAAAGAAGTGGCAAATTATAAATGAAGGGAACGGGAAGGGACGCGGCGTGGTGGGAATGAGAACCAGAATGAGACTCTCGCGATAGGAGGATATTAAACTATATGACTATTTTATTGCTTTTTACATTCATTAATGTTAACTGCTTTAATTTGAATTAAACAAGACCAACAGCACGTCCCACATTATCTGCTCTTCCTTCTCTTCTCCTCTCCTTCTCTAAACAATTGATTTTCCCTCTGATGCTCTTGACTCGAAATATGGCATTCTACACTATTTGGTATTTTATTGCATTTGGTTTTTATTAAAAGAGAGTGAATAACTAAGAGAGATAGATAGCCATAGAAGGCTTCTATCTTCTAATTTCTGCAGTCAGCAAAGTAGAGGAAGAAAAACTCACATAAATCATTAATGGTAATAGCGTAATCCTTATTGTTGATTCAACTGAACTTTGTCGTTTCATATCGTTGGGTTTGCGGTCGTGATTCCAGCGACGTCATTTTATAGTGCCGACATTTGAAAGCAATGTGAAGCAGTCACAATATTTCGTTGATCCTCTTCTACTTTCCATACCCCACACCCGAAGGGATAAGGTATATTGACTCAATTCTTCTCTTTGTAACGCGTAAGCGTATATATTCTATAGCAACGTCTGCCAGTCTTTCTCTTCGCCTGTCTCTATGTCTACGGAAACCGAGACCACAACGGGAAGTAAAGACATATGCTATGAAATTTCACACGAAAATTCTTTGCCATCATATTTGGGATTGAAAAAGGGCAATATCGGGTAAGAAGCAAACCCTCTTTTTATATTAAATATCAATCAATTCGTGTTCAGTGTGTTCATACTTTAGATTTCTCATGCCCTTGAGCGCATTTGGAGAGGAGATTACGTTTCCAAATAAAGCAAATCCGTTAGAATCATCTGCTCAAAGGCGGCACTCCCGCTATGAAAACTTACGATTGCAGGGCAGTGAAAAGAGGTATTGTCACGACAATTAGTACGAATGTTCTCTACCTTCTTAAGCTTTTTTTATCGAAAATGGGAGAAATTGCACCTATGACGCGCATGTACCTTGAAGAAAATAAGTATTTATCTGTGGCAAAAACTCAGTACACCCACCGGCAAAGGGAATTTCAAGAGAATATTATAAATTATATCTCACTATTTAAGGCAAATTTATACTCCCAAAAACGGGCATGACACGCCCACAGATTATGGGTTAAAACTATAAATTTATGAAATTTACTTGTTTTCATTTATCACACCTCACGTCCAAAGGGTGAGGGCTATATTAAGTTGATCCTCTGTTTTTAATGTATTTTGGATCAGGATAACATTCTGAGTCGATTCAGACATGCCCGTTCGTCTGTCGGTTTGTCTGTATGTCTGCCTGCCTGTACGTTGAAATCGCAATTTTTAGGGAATGAAACGAGATATTCTCATGAAATATGGCAAACACAATTTTTATGATAATAAGTTATTATTGAAAATGGGAAAAATCGCATGAGAACCGCACCCACTTATGACACAAACTATAAAGGTTTGTAGATTGAACTGGATTAGAAAACATTACGAAAAATGGGGGCTGACCGTCCATCAGAACCACAATTATAAATAAGGACGGATTATAAGCGATAATTACCATCGTCAACTGCCTAATTACCACTGTCTCTTGTTTACAATGAACACATGGTACGCCACGGAGCTAGACCTTCAAGGTGCACATCGTAACAAGCAAATTAAGAACGTCGAGACAGCAAATGTCCGATAGGACGGTGCTTTCATCCACAATAATATGTTGCCTCATTAATAAAAACCATCACACCCTTTTTTATTTTGAATTTACAAAAATAATGTCCTTTTGAAGGTTGTCCCAAAAATCCTGTAAAAAAGCTGAAGACTTTCAAATAAAGAACGAGACTATTTCTGTTAACCGAACAACACGATTGTTTTCCATTTTCAAAGGAATATAATTCGAGCAAGCGCAGGTATTGTCATGAAATGTGACACGCATATTTTATGTTATTATAAATTATATGGTAAAAAGTAATCGCTTATATGTAGTTGTTCTCACACACAGCTACCCATAAGTAATCAAATCACGTCGTTTATGACTTCAATGAATATGTTCCTGACTTCTCATCATCGTTTTCCAAACCTGATGACTTGTTTAGATGGCTAATCCTAGGAAGCAAATTAGCGGGGAAATGTTCAACACGTCTTTGCTCTAAAAGTAATTTTAGTAAAAAAGAACATGCTCCGTCGTTCTTATTACCGTGTTTTTCGTTAGACTCAAAACTGTAATGTTCTTATTGAGAAACCCTTTAAAATATTATTGAAATCTTTGCCTCGGTTGTCCCTCCCGAGTGAGTGTCTATAAATAAATCACAACGCTTTAAAAATGACTTTTAAATGTATTTCCTTGAATGCTTTTGTTAAAATTCAATTAATGTGTGTATCGCTATTTGTAATAATATTTTTATTATATTATTACAAAGTTTTGCTTGGTTTGGTTTGCTTTTAAAAGAAACGTTTCTGGTATACTTCTTTGTGTTGTTCTTGTAGTTATTTTGTACATCGCTGTCTTTTGTTTCGTCGTTGTTGCTGATGGTAGGAGTGGTGATTTCGGCTCCTATTTAGTTACCTTCTTTCTTCTTATAAAATGCTGACCCTTTTGCCATTCTTTTGTTTCTTCTCCCTTTTCAAAATAAACAATTTCCAAAAGACGCCTCATTATTCGTGCATATTTTAGTTAGTTCCAAAACAGATTAAAAAACTTTCATTAAACTTCTGACAGCTTATTTTAATTTTTAAAGATAAAGCCTTAAATTGTTTGAAGAAATTATAAACAGAGATATTGTTAGAAGTTAAAGTTAGAAGAGCTATTGAACCTTAAACTAGCCTGACAGGTGAGAGTTTCGCAGCTTATGTTCTAAGGCAATTAATGCCTTTGTCAATTTGACAGGAAAAACAAGACTTAAAAGTCAACCCAATTAATCAACTTAACAGCCAGCCACTCTCACCTTTCCTTTAAATACTCATTAAGTATTTCCTCTATTGTTGTCTAAAAACAGTTGACAGTTTTCAACATTAAAGATAAGTACATATTGCGGATGTTGTTTGCTGACGATAAGGCTCTAGTTCGTGAAATATATGTAGAAATAAATATGAATTATGAACTTTTATAATTATATAATGTAATGATTGGTTAAGCCGTCTTAGCCCCTAAAGTGGTTAGGATTCCTCTTGGTAGTGGTTTGGATTCCTCTTCAACCTTCTCGAAGTGCGAGTTCGTTGTTATGGTTGTGTGTAAGTAGTTGTGCGACATGCATATTCCTTGAAGAAAAAGTCTTCTTAGGGCCGTTTTCACAATGTTCGGTTAAACTTGCGGTTAACCGAAGTTTAGTTTACCGGAGGTTCAAAACTTATCCATCAGTTAAAAATTTTCGTTTTCACCAACCTTCGGTTAACAAACCTTCGGTCAACTACAAGTTGTAAAAGATTGTGACGTTTAGAAGTGAAGTTTGGAATAAAAAGAACTGCAAAAGTTTTAAGAGACAAATTTGACAATATGAAGAAGAAAACACGGAAAACCCTTGCTGCAGAACGGAAGGAAATATACATGACTGGAGGTGGCACGGTGACCACACAGAGCACAGTACAATCTTCAACAGTGGACAAAGTTGCTGCACTCATGGGATGCTCAGCTACGGGTTTATGCAATGACATAGACTCCGACAATCGTAAGAAATAGAAGCGATTAATTAATTATTGTTCTTATATGCAATTACTTTCAGTATTTAAAGGAATTTTAAAGGATGCCGAATTAGAAGACACGGAAATGGGAGGCACCCCTGATGAGGAAAAAGAGGTAATATTTGAAATGGCAAGAATGGAAAGAATAACAGGTATTTTATTGTAGAATGACATTTGGGAGAGATGGAACCCCGCTCAGCTTAGAAGGAAACCCAACTCCAAGCTGACTCCAATCAAGGCGAAGCCTGCCGCAGACCCCTTGTTGGAAGCCCAACAGCGGTACTTCGAGAATGAAGAACGTAGGGCGGAGGAAAGGCATCAATGGGAAAAGAAGAAGCAGCAGTGGGCGAAGGAGAACCACGAATGGGAGAAGGAGCAGGCTATTTTGAAGATTGGAATATTGCGGTGCAAGCTTGAAAGAAATGAAGAAATTGAGTACTGTTAAATTTTGCAGAAATTTTGCAGTTCTTTTTATGCCAAACTCTTTTGTTTCGCTTTTCTCTTTTGTTTCCAACAGACGGCATCTGTTCTTTTGTTCTCAAAGGGTATGTGCGCCTTTTGCTGCTCCACTAATACCACTTCTTTTAATTACCACTTTTTCTATTAAGTACTAAATCCCATTACAGGCTTATGCTAGTCAAATGAATAGTCGATAGGGTAAAATTTGTGTTCATTTTTCATTTTTATATATCTTTTAATTATAGTTTATAGTTTGTATACATATTTTTCAGGCTTCTGATGTAGGGTTCGACAGAGGAGTCATCATGAAATCACTTACAGCATATCCGCTATCTCCGAGGATGAAACTCACTGTTTCATCTTTAACTCTTTATTTTCGAGCCTGGCTTTAAGACGGCTGTTGTTGAAAATGTTGCTGTCGTGTGCAGAACCAGGCCACCTGCACACGATATCCAAAAAAACGAGATTTGCATCGCACACCCCTTGTACGTTGAAGGAGAAATGACCCTTTCTATTTCGAAATACTTCCGCAGATTCTCCGCCAGGTGATTGTATGCTGATGTGTGTGCAATCAATGCAACCAATCACTTGAGGAAACTTTGCTATACGATGAAATGAAAGTTTCAACTCACTAACGCCTTGCTCTTTATCAGGAAATCTTATAAATTCACTGCACAGTTTACCAATTGCGAATGACACTTTCTTTACAATCCTACTGGCAGAGGCGACACTGACGCCAGTAAAATCGCTAACCGCAATTAAGAAGGATCCGGATGCATAAAACCGAAGCGTCAGCAATAACATTTGTTCCGGAGTTATGGCTTTATTTCTATGAACAAAGTATTAATAAGAATATTGCTGATTAAATTATGTTAACATTCACACACCTGCTGGTTATATGTTGGATCTTATCCTTAATTTTTGAGAGCACAAATTGCACAGTGCTTTTGCTGAGCCGAAATCTTTATACGAAAGAATCGTCATCGAACTCGGCAAAGAAGTCTACGCGTTGCTTGAACACTCTTGTTTTCTTCGTATTTCGCCTTCCATTATTGATTTTTATTAAATATGATAAATTCATATTTTTTGCAAATCGATCCATTTCTTTGTTAGCTGTCAAGCGATGTCAGCTGACATATTCAGTGAAATCTTTAGGTTAAACGGAGCTCTAGCTGTCGGTTAAGTTAACCGAGACATTAACCAGAAGATTCGCTTAACCGGACATTGTGAAAACGAAATTTTTTCTAACCTCCGGTTAAAGTCCCGGTTGGCACTTAACCGAACATTGTGAAAACGGTCCTTAGAGTGTCATCTTCATGGTTTTCCATAGGGCGCAGAATTCTTTTTGCTAATCCTAGCATAAAGGATTTGATAAGGGGCACGTTGGCATGATAATATAATTTGTTGGGCTTGTGCTTGTGGGTGTTTGGATCAGGCTCATATGTACATAAGCGTAGAATTCTTCTCTCGAATATGCTGATACGCTCCATGATGGTAGGGGAAATAGTGAACCAGACTGGATATCCATAGGTTATGACTGGCCTAATAATTTGCTTGAAGGTCGAGAACTGGAGAATATTCCAAAGAAAGGAACTGCCAGATGGCAGCCTCCTGGTTCTTGGGGTAGACCAGGACTCTCTGACGGCCTTAGGCCGTTCTGACGGGAAACTTTTCCTCCTGTCAAATACCGTCAAGGTTAGGGTTGGGCACCGGTCGGCCCATGAAGATGGCTCTACCGGGGCTGGAAAGCCTGAAGACCATAAATGTGTGGTAAAGGCAGAGGGGGTGAAGGAAATACCGGGACCAGTTAATTTGGATACCGCTGGGGGTGCAGGGGAGGTAATGGAGACAGACGACATCACTTCCTCACAAGAAGACCTGCTTCTGGCATAGTATGTTGATCACTCAGATCAACCTACATAGGAGTCGAGTAGCCACCCAGGCGCTACTTGACAGAATGCAGGCAGGTAAGTGCGATATTGCTCTAATACAGGAACCTTGGACAATCGATGACAAGGTTTCTGGATGGAGTAGTAATAAGTTTCAACTATTTTACAGGGAGGGATCGGGAAGACCGCGAACCTGTATAGTATGTAGTAAGGGTATTAATGTCATTTCTTCAGCAGGTTTATCCACAAGGGACATGGTGGTGGTGGAGGAGGCAGAGTCATCCGTACTGCTAGCCTCTCTGTACTTCCCTTTGATGCGCCGGAACCCCCACCTTCGGAGGAACTTACGGCGCTAGTGGAAGCTGCAAAAAGTGCAGGTAAGGACATAATTATTGGATGCGATGCTAATGCTCACCATATTTCTTGGGGGAGTATAGATTGCAATGGTAGAGGGTTAGCCCTATTTGACTTTCTTAATGCCAACGACCTGATGACTGCGAATAAGGGTACGGATGCTACCTTTATTAACAGGAACAGAAGGGAAGTTTTGGATATAACAATTTGTGATAGCATTACCGTAGAGAGAATTGAGGATTGGCACGTTTCTCGTGCACATTCATTCTCGGATCATCTCTATGTTTGCTTTAGGTTCAATTCTATTGGGAAGAAAACTGTGTTTTATAGGGATAAGAAAGCCACAAACTGGCCGAAATTTAATGGGTTGGTTAAAAAGTGGCTAACAAAAAATAATAGGGACTCATTCACGACCGTAAGGGATATAGAAAGAGAAACCTATACAATTACAAAGGGGCTAGTGCGAGCTCATGAAAAAGCATGACCTCTTAAAATTGCAAAACCTCCAGGGAGCAAAGCTTGGTTAACCCCCGAACTTAAAGACCTGAGAGCGCATTCTCGGAAATTATTTAATAGAGCTAGAAGGCTCAATACAGCCAATCATTGGGATAATTACCAATGTGTGTTAAAAGAGTATAAAAAGAAACTTCGTGAGGCGAAGAGGAAATCGTGGAGGAATTTTTGTGAACAAGTCGACACTGTAAATGATGCGGCTAAGGTTAGGAAGTTTCTCTCGAAGACCCATTCCCAACCAGAGTTGGTCTTAGGAAATAATGGAACCCGAGCCAATAACTTAGGGGAATCCATTCAAAATTTAATGAAAGAACACTTCCCAAACTGTCTAGGACAAAGCACGGCCTTAGGAAGAGAGGCTATATTTGAGAAATGGGAGGGGCTAACCATTACAGGTTACATGGTAGGTAAAGCCATAAAAGGCTTTAACCCATTTAAGGCATCAGGACCGGATGGCGTCTTCCCAGCAATGATGCAAAATTGCGGAGAGATGTTAGAGGAAAGATTAGCCAAATTATATACGGCCTGCATTCAATTTGGATACACGCCAAGATTATGGAGACAGGCCAAAGTAGTATTTATACCGAAGCCGGGAAAAGCCGACTACAATTTGCCAAATAATTATAGACCTATAAGTCTAACCTCATTCATGCTTAAAAACATGGAACGGGTATGCGACAGCATGATTAAGAAAAGCATACCGAGAGATCTGTTGACGTTTAAGCAACATGCTTACGTTAAGGGCAGATCAGTAGAAACAGCATTACAGAGGGTAGTGCATAGCATAGAGAGATCTTTAGGAAAAAAGGAATACACTCTCGCGGCCTTTGTGGATATAGAGAGTGCCTTTAATAAGGTTAACACTGATACACTGATTAGGTCACTGGGGCTCTTCGACGTGGACCGATCCATAATAAGATGGATTGGACACATGTTGAGAAACAGGTATATATGGTGTGAACAGTGTGGAATAAAAATAAAAGGTAGGGTGTTACAAGGTACTCCACAGGGGGGTATATTATCCCCCCTGCTTTGGGTCATTGTAATACACAGCCTCCTTAAGAGGTTAACAAATGAGGGAGTGAGGGTGATATGCCATGCTGATGATATAGTCATATGGGCCTCAGGAAAATTCCCCCGTTATTTGGTAAGGAGGATACAGGAAGCACTGGGAATAATTGGCGATTGGGCTGAACCGAGGGGCTTAACTGCTAATCCTGACAAAACGGAGTTATGCCTCTTTTCGAGGAAAAGAAAGGTAGAAGTGCTTGACCTACCGACTCTAGGAGGCAAAGAAATTCAATTGAAAGACAAGGTCAAGTACCTGGGGGTTATTCTTGATAGGAAACTCAAATGGAAAGACCACATTGAAAGCAGGGTAGCCAAAGCATATAGGCTATGGAATACTTGTAAGAGGTGTATTGGCTCTAAATGGGGGCTAAAACCGGAAATGATAAGATGGTTATATTTAAGCGTGATACGGCCAACGTTGACCTACGGGTCAATAGTCTGGTGGCATGCATTGGACACCAAGAGCTACGCTAAGATTATGGAGAGAGTGCAACGCACTTGTTGTATTGGAATTAGCGGAGCCTTGTCTACTACATCTACTAGGGCGATGGAAGTTCTCCTATCTATACGCCCAATCAGTATACAGGTCAAGTATGAAGCAGCTAGGGCTGCAGCGAGGATGATAGTAATGGGATCCTGGTATAATGGAGACCGTATTACTAAGCATCAAACAATACTTAACCATCTGGGTATAGAATCCGAAGACCTAGATTGTGATCGCATTGCGGAGGAGTGGTTGGATACCCCAATTGAGTCCACCATACCAAATAGGGAGGATTGGAACTCAGAATTGCCAGAGGGACTGAACCACGACATCCATATTTATACGGATGGGTCCAAGATGGAGAATCGCACTGGAGCTGGATTCTTCTGTGCTAATAATAAAATGGAATATTGCGTCAGACTCCAAGATTTTAATACAGTCTTCCAAGCGGAGGTATTTGGAATCATGGAAGCAGCAAAATGGGTGAGAGGCGGCAGCCTTAACGGGGAGCGCTGTCAAATATTCACAGACAGCCAGGCGGCTATCAAAGCAATATCAAATGACCGGGTATTCTCAGAGGTGGTGCGAGGCTCTAGGGAGGCCTTAACGCTTTTAAACCAAAGCATGAAAGTGCAGTTGGTATGGGTGCCAGGGCATTGTAATATAGAAGGCAATGAAAGGGCTGATGACATAGCACGAAGGGGGACCCAATTAGATGAGGTAACCCGGGTTGTCAAGAAACCCTTCAGGGCCATTTTGAATGCTATATCTGACAAAGCAGATGAACTGCATTTGGTAGATTGGTACCAATCAGTAGGCTCCAGAGTTACAAAGGTACTCTGGGGAAAACCTGACTTAGGCCAAACTAGGAAACTTCTAGCAAGAAGTAAAAAAGAACTAAGTAGGTTGATGGGCATTCTGACGGGACATAATGAACTTAGAGGCCACCTACGAAAAATCCGTAGGTTGGAATCAGATATCTGCAGGTCCTGTCTTGAAGAGCCTGAAACATTAGAGCACTATTTATGCGCCTGTCCTGCGTTTGGCAGGATTAGGCTGCAGACATTGGGTTCAGTGCAGCTGGCTAGCCTGGAAGATGCGGGGAGGAAGGGATGGCCGGCTATTAGGAGCTTCGTGAACGCCACTAAGCTTTAGGGATAGGGAGGCTACAGGCTGCTCCACTAGGATGTCCTGTCTTCCTCAGTGTGTTGTATGCGGGGGCGCACAATGGGCCAATAGGCCTCAGTGTATCCGGTTCAACGGATGATCGTCAGATCCCCCTTTTAAACTAACTAACTAACTAACTAACTAATAATTTGCTTGTATAGAAGTAGCTTTGTGTTCACGCTCAAACCGTTGCGTCTTAGGAGTGGATTTATTAAATGCAGAGCATAGTAAGCTTTCGATAAGATATGATTAGCGTGGGATTAAAGGTAAACCTTTCTGTAAATTATATTCCCAAGTATTTAATGGAACTAGTTATGCTGAGAACGTAGCCATCAGGGAGTTTTAGTTTCACTTGTTTGCAATATTTCGCGAAACCCTTTCGATGGATTTTGTAGCTGGATTCCTGAAGCATATTAAGCCAGATTTTACACAATTAATTCTGAGTCCCCATTTTTGGTAATATGACCAGAGATTATGAATGTGCTTTTCAACCCTCCTCGTTGCTATTTCCGGTGATATAGAAGTAGCGTGGGTGATGGTGTCGTCAGCATAGAGCATGGTTCGTTTGATTACAATTTTGTGGTTGATCGGGCGTATAAATGTTGAATAGAACCGGTCCGAGTCTAGAGCCCTGGACAACACCAGCTGAGATTCTTTTACTTGAAGATTTGTTTGTTCCAACCTGAACGAAGAAAGATCTCTCTTTCAGAAAGTTCAAGAGTAGTTTCAGTAGATTGTAAGGAAACTGCATTGAAGCCATTTTAAATATGAGTTCTTTAATCCATACGGTGTCAAATGCTTTTTGATATCTAGCGAACAGGCTACAGTACACTCATTTTTATTGAGACCAGTGGTGACGTGGTTGTGTAATTTAAGCAACGGGTGTATTGTGGATCTTTGCTTTCGGAACCGGTTTTGATTATTTGGACTTTCTTCAGTATTATGGATTTTAGAAACATGCTGACGCAGCAAATAATGGAGATATGACGATAGTTGGAAATATTGTTCCGATTGTCCTTCTTTGGAATTGGAATAATGTTTGCTTCTTTCCATGTTTGCGAGAAATAGCAGTTACTTAAACAATTGTTAAATATTATCGCCAAAAGCACGATGACTAACTCCGGGAGTGTGCGAAGAACGTTTTTTGGGATGTTATCCCTTCCGCTGGACTTATTGTTATTCGAACTTTTGATAATTTCTGTGGGTTGGTAAACCGGCTCGTGTCCATGGGCGAAACAGTTGTGTTAATTTCTTAGAAAGCTTGTGTATTTGGACTAATCTCCTCAATTTCCAAGATTTTGGTTTCTACAGTGTCAATTAGTTCCGGCAGGTGTTTTGGCGGGGAATCAACAAAACGTTTCTCGAAGAATTCAGCGAAGGCTTCTGCTTTTTTGTCATTCTCGGAAATGTGAGTATTTCCTGAAATGATGGCGAAAGGTGTCTGGGCCAGGTTTTATTCGATTAAGGCGTCTATTTAAGTCTTCATTTTGAAATTGTTTCACAGATTCCTTAAACAAAATGTCTGTGCAGCGCAGTTCAGATTGGACGATTCTGTATTCGGTATTTTCTCTATTGAGTTTGATGTAGGATTTTTAATTTTTTACGGAGCCGCTGTCCGTGGGCTTTTGCCTCCGTCAACTCAATGCCGGTGATGTCCCCACCGGCATATGAGGGCTTTAGATAGTGCCCCAATAGCAACCTGCGAGAAATGTACTGCCACACACAGGCATTCCACAGGTACAAGACAGCTACGGTTGGCTACCGTAAGCGAATTGGGCGTCGGTTGTCGCCATAAATCATAAAAGGTACGTTCACAGAGTTCGTACTTGCAACCCCGTGCGGGATGGCCCGCCGTGAGATTAAGTCGTCCAGGCAGGTACTCATGTAAAGCAAAAGGCAGAAATCTGTCTGTGGGCTTGATGAGGGTGCCAGTCCCGTGGTGTAAGGGCCCAAAAGTGGCAGTGACCAGTGCGTATGAGACGGTCACCTACCATGATTGTGGTACCCACTGGTTCCGAAGCCTATTAAAGGCTCTAAACTGGTACCACGGGTGGCAAGCAAATCATATTTAACACAGACCAAATTCCAAAATTGGTAATGCACTAAATCATTACCGGGTGCCGGGCCCCATAGACCGGCAGAGGTTGGATAGGCCTCGACTACACCTTAAGTGTAACCACGGCTTGATAACCCGTAGGCACGACGCCGGTTGTCGTCATATAAGAGAAAAGGTACGTTCACAGAGTTCGTACTTGCAACCCCGTGCGGGTTCTAGTACGTTCAATATATAGTAGTATTCTATATATTGAATATATAGAATTCACATTATAGGTGATAATCCTTAATCGATTTACTCCGAACATAGTTCACAAATAAGTCGAACTAAAATCAATGATCTAGACTCATCGTCGAGCGTGCCATAGTTTTTAGGAACAACCTTTCTGGTCTTTTGCAGAAGTGTAAGTCTATTCCAAATAATCTTCTGGCATGCTCGAAAATTTGGGATGAACTTCCTGATTCTGTGAATGATGTAGAAGCCTGAGTGTGTTTTTTTGATGTAGAGGGCTGACTAATTTTAAGCAAGTTCTGCGTTACATTGTCTTTCTTGGCGTCTGAGACCTTTTTGGCAATATCCGTGAAACTAATTCCTTGCTTTATTCCTCGCTTTGCAGATTCCATTGCGAAGTCGCGCTGTTGGCTTCTTTTTAGGGCTAGTTTTTGTCGAGCTTCCAGTTTTTCCTTATATTTAGGACAACCTAAATAATTTGCTGGATCACCTCCCTTAAAGCAGTTAACGCAGAAAACTTTATTATCCTTAATGTTCTGCATTGCCCTTTGACAATTTCCAGGGCCATGGTTTTCTTTGCACTTGACGCAACGGTACTTCATCCCGCAATTTGTAGCAATATGGCCAAACTGCTTGCAGTTACGACATTGCGAAATACCTTTGGGCTTAAATCTCTCCCAGTGAACTTTCTGATTCAGTGTCAAGATAGTGGAGCAGACGGTTGCCAGGTCGCAGCCCTTTTTGACCTCAACCACAAAATTATTAAACAACTTACTGTTTGGTTCTCTCTTGAGATTCGTAACGGCGATGACTTTTATACCAGCATTCCGTAATTCAGCTTCGATTTCAGATTTGTCATAGGATTGGTGGATGCCCTTCAGAACCAGTAGAGTTTTCGGGTCATCTTTCGGAGTGAATGTATTAAACTCCGTTTTGCGACTGCTTAAGTAGCCACGCAATTTTGTGAAATCATCCTTATTTTTGGTAGTTATGACGGACTTGAGCTAATATTGTGAATTTTGAAATTTTCAATGTTACCTTTAGCGTATTTGCAAAGTTCTGCAACATTAACGTTGAAGCAAATAATAGGAGGCATCAAGGACTTTACACGAGAGACAACAGGAACGGTTGTAGCATTTTCCTCTGTTGATGTTGACGAACCAAATGTGAGCCCTTGACTTTTTTGTTGTGGATGGCTTTTTGCAGGATAAGCACCGATCGAAGCCAAAGAAGTAGTCTCCACTTGGTTGGGACGTAATGACAGTTCACAGTTATCTTTTTCGCCTATGGCAATTTTCTTCACAGGCGTAGGCGATGTGGAGGGGACTTTCTCAATTTTTCTTTCGTTGGTCTGTGGGCTTTCAGTAGAAGAATTAGTTGTTTCATCCATTTCAGAGGTTTCTTTTTTCTCATCTTCGGATTCTGTTTCCATTTCACTTTCGTCCTCGGTTCCACTTTCAGATTGGTCGACTTCATCGTAAAATTCATCAATGCAGGACAGTTTCTGGTGAATCGAGACAAGGAAGCCCTTGCCGTGCTCAGCAATACCTTGCCTGATATCTTTTTTAAATTGTTCATTGTGGTAGACACATTTACCTTACGTTTTTCTTTTTTCCCCATTACATTTTAAATATGAGTCCTTTAATCCATATGGTGTCAAATGCTTTTTGATATCTAGCAAACAGGTTACAATACACTCATTTTTATTGAGACCAGTGGTGACGTGGTTGTGTAATTTAAGCAACGGGTGTATTGTGGATCGTTGCTTTCGGAACCCGTGCTGATTATTTGGGATAATATTGTGGTCGTTGCAGTACCTTGTAACTTTCTTCAGTATTATGGATTCTAGAAACTTGCTGACGCAGCAAATAAGGGAGATAGGACGATAGTTGGAAATATTGTTCCGATTGTCCTTCTTTGGAATTGGAGTAATTTTTGCTTCTTTCCATGTTTGCGGGAAATAGCAGTTATTTAAACAATTGTTAAATATCATCGCCAAAAGCACGATGGCTAACTCTGGGAGTGTGCGAAGAACGTTGTTTGGTATGTTATCTCTTCCGCTTTACTTCTTGTTATTCGAACTTTTGATAATTTCTGTAATTTCTGTGGGGTTGGTAAATCGGCTCCATGGGCGAAACAGTTGTGTTAATTTCTAAGAAAGCTTGTGTATTTCGACTAATCTCCTCAATTTCCAAAATTTTGTTTTCTACAGCGTTAATTAGTTCCGGCAGATGTTGTGGCGGGGAATCAACAAAACGTTTCTCGAAGAATTCAGCGAAGGCTTCTGCTTTTTTGTCATTCTCGGAAATGTGAGTGTTTCCTGAAATGATGGCATCTGGAGGGCGGTTGTTCTTTCCAATTAGAGTTTATTTGGCGAAAGGTGTCTGGGCCCGGTTTTATTCGATTAAGGCGTCTATTTAAGTCTTCATTTTGAAACTGTTTCACAGATTCCTTAAACAAAATGTCTGTGCAGCGCAGTTCAGATTGGACGATTCTGTATTCGGTATTTTCTCTATTGAGAGTTTGATGTAGGATTTTTTAATATTTACGGAGCCGCTGTCTGTGGGCTTTTGCCTCCGGCAACTCAATGCCGGTGATGTCCCCACCGGCATAAGAGGGCTTTAGATAGTGCCCCAATAGCAACCTGCGAGGAATGTACTGCCACACACAGGCATTTCATAGGTACAAGATAAAGCTACGGTTGGCTACCGTAAGCGAATTGGGCGTCGGTTGTCGCCATAAATAATAAAAGGTACGTTCACAGGGTTCGTACTTGCAACCCCGTGCGGGATGGCCCGCCGTGAGATTAAGCCGTCAAGGCAGGTGCTCACGTAAAGCAAAAGGCAGAAATCTGTCTGTGGGCTTGATGAGGGTGCCAGTCCCGTGGTGTAAGGGCCCAAAACTGGCAGTGACCAGTGCGTATGAGACGGTCACTTACCATGATTGTGGTACCCACTGGTTCCGAAGCCTACCGAAGGCTCTAAACTGGTACCACGGGTAACTTGCTTGGTAAATATGATTTGCACGGGTGGCAAGCAAATCATATTTAACACAGACTAAATTCCAAGCCCCACATGCTTGTCATTGGGTAATGCCCTTCGGGAGCTTCGTGGTGGCTGTGGTTGTACCCAAAGTTACGCGGGTACGAGTTTGGATGAGCTCGGGTGTGGTAATGCACTATATCATTACCGGGTGCCGGGCCCCATAGACCGGCAGAGGTTGGATAGGCCTCGACTACACCTTAAGTGGAATGTCCATGCCTTACACATGGCTTCCAAAGGTACAATCGCCACGGCTTGGTAACCCGTAGGCACTGGACGCCGGTTGTCGTCATATAAGAGAAAAGGTACGTTCACAGAGTTCGTACTTGCAACCCCGTGCGGGTTCTAGCACGTTCAATATATATACTCCCGTGGTGTATTCTATATATTGAATATATAGAATTCACATTATAGGTGATAATCCTTAATCGATTTACTCCGAACACAGTTTACAAATAAGTCGAACTAAAATCAATGATCTAGACTCATCGTCGAGCGTGCCATAGTTTTTAGGAACAACCTTCCTGGTCTTTTGCAGAAGTGTAAGAAAGTCTGTTCCAAATAATCTTCTGGCATCCTCGAAAATTTGGGATGAACTTCCTGATTCTGTGAATGATGTAGAAGCCTGAGTGTGTTTTTTTGATGTAGAGGGCTGACTAACTTTAAGCAAGTTCTACGTTACATTGTCTTTCTTGGCGTCTGAGACCTTATTGGCAATATCCGCGAAACTAATTCCTTGCTTTATTCCTCGCTTTGCAGATTCCATTGCGAAGTCGCGCTGTTGGCTTCTTTTTAGGGCTAGTTTTTGTCGAGCTTCCAGTTTTTCCTTATATTTAGGACAACCTAAATAATTTGCTGGATCACCTCCCTTAAAGCAGTTAACGCAGAAAACTTTATTATCCTTAATGTTCTGCATTGCCCTTTGACAATTTCCAGGGCCATGGTTTTCTTTGCACTTGACGCAACGGTACTTCATCCCGCAATTTGTAGCAATATGGCCAAACTGCTGGCAGTTACGACATTGCGAAATACCTTTGGGCTTAAATCTCTCCCAGTGAACTTTCTGATTCAGTGTCAAGATAGTGGAGCAGACGGTTGCCAGGTCGCAGCCCTTTTTGACCTCAACCACAAAATTATTAAACAACTTACTGTTTGGTTCTCTCTTGAGATTCGTAACGGCGATGACTTTTATACCAGCATTCCGTAATTCAGCTTCGATTTCAGATTTGTCATAGGATTGGTGGATGCCCTTCAGAACCAGTAGAGTTTTCGGGTCATCTTTCGGAGTGAATGTATTAAACTCCGTTTTGCGACTGCTTAAGTAGCCACGCAATTTTGTGAAATCATCCTTATTTTTGGTAGTTATGACGGACTTGAGCTAATATTGTGAATTTTGAAATTTTCAATGTTACCTTTAGCGTATTTGCAAAGTTCTGCAACATTAACGTTGAAGCAAATAATAGGAGGCATCAAGGACTTTACACGAGAGACAACAGGAACGGTTGTAGCATTTTCCTCTGTTGATGTTGACGAACCAAATGTGAGCCCTTGACTTTTTTGTTGTGGATGGCTTTTTGCAGGATAAGCACCGATCGAAGCCAAAGAAGTAGTCTCCACTTGGTTGGGACGTAATGACAGTTCACAGTTATCTTTTTCGCCTATGGCAATTTTCTTCACAGGCGTAGGCGATGTGGAGGGGACTTTCTCAATTTTTCTTTCGTTGGTCTGTGGGCTTTCAGTAGAAGAATTAGTTGTTTCATCCATTTCAGAGGTTTCTTTTTTCTCATCTTCGGATTCTGTTTCCATTTCACTTTCGTCCTCGGTTCCACTTTCAGATTGGTCGACTTCATCGTAAAATTCATCAATGCAGGACAGTTTCTGGTGAATCGAGACAAGGAAGCCCTTGCCGTGCTCAGCAATACCTTGCCTGATATCTTTTTTAAATTGTTCATTGTGGTAGACACATTTACCTTACGTTTTTCTTTTTTCCCCATTACATTTTAAATATGAGTCCTTTAATCCATATGGTGTCAAATGCTTTTTGATATCTAGCAAACAGGTTACAATACACTCATTTTTATTGAGACCAGTGGTGACGTGGTTGTGTAATTTAAGCAACGGGTGTATTGTGGATCGTTGCTTTCGGAACCCGTGCTGATTATTTGGGATAATATTGTGGTCGTTGCAGTACCTTGTAACTTTCTTCAGTATTATGGATTCTAGAAACTTGCTGACGCAGCAAATAAGGGAGATAGGACGATAGTTGGAAATATTGTTCCGATTGTCCTTCTTTGGAATTGGAGTAATTTTTGCTTCTTTCCATGTTTGCGGGAAATAGCAGTTATTTAAACAATTGTTAAATATCATCGCCAAAAGCACGATGGCTAACTCTGGGAGTGTGCGAAGAACGTTGTTTGGTATGTTATCTCTTCCGCTTTACTTCTTGTTATTCGAACTTTTGATAATTTCTGTAATTTCTGTGGGGTTGGTAAATCGGCTCCATGGGCGAAACAGTTGTGTTAATTTCTAAGAAAGCTTGTGTATTTCGACTAATCTCCTCAATTTCCAAAATTTTGTTTTCTACAGCGTTAATTAGTTCCGGCAGATGTTGTGGCGGGGAATCAACAAAACGTTTCTCGAAGAATTCAGCGAAGGCTTCTGCTTTTTTGTCATTCTCGGAAATGTGAGTGTTTCCTGAAATGATGGCATCTGGAGGGCGGTTGTTCTTTCCAATTATAGTTTATTTGGCGAAAGGTGTCTGGGCCCGGTTTTATTCGATTAAGGCGTCTATTTAAGTCTTCATTTTGAAACTGTTTCACAGATTCCTTAAACAAAATGTCTGTGCAGCGCAGTTCAGATTGGACGATTCTGTATTCGGTATTTTCTCTATTGAGAGTTTGATGTAGGATTTTTTAATATTTACGGAGCCGCTGTCTGTGGGCTTTTGCCTCCGGCAACTCAATGCCGGTGATGTCCCCACCGGCATAAGAGGGCTTTAGATAGTGCCCCAATAGCAACCTGCGAGGAATGTACTGCCACACACAGGCATTTCATAGGTACAAGATAAAGCTACGGTTGGCTACCGTAAGCGAATTGGGCGTCGGTTGTCGCCATAAATAATAAAAGGTACGTTCACAGGGTTCGTACTTGCAACCCCGTGCGGGATGGCCCGCCGTGAGATTAAGCCGTCAAGGCAGGTGCTCACGTAAAGCAAAAGGCAGAAATCTGTCTGTGGGCTTGATGAGGGTGCCAGTCCCGTGGTGTAAGGGCCCAAAACTGGCAGTGACCAGTGCGTATGAGACGGTCACTTACCATGATTGTGGTACCCACTGGTTCCGAAGCCTACCGAAGGCTCTAAACTGGTACCACGGGTAACTTGCTTGGTAAATATGATTTGCACGGGTGGCAAGCAAATCATATTTAACACAGACTAAATTCCAAGCCCCACATGCTTGTCATTGGGTAATGCCCTTCGGGAGCTTCGTGGTGGCTGTGGTTGTACCCAAAGTTACGCGGGTACGAGTTTGGATGAGCTCGGGTGTGGTAATGCACTATATCATTACCGGGTGCCGGGCCCCATAGACCGGCAGAGGTTGGATAGGCCTCGACTACACCTTAAGTGGAATGTCCATGCCTTACACATGGCTTCCAAAGGTACAATCGCCACGGCTTGGTAACCCGTAGGCACTGGACGCCGGTTGTCGTCATATAAGAGAAAAGGTACGTTCACAGAGTTCGTACTTGCAACCCCGTGCGGGTTCTAGCACGTTCAATATATATACTCCCGTGGTGTATTCTATATATTGAATATATAGAATTCACATTATAGGTGATAATCCTTAATCGATTTACTCCGAACACAGTTTACAAATAAGTCGAACTAAAATCAATGATCTAGACTCATCGTCGAGCGTGCCATAGTTTTTAGGAACAACCTTCCTGGTCTTTTGCAGAAGTGTAAGAAAGTCTGTTCCAAATAATCTTCTGGCATCCTCGAAAATTTGGGATGAACTTCCTGATTCTGTGAATGATGTAGAAGCCTGAGTGTGTTTTTTTTGATGTAGAGGGCTGACTAACTTTAAGCAAGTTCTACGTTACATTGTCTTTCTTGGCGTCTGAGACCTTATTGGCAATATCCGCGAAACTAATTCCTTGCTTTATTCCTCGCTTTGCAGATTCCATTGCGAAGTCGCGCTGTTGGCTTCTTTTTAGGGCTAGTTTTTGTCGAGCTTCCAGTTTTTCCTTATATTTAGGACAACCTAAATAATTTGCTGGATCACCTCCCTTAAAGCAGTTAACGCAGAAAACTTTATTATCCTTAATGTTCTGCATTGCCCTTTGACAATTTCCAGGGCCATGGTTTTCTTTGCACTTGACGCAACGGTACTTCATCCCGCAATTTGTAGCAATATGGCCAAACTGCTGGCAGTTACGACATTGCGAAATACCTTTGGGCTTAAATCTCTCCCAGTGAACTTTCTGATTCAGTGTCAAGATAGTGGAGCAGACGGTTGCCAGGTCGCAGCCCTTTTTGACCTCAACTACAAAATTATTAAACAACTTACTGTTTGGTTCTCTCTTGAGATTCGTAACGGCGATGACTTTTATACCAGCATTCCGTAATTCAGCTTCGATTTCAGATTTGTCATAGGATTGGTGGATGCCCTTCAGAACCAGTAGAGTTTTCGGGTCATCTTTCGGAGTGAATGTATTAAACTCCGTTTTGCGACTGCTTAAGTAGCCACGCAATTTTGTGAAATCATCCTTATTTTTGGTAGTTATGACGGACTTGAGCTAATATTGTGAATTTTGAAATTTTCAATGTTACCTTTAGCGTATTTGCAAAGTTCTGCAACATTAACGTTGAAGCAAATAATAGGAGGCATCAAGGACTTTACACGAGAGATAACAGGAACGGTTGTAGCATTTTCCTCTGTTGATGTTGACGAACCAAATGTGAGCCCTTGACTTTTTTGTTGTGGATGGCTTTTTGCAGGATAAGCACCGATCGAAGCCAAAGAAGTAGTCTCCACTTGGTTGGGACGTAATGACAGTTCACAGTTATCTTTTTCGCCTATGGCAATTTTCTTCACAGGCGTAGGCGATGTGGAGGGGACTTTCTCAATTTTTCTTTCGTTGGTCTGTGGGCTTTCAGTAGAATTAGTTGTTTCATCCATTTCAGAGGTTTCTTTTTTCTCATCTTCGGATTCTGTTTCCATTTCACTTTCGTCCTCGGTTCCACTTTCAGATTGGTCGACTTCATCGTAAAATTCATCAATGCAGGACAGTTTCTGGTGAATCGAGACAAGGAAGTCCTTGCCGTGCTCAGCAATACCTTGCCCGATATCTTTTTTAAATTGTTCATTGTGGTAGACACATTTACCTTACGTTTTTCTTTTTTCCCCATTACATTTTAAATATGAGTACTTTAATCCATATGGTGTCAAATGCTTTTTGATATCTAGCAAACAGGTTACAATACACTCATTTTTATTGAGACCAGTGGTGACGTGGTTGTGTAATTTAAGCAACGGGTGTATTGTGGATCGTTGCTTTCGGAACCCGTGCTGATTATTTGGGATAATATTGTGGTCGTTGCAGTACCTTGTAACTTTCTTCAGTATTATGGATTCTAGAAACTTGCTGACGCAGCAAATAAGGGAGATAGGACGATAGTTGGAAATATTGTTCCGATTGTCCTTCTTTGGAATTGGAGTAATTTTTGCTTCTTTCCATGTTTGCGGGAAATATCAGTTATTTAAACAATTGTTAAATATCATCGCCAAAAGCACGATGGCTAACTCTGGGAGTGTGCGAAGAACGTTGTTTGGTATGTTATCTCTTCCGCTTTACTTCTTGTTATTCGAACTTTTGATAATTTCTGTAATTTCTGTGGGGTTGGTAAATCGGCTCCATGGGCGAAACAGTTGTGTTAATTTCTAAGAAAGCTTGTGTATTTCGACTAATCTCCTCAATTTCCAAAATTTTGTTTTCTACAGCGTTAATTAGTTCCGGCAGATGTTGTGGCGGGGAATCAACAAAACGTTTCTCGAAGAATTCAGCGAAGGCTTCTGCTTTTTTGTCATTCTCGGAAATGTGAGTGTTTCCTGAAATGATGGCATCTGGAGGGCGGTTGTTCTTTCCAATTATAGTTTATTTGGCGAAAGGTGTCTGGGCCCGGTTTTATTCGATTAAGGCGTCTATTTAAGTCTTCATTTTGAAACTGTTTCACAGATTCCTTAAACAAAATGTCTGTGCAGCGCAGTTCAGATTGGACGATTCTGTATTCGGTATTTTCTCTATTGAGAGTTTGATGTAGGATTTTTTAATATTTACGGAGCCGCTGTCTGTGGGCTTTTGCCTCCGGCAACTCAATGCCGGTGATGTCCCCACCGGCATAAGAGGGCTTTAGATAGTGCCCCAATAGCAACCTGCGAGGAATGTACTGCCACACACAGGCATTTCATAGGTACAAGATAAAGCTACGGTTGGCTACCGTAAGCGAATTGGGCGTCGGTTGTCGCCATAAATAATAAAAGGTACGTTCACAGGGTTCGTACTTGCAACCCCGTGCGGGATGGCCCGCCGTGAGATTAAGCCGTCAAGGCAGGTGCTCACGTAAAGCAAAAGGCAGAAATCTGTCTGTGGGCTTGATGAGGGTGCCAGTCCCGTGGTGTAAGGGCCCAAAACTGGCAGTGACCAGTGCGTATGAGACGGTCACTTACCATGATTGTGGTACCCACTGGTTCCGAAGCCTACCGAAGGCTCTAAACTGGTACCACGGGTAACTTGCTTGGTAAATATGATTTGCACGGGTGGCAAGCAAATCATATTTAACACAGACTAAATTCCAAGCCCCACATGCTTGTCATTGGGTAATGCCCTTCGGGAGCTTCGTGGTGGCTGTGGTTGTACCCAAAGTTACGCGGGTACGAGTTTGGATGAGCTCGGGTGTGGTAATGCACTATATCATTACCGGGTGCCGGGCCCCATAGACCGGCAGAGGTTGGATAGGCCTCGACTACACCTTAAGTGGAATGTCCATGCCTTACACATGGCTTCCAAAGGTACAATCGCCACGGCTTGGTAACCCGTAGGCACTGGACGCCGGTTGTCGTCATATAAGAGAAAAGGTACGTTCACAGAGTTCGTACTTGCAACCCCGTGCGGGTTCTAGCACGTTCAATATATATACTCCCGTGGTGTATTCTATATATTGAATATATAGAAT
This sequence comes from Physocephala rufipes, assembly GCA_963966595.1. Taxonomy (NCBI): domain Eukaryota; kingdom Metazoa; phylum Arthropoda; class Insecta; order Diptera; family Conopidae; genus Physocephala; species Physocephala rufipes. The sequence goes on from OZ016501.1 coordinate 44,169,279, forward strand.
TCACATTATAGGTGATAATCCTTAATCGATTTACTCCGAACACAGTTTACAAATAAGTCGAACTAAAATCAATGATCTAGACTCATCGTCGAGCGTGCCATAGTTTTTAGGAACAACCTTCCTGGTCTTTTGCAGAAGTGTAAGAAAGTCTGTTCCAAATAATCTTCTGGCATCCTCGAAAATTTGGGATGAACTTCCTGATTCTGTGAATGATGTAGAAGCCTGAGTGTGTTTTTTTGATGTAGAGGGCTGACTAACTTTAAGCAAGTTCTACGTTACATTGTCTTTCTTGGCGTCTGAGACCTTATTGGCAATATCCGCGAAACTAATTCCTTGCTTTATTCCTCGCTTTGCAGATTCCATTGCGAAGTCGCGCTGTTGGCTTCTTTTTAGGGCTAGTTTTTGTCGAGCTTCCAGTTTTTCCTTATATTTAGGACAACCTAAATAATTTGCTGGATCACCTTCCTTAAAGCAGTTAACGCAGAAAACTTTGTTATCCTTATTGTTCTGCATTGTCCTTTGACAATTTCCAGGGCCATGGTTTTCTTTGCACTTGACGCAACGGTACTTCATCCCCCAATTTGAAGCAATATGGCCAAACTGCTGGCAGTTACGACATTGCGAAATACCTTTGGGCTTAAATTTCTCCCGGTGAACTTTCTGATTCAGTGTCAAGATAGTGGAGCAGACGGTTGCCAGGTCGCAGCTCTTTTTGACCTCAACCACAAAATTATTAAACAACTTACTGTTTGGTTCTCTCTATAGATGCGTAACGGCGATGACTTTTATACTAGCATTCCATAATTCAGCTCCGATTTCAGATTTGTCATAGGATTGGTGGATGCCCTTCAGAACCAGTAGAGTTTTCAGGTCATCTTTCGGAGTGAATGTATTAAACTCCGTTTTGCGACTGCTTAAGTAGCCACGCAATTTTGTGAAATCATCCTTATTTTTGGTAGTTATGACGGACTTAGTTGAGCTGATATTGTGAATTTTGAAATTTTCAATGTTACCTTTAGCGTATTTGCAAAGTTCTGCAACATTAACGTTGAAGCAAATAATAGGAGGCATCAAGGATTTTACACGAGAGGCAACAGGAACGGTTGTAGCATTTTCCTCTGTTGATGTTGACGAACCAAATGTGAGCCCTTGACTTTTTTGTTGTGGATGGCTTTTTGCAGGATAAGCACCGATCGAAGCCAAAGAAGTAGTCTCCACTTGGTTGGGACGTAATGACAGTTCACAGTTATCTTTTTCGCCTATGGCAATTTTCTTCACAGGCGTAGGCGATGTGGAGGGGACATTAGTTGTTTCATCCATTTCAGAGGTTTCTTTTTTCTCATCTTCGGGTTCTGTTTCCATTTCACTTTCGTCCTCGGTTCCACTTTCAGATGGGTGGAGTTCATCGTAAAATTCATCAATGCAGGACAGTTTCTGGTGAATCGAGACAAGGAAGTCCTTGCCGTGCTCAGCAATACCTTGCCTGATATCATTTTAAATTGTTCATTGTGGTAGACACATTTACCTTACGTTTTTCTTTTTCCCCCATTACATAGCTGTTACAGCCCAAATAACACACTTGTGGAAAGATCGTTAACACTCTCTTTGTTAAAAAAGCGATAAATAAGGCGTCTTGAAAAAGACGAATAAAATCATACAAATTGTTTGGCAGCTACCAATGATCACTGAAATTGTCACTCGTTAACACTTTCTTCGATCCGTTAGTTACAAAGGTTGTTTCAAGGATACAATAGTGATCAATAATCGAATCAATAGAATCCAATCGTTCCGATCAATCAAAAGTCAATCAAATTAATCAATAGTCAATCAATAGTGAATAGTGATCAATCAATGCAATGAATAAATGAATGAATGAATGCATAGTCAATCAATAGAATCAGTGAATAGTCAATGACCACAACTCTTTCTCATTCTTTCCGATATTTGTACCAAACTCGATACGAAAATCAGCCACGAATTATTTCTAAACGTGTGTTGGAGCACGAAATGTGGTTCATGACTTTTCCCATTGCAATACGAGAAATAAAATAATACCTTCTACAGAAGTGTAGAATATTTCTATGAAAATATTTCCCATATGTCTATGGGAAAAGTCATGAATTTCGTTTTGAAAGCATACGCTTACAAAGAATTCGTGACTGATTTTCGTGTCGAGATTAGCAGAAATAAAGAAGAAGCAGGGGTGAGAAAGAGAGAGAAGGGGAGAGAGATAATGATTATTAGGTCTAAATAACGCGGATATTAACGAATTAGTGTTTATTTTTTTTCATAGTATGAACTTTTATCGCTTCATTTTGCTGGCAGAAGTTATTGCAAGCCTAAATCCGCAATATGCCTCCTACTGGATGCTAATATTCGAGCAGTTTGAAATGGTGGGTGGGTGGATATGGCAATATGTACTGTGGTAGGGGTAATCATGCATTGAGGACAAGTCATACTGTCACTATTTGTTGGATGATTTGTGATTTTGTTATTCATTTTTCTTTTCTTGCCTTTTCATAAGGATAAAATTTAGTCTACAACTTTCTTAAGCGAGTTGCGTCTTCATGTAATACGGTTATCCTTATTCATAAATCATCACAAGAAGTTAATATACGTTAAGAAGCTATGGACTAGCATTTTCTCTCAAAACCAAAGGAAAGAATCGATCGATTTCAAATAATTCCTTGTCGTGATACCATTGGTCATGATTTCTCTAAATCGAATTAAGTTCGTTCGTTCGTTCAAACGTTCTTGTTCAATAAATAAACCATAATATGTTTACGGAGCACTGAAAACATTTACAGACTTTCATTACTCATTGCCTGCACGGAAGTCGTTTGCAATTGGAAAATTTCTACAAAGTCGCGCCAATTGTTCCACGAGCACAGTAAGCCGTTATAGTTGTTTAACAAACAAAAGCATGCCCACAATATTAAAGGTAGTAACAATAAAAAGAACGGGATATCTCGACGGATGAGCATAATCAAATGGAAGTGGTATAGGAGCTAGATACAATAATCCGAAATTTTGAAAGGACATATAGAAACTCTTCGGCATTCAATCCGGAACAATTGGAGCAAATAATTAAGTCCACATTCATCAAACAAGTAAAGGGCATGAGCTACATGCGGAAAACAAAAGCGTAAACTTGAACAGAATGTCTTAAGGCTCCACGTGAGGACGCAGTACGAGGAAAGCCAAGAACTTTTGTAATGTGCAGATGAAAATATTGTCGAGTTGAAGCAGGAGCCAAAATACAATAGAGCAATGTTCTCCAATACAATTTGGGCAAAATGGGAGGAAAGTCGCCAAGAACAAGCCAGAAACTGCTTCTGATAAACTGAATGAAGCCCTTCAACAGCAAATTTACGAACTAAGGAAAATTTATAACGAACAACTTTTCATTTGTGAGATAGAAGGATTCTATCGTCAGCAAATCGAGGAAACTAAACTTGAAATAAATAAATGGCAGTAGAAGTACGCTTGTAAATCAATAAGACATGATGCACTAATTGAAGAAAAGAAGAAGAGCTCGCAGAAACTGCTGGCTACATTTAAGATACACGTGGAGGAGGCAGAGCGCCGTAATTAAGAAATTGAGTATATACGAAAAAGACCGAGGAGCAATTGCTCGAGTGGTAAATATTTGAAATACAGTCAGCCTTACAAACTCAAACTCGGTGGCGAGTGTTCTTCCCTACAGGAAGAACAAATTTTCAAAACATCGAGGAACAGCAAGAACAAATTAAGGACATACAATGGGTTCAAGTTAATCCGTTATATTACAAGGGGATCGTTAAGGAAGATTAATTAAATGATGTTATCCCAAGAATTTCATAACTTATTTATTTTCGCATTGTATTTAATTTAAATTAATATGGTAGATCGCAATGCAACTAATGTCATTAAATAAATCAGATTGAAATAGCAAAAAATTAGTTATGCTGTTTCTCTGCGTTCAGCCTTCCCCCCGCTTTATCTCTCTCACTCTCTCTCTCTCTCTCTTTACCTCTCTCTCTCTCCGAAACTCCAGTTCCTTTCCTTATTTCCCTACATTTCTCCCCTAGACAGACTCCGACTTGGTTTTAATAAGCTAAACAAAATTAAATTCTAGTCCACTGCATTAAATTGCAGTGGAAAACTAAATGAAAAACTTTTGAAATTTGCAAAAAATGTCTGAGAAAGTTTTATGAATTATAAACAAAATTCCTCTTACTGCAACGCTATGTCTTCTATGCTTTTGCTTTTTCTAAAACACGTTGATCCAGCCGAAAACTAATCTCGAACATGAATAATTTTATAATTTACTTCGTGATTACTACGCAATATTGCCCGTATGAGCCAGACATAAAAGCTTGTACATGCAAATATTTAAATATAATTTTATGTTAAATTACGTTAGTAGTCATTAAACGAAAGGTTCTTATTATACCCTATTCCTATTATATATATATATATATATACATATATATATATATATATATATATATATATATATATATATATATATATATATATATATATATATATATATATATATATATATATATATATATATATATATATATATATATATATATATATATATATATATATATATATATATATATATATATATATATATATATATATATATATATATATATATATATATATATATATATATATATATATATATATATATATATATATATATATATATATATATATATATATATATATATATATATATATATATATATATATATATATATATATATATATATATATATATATATATATATATATATATATATATATATATATATATATATATATATATATATATATATATATATATATATATATATATATATATATATATATATATATATATATATATATATATATATATATATATATATATATATATATATATATATATATATATATATATATATATATATATATATATATATATATATATATATATATATATATATATATATATATATATATATATATATATATATATATATATATATATATATATATATATATATATATATATATATATATATATATATATATATATATATATATATATATATATATATATATATATATATATATATATATATATATATATATATATATATATATATATATATATATATATATATATATATATATATATATATATATATATATATATATATATATATATATATATATATATATATATATATATATATATATATATATATATATATATATATATATATATATATATAATATATATATATATATATATATATATATATATATATATATATATATATATATATATATATATATATATATATATATATATATATATATATATATATATATATATATATATATATATATATATATATATATATATATATATATATATATATATATATATATATATATATATATATATATATATATATATATATATATATATATATATATATATATATATATATATATATATATATATATATATATATATATATATATATATATATATATATATATATATATATATATATATATATATATATATATATATATATATATATATATATATATATATATATATATATATATATATATATATATATATATATATATATATATATATATATATATATATATATATATATATATATATATATATATATATATATATATATATATATATATATATGTAATAGGAATATATCATGTATGTAATTCATATTAATGTTAGCTGACGGGATCGAACGACGCTGCCACAAATTTTGCCCTCGAACTCACCCACGAATCTTTATTTGTTTTGCAAAAATTGGGCGTGGTGTGCTCGCCAGTGTTTCTTTCAGGTACTTCTCCGGAGGGGCTCAGCTCCCCCGGAGAGGACCTACCGGCCCCCCGAAGAAATCGAATCATAAAATGCCAAATTAAATCCATTGCTCATACTACTACACACACTACATAGTCACGCTATATGCTAGCGTTCGCAATAGAAGTGATATATATAGATCGTGTTGAATTAATGGCACATGAAAATGTTCCGTTACCGTTACTTTTACACGTTAGCAACAAGTGACGGAAAACGTTCGAAAGCGAGCGAATTTGTGAGTGATTAAATCGAAGCTGAACCCGAACCCATTTTTTTTTGTTTCAGTCCCTGGTTTATATAGTAGTCGCTGAGAAGCATGCGTAAAAATTTGATTTCATTTAATTTATAAAATTTAATTTTTGTTTTTTTTTTTAAATAAAGTGAAATATGTTTTATGAATGAAGCGATTTTACAAAATTCAAATGAATTGTTAATTAATAAGGAATAAATAATATTAAAATTAATTGGTAAGTAACATGATGGCAAAAAAGACGAAAAAGAAAGACTACAAATTTGAAAAAATAGAACTGATAGAATTTGATAGATTGCTGATTATAAAATAGAATATTATTTAAATGTTATTTGAACTATCATTTTATTTAGTCTGCCCCCCGAACCTCCGTGGCGGCCACCCCCCCCCCCCCGAAGTGCAGGTGTCTGAAAGAAACACTGGTGCTCGCCAAGACACAATTATAGAAAAGGCTGCGTTACAAGAGATCTAATGATGGACTGTCACGAAATATGGTGTCAAGATTCACTGTCATTATAAATAGTTGAGTATTGTAAATGGGCGAAGTCTGCCTAGTGACACGAATGACTTCGCACGATAACTTCTGCCTAGTTTTTACGAATCAAAATTGCGAAGCTATTTCTCAATCTCTGTTAAAATTTTGAAACTTAAACTTTACGGCTGAAGTGGTAGCATATCAAAATAATCAAGAAAAGGGAAATGTACGCATTAAGGGTACGCGTTAAGAGTACGCTGCCCACTTATTATTAGGATCGTACTATAAATTTGTATTATGGATGGCTTATACGGACCAGACCGAGGTTAGCGTTCTTACTTGTTTTTCGGCTTAGTTTAGTTCAATGGGATTTTTTTGGTTTCGTCTTAACTGCTGAAAACTGCTTTCAGGAAACACCATATAAGGTAAGGTGTCTTTTAAAAGATATCGAAAAATCATGACAAAACAAGAAAGAGGGAAGATGTAAAATATTACTATCTATTCTTGACTATTGGCCACTGTCAATAGTGACTGTTGACTAGTGTGAACAGTGTTGCTGACCGGTGTTCTAACTTCTTTGAAGGTGTTTCTGCATTTAATAGTAACGTTTATTTGTAACATCTCCAACCACTGCGCGCTTTTTGACATGTAAATCAGTTTTCAAGAAAAACTGGGAGAACAGACAATATGCATGTCAAATTTCATGACATTACTCCAAATCGTCCTCTTGTTGTTGTGACTTTTATGGCTAGACAGGCGCGCAGACATGCAGATTATGAGGCATACGGACGACCAGGGTTAAACCGAGTGAGGGTCTAGTTGTGAGTAGGAATATATTTACTTTTCCATATCTGACTCTCATAGCTCCTTGGAAACAGAAGCACAAAGTTATTAAGCAACTATAGGGTCCTTTAAATAAAAGGTATAAAAACAGCTAGTATTGCAAAGAAATCACAAAAAATTGCAATTGTCGCAGTTGTAACTGTAAACATTTCAATCAAAAAATATTGCCACACCAAAAAAAATAACTGAGGCCAATTTCTGTATTTATAAAAATACAGCCGTTTTTCTATTTCTGTATTTATAAAAATTTCTGTATTTATAAAAATAATGAATCGATATTGTTTTCATATATTAATAGGAAATTATGCACTTAAATGCACGTTACAATTGAATATATTAAAGATAATATTTTATTAATTAGAAGATTCGGTTTTTTGAATTTGTTGAATTAAATAATGTTGTGAACAAAATCCTGAGCCCGATATGATGCATTTTATTTCATTTTTGATATTTTCATAAAAATAACTTACAACATTTTGTCAATGCTAAATGAATGGAATTGTATTAATCCTCATTTCTTAAAATTAATTCATAATTAGTCCATTATTAGTCTTTGTTAAAAGCAATCGGTTCCTGCTTATTTGTCGGTGCAGTTGCATTACAACACTGATTATTAACATCATAATTTTCTATTCGTAATTGTAAACTATAAAACTTTGTTGTTTACAATTTGAGAATAATTCCGAATTTAATGAATAATGAAAAGAATGTATAAGTTCATAAATGGATATAGAAATCAATAAATGTGTATGTTTACTTATATTTATGTGTTTGCGTGTATATATGTATATGCTTTTGAACAAGCCACAGCTGTTAATGGCTTTAATAATTTCAGCCAACCATGACCGTTACAAAACATTTTTTATTTTTTTTCTGCTGGAGGGTGAAGTTTAAATAACTGAACGTAGTGATAATATTTGGTATATCACAAAATCTAAATTTTATTATTCCCAAGTTGTTTCCTTCCCCTTACTTCCCATCCCTTCTTTTTTACTATATTCTGTCGATATTGGCTGGACAGCATTGAGCTATGCCGTTATTTTTATTTTCATTTTAATTTTGGTGTTAATATGCGGGAAAATATGAGCCTGACCACCGTAGCTGAATTGATTCAGAACCAAAACTAGTGCATAATCACAAGGTAGTAATAATAACAATAACAAAATGCTACAACGTTGGTAACATTTTTTAACGTATTGCCCTTAAAAATTCGAACTTTGCGAAATCTTTTGTAAATACAGAATCTCTATAATATACGATTAATTACACTTTAAAAAAGCTTTAAATTTATCTCCTTCGTAAGCACGAGAGGATCAACGTGAATTATATTACAGTTGCTAAAGGCAATAAAAAAATACCGCCAAATACCGACGCACAGTGCAAGCTTGGGCGACAGGGAATGCAATAAAAGCAGCTTTACTTCAATGATAACACATAAACACAATACACGCAAATTAGTGTTTTTTATATCCTATTCCCTTTAAAAAAGGGAAAAAGGTCCGTTTTGGCATTGAAAACGGACGAAATCGGACTTCCACGCCTACTTTTGGTATTTAATGTGATTTAAATCATGTTTAGAGCTCAATTTATCAGCTCCGAGTACGAACTTAAAGGTGAAATTGTATATCCGCGTATACTACCTCATTTGAAAATACAATCCAAAAAATGGGCGTGGTCCGTCCACTGGAGACAACATTCGTACAGGCGTAAAAATAAAGATATTGACATGAAATTTGGCACAAATATTCCCTGTCATCATAGGATGGGTGGTGTTGAAAATGGGTGAAATCAGAAAACTGCCATGCCCACACCTCAATTAGAACTGTTTCACAAAATATGAGCGTTGAAAAGAACAAATAAAGCATGAAATATGGTACGAATGTTCTCTGTCATCACAGATGGTTATAAATGTAAATATAATAATTTTAATATAAATATATAATATATCTATATAACCCACCGACATTTTATTTGAACGTTGTTATCAAGATATTCGGCAATAGGATATATTCATTCAATTCAATATATTCATCGAAAGTTTCGAATTATATGCCATTCCCAACAGAACTGCGGCATCTATATATTTTTCATATTATATATTAAATCTGAATAGTACAAAAATAACAAATATCATAATATCCGCGATGGGTTTAATTCCGAAGAGCCGAAGAGAGAAGGAGTTGGGGTTAGTTTGGGCATTTGTGCACGATCGTTCTCTTCCATACGTGCACTATGGTTCGGAAATGTATGATTGAAAATGATCATATGCTATAGGAATCGCATTATCAATGTTAGGTTCGATCCTGCAGTAGCCAGAGTTCATATAAATATATTAGAAAATTTACTACAGAGCCCAACATCGTTGGGACATGACGACGATGGCAAAACCAGTTATTTATTAATCATGTCCATTTTGAGAAGAAATTACTATTCATAATATTGTTTTTATGCTTCTATTCATAATATTGTTTGCATGTTTTTATAGAGAGATTCATGAAATAAACGATGTATCTGCAAAATTTGCAATGTTATCCCAAAATCGAGAAGTGCTCGTGCATGCTGATGCTATAGTCAATATGGAGGAAGAGCCCGCTATAGACTCTCACACGGGTCAACAGGTATCATTAGAAAACACCGACGGTAACAAAAGAGTTAATGTCAAGAGATAAGAAGAGTGGTTAGAAATAAAGGAAGTAAACGGGGTGAAGTAAACGGGTGAGAAAAGTGAGTTAAAATATAATGAACTGCCAGTAGAGAAAAGTAATTCACTGTATTAATTTACTCTGGATGCTGAAGAGGGAACAGCGTTGCATCGAGCATATAATAAAAATTATGATTATCAAAATTATGGTGCTGTAACATAAGGTGTTAATGAATGAAGACGTGGTAATTCTCTTGATGAGTCCACCGGTCTATTTGTTTCCAATGGTGCCAGTCAACAATTACTGGAAACACAGAGGAATTATATGGGGGATAATGGGCAACATGATAATGAAGAGCAACAGCAGCAATAAGAGCAACTCATTCAGATCAAGGTGCTAACAACGATTCATGAAGAATCGCTTCAGCCTCAAGGAAAATCAGTAGCTGATGATTGTGCAATAGGTGCTGGCGTTAGTGAAAGTCTCGAAATTGCAGAGAAGAAGAATTACCAGAAGAAAATGCCGAAGTTAGGCCCAATAAGGAATCACTAGTAAGACCTTTAAACATCAAAAGCGCCAATATCGACGGGTACAGTACTGCCATCAGCTTCTGCTTCTTCTTCAACAGCCGTTCATATGGAACTTTCCCAATTTACGAGTTTGCCAGTTAACGCCATACGAAAAGTTATGGTTCAGCGAGCATAGGCGTAGCGCCGTAACGTGACGTACATGTGCTTCAACCCACCTTCCCACGAGCAATGCATATGATTATTCAAGATGTGACTGACCGTTTGAGCCTATTGAGATTTGGTCTATTTGAGCTTCATATTTAAATCGCTTGGGATAGAGTGAGACAGTTACATGGTTTTCCCCGAACATTCTTAACAAACATAAAATTGAACTTAATATTTGTGCTTATAAGTGTTAGCAGCCTCACTAATCGATTTGACACCTACTCAACTTACCGCAGCGTCATTGCGCCACATTTCGCCTGAATTAATTGAGCCACAAACCTCACCTAATGAACCGACAAAGCAAAAGGAAAAGGAAGGGAGTTAATTTCGTCGACAGAAGCAAAACGGATGATAGTCTGTTTAGTCCGAGCGTGAATCCAAGTGTTGCTGGATCAACTGAGGGTGACTTTGTTTTTCCATCAATCTATGGCACTGCCGATCCTGGCCCATCGAATAACTAGAAAAGCGGTTTGGTGTTGACAAAATTATTGATTGCATTCATTTAATATTGACAATATGTTGAACCCAAATGGTGAAGAAGACGAAAAGGGATTTAGGGATTTATTGGGTGTAAATTCATGAGAACACAACCTTTAAAATATTTCAATTTCTTTGAAAATTTATCACTTTCATATGTTTCCTGAAAATAAAACAATAATAAAGAAAAATATTTTCTGCAACTGAAATATAATAAATATTCAAAACAAAATTTAATAAAATAAATATTCAAAAAAACCGTATTAAATCTACTCCCCCTCCCGAGTGCGAAATATCGATATTACGACATCTTCTAAGAGGAATGATGCGAGGCAATGTTTTGTTCCAGGTTTTACCATAATAAAACTACCGCCACTAAAGATATTGCGCACGTTTCACTGTCGGTTGACATAATTCGAATTACAAAAAAGGCAGGTTTTCCTTAATTTCCGGTGCCCAATGAAAATTGGCTGATCTCTGACAGATCTGCTGACAGCATCACACCGGCTGTAATTGCTTCAACCCTTAAATTCGCAGAAAAGCCCTCAAAAACAGCAACAACGAGAACAAAAATAAAAACCGTAAGAATCACAGATATCAGTGATGAATTGATTACATCACTGTGTTTAACGCGACCATAAATCATTTTCGTCCGCTTCGAGGGAGTCCCTTTCACAGGCACGATAACTCGTAGTTCTGCCAAAAATAAGGCCATATCAATTCACGTATGAAAGCATATAAGCGCGTGCGTTAGGATGAATCGATAAATGGGTGCCCCCTGCGTATGAATATGTCCCTGCTTAGCTGTAAAAACTGCATTCAGAAATGACCACATCGACATATTGACTGGAGTTTTTCGTTTGGTTCTATTCGACCCTTTAAACGATTCAATTCATTCTGTGTGAAATCGCTCAAACCTAGTTATGAACGTTTCACAAAAAAAAATTGACCACCTCCTGCAAATTGTAAGCCATTGCCTTAATGAGTTCTCTCAGTGCAAAGCAAAAAAAAAAAAAAAAAAAAAAAACGTCGGAATCGAGACAGATCAGAACAGACATATTGGAGAGACAGTGATAATATCAAGAGAATAGTCAGTCGGTCAGACTGCCACACAGATAGTCATATGGCCAGACAGACATATGACCAGACAGTCAAGCAACCATCCTGCCGTGGGAACGCACATTAATAAATCGAAGATTACCGATCGCAACCAATACGAGTTCCACATGATATGCCCCAAAACCGACTGGATATTCTGAGCCATGTTCTCACCAAGCCAGTGACCGGTTCTTCTCTACATGTCTCTGCATCCTAACTACTCTCCCACTTGCTTAAGAGGCAACCCGTGGACGTCAGAATTCGTAATCAGCCGTTGACAAAAAATTTTTCAAATAGTACGAACATCTACGCCATTTCAGTCGATATACTTTGTTTTATTTTGTTTCTCCGCCTTGTCATTTTTCAATTTCTTCTTTGTTCTCGCTCACAGTTCGGTAGTATACATCGTCTTCGATGCCGGTTTTAACATGGAAATCAGTGAATTATTGCGGTCGATAATGATTGTAAATGAGTTTCGGATGGCTTTTGCTTTCGTTCGGTACATTGTTATACCGCCACTAAATTGGACTTAGTGAGGAGAATGAGCTACAGTCGGGATAGGATGCTTGTGGATGGGTTTGCAGGTTGGCGGTTTTCTATGGCGTATAATGGCAATCGACACACCGATACCAAAGAGTCTGTAATTATTACATCATAACAGCAGTTACGAACTGAATATAGATCAGGTGAGAATTGCTTGGTTTCTCCTTCATGCAACTGACCTCAATGCAGTTGAGTAATGGCTTTTAAAAGGAAATTACTTCTACGGTTCTTAAATACCGTTAGTTTGTCTTTTTGGTAAAGCCGCCAAGCAGCGGATTAAATATATTATGGGATTAAGTACCGATTAGTATAAATTTTACTTACATTTAAATGTACAGTTTTACAACGTTTCCGTGTGAACAGGCCAGATATCCGTGATTCGACCTACTCGCAAATTGGTTTATATACCAAATTTTTTCGCCCTACATTCGACAGAGATTTATCGAGTTTTTGCTACAAAATTTATGTATATTTTTTGTATAGTTTGAAAATTATTAAGTTTAATTTCGGTTTTTTCAACCGGTATTTATTCACATATTAAGCATTATATATATAAAAGCACGAAATCCATATTCACAAATTATATGAAATAGCGTTACGTCAGTTTATGTGAGTATAGGAAAAACAAGGGAAACACTGAAAAACGAGGAAAATTTACAAAAACAATTTTTGCAATAAAATGCATGATTCAGTTACTTTCAATACGTCGCGCAAAAAATATATGAATAAATTATAGTGTAAAAATAAAAAGCAGTATGTCGGTATACATTTTTAAAAAATATAAGGAATTAAATTAACTTGCATGGAAAGTTTTTTAAGAGAAACGTGTCCGACCGGAAGTCCCGAAAAAGATCCAATGAATCCAACAATCAGCAGGATACGAAAATTATTTGGGGTGGTGTGTGTATACGTGTTGGTGACCGCGTATTGTATATTACACAGTTACACTGAATTTTATATTTTATCAAAAAAAATAAATTTATTTATTTATTTCGAATTTTATAAAAAAATTAATATCAAAAGAAAAATATGGGGACGACATTTCATTATTCCATAGCATAATCAAGAGTGGGTTCCAAAAATGTGCACTTTAGCTTCGTAGGTCTCAAATATTTCGAAAACGATATTTGGAACCGTCATCACTTGTCAAGCTTGGTTTCTCTCCTTGCCATTTCGGGTTTATTCGCATATTTTTCTTTCCCAAATTATCATATTCCTGCTCATATATTTGTTCTGCTTAGTTCGTATCTCTTCACCTCTTCTTCTTCTGTGTTGGGTTCTCAGGTAGAAGAATTTTGGTTTTTCCTAATTGGTTTATTAAGGATTGAACATAGTCATAACGGCAAGATGTAACTACAATTCTCAGCTGTCAAAATTACGTAGGCTCTTATGGGAATCGAGAACAAAACAGAATTTTCTTTTGTAAATACGTTTGGCCGCTTGTATTCGGTGGAATTTTAATTTCGTGGTGGTCGATCATGGCTGTAGATTTATCTTCTTCTTCCCTTGGGCTTGTTTACATTTCTAACAAGCGTTGAAAAAGATTGGCGCAATATTTTTGTAAGTATTTTTTCAAATTCATTTTCTTTCAAAATTTTTAACTATTTGAAATTTATTTGATTTAGAATTTTACAACAGACTGCGACGAAGTTCTCATTGAAGAAGTTTGGAACTATCCACCAATTTTCCACCAAACATTCCACCAAACATTGAATATTACAATCATGTGCCGAATATCTAAAAACTTGGACAAATTAAAACCTTTCCATGGCAGTTGTGCATTGCAAACACTTACAAAAGGGCTATGGAAAGTCTTACTTCCGCAGCGATAGGTTTACGCTGGGAGTATCGTTCCAACTTTAATCGCAGAAGGTTCAACAAGCAATTGAAGTTCGTAACGTTTATCCTTATTGCTTTAAAAAAGTGCTCTTCGTCGGACAATATTAGTTGTTTAATACCAGTTTCAATGACGCCAACTTCATCCCTGCACGTGGCGAACCCACCATCTGCGACATATTTTTCGTGAATCCGCAAATATCCATAGCGGGAAGAATCAATTCAACAAATTTGTAAAGTATTTCAAACGCATCCACTGCAGTTTCTTCATCTATATCCATTTTAATTTTTCACACTCGTGTACAAATAAGAACGCAGCTGTTTATGGTTGTAATTTGACAATTCTTCGTATTTTGACAATTTTTAACGCTAGTCTCTGAAGTTACGATTTGGTTTAACGCTTGCATCCTGCATCTTTGACTACTCAATCTCTTAGTGTTTTGTTTGTGCAATCGATTGTTTTTTATTTGTATATTTCCATGCTTTCTATCATGTTTAGACATCGTCCCGTATGTTGTACACTCAGAAACTCCACTGTTTTTTTTGCTAATATGCGTTGGAGTGCATTTATTGTCGTCAAATGTGTGGTTTACTAAACTTGATCCGAGCCTAGGCATTCATATCTGCTTCTTATAGTATTTTATGTGTCCACGGAATTTAATTTTTATCTTACGCTCGGTTTGTCCAATAGCTGATCGGGACGCACAAGCTAGTTTGTTCCATCGTGTAATCTAGTGGGTCTACTTAACTTGTGGTGCTTTTCGTCCCAAGATATTTCCCAACATATTTCTAACATTGTGTTTTTTAAAAAATGCTGATGTTTTGTAACCCGATGACCCCGGCTGATGTAAGCTGGTGAGTCGGTGAATGTTAGCATTGTCCAGATTTTTTCGCAAATTTCTTTGATGGATTTTTTGGCTGTTGTAAAGTTCCCTCTGATTCTGTTTCAAAGTTGCTTGCAAATATAGTACATGCTGTTTTCAGTTTTCTGATATATGCTTTCTTCATTAGAGGTTTTCATTTTCAGTCTGATTACTAATTGTTTAATTCGGCATTTTTATTTTTCTGGGGGTCGTTGAATGTGTTATGTATTAGTGTGCAGTTTAAGGCTTTCAGCCCCCACGGAAACAACACAGAAAAAAGTTTAGCTTTGCTTGTGCACCTACATTAGGAGCGACTAAGCATATGACGAACTAGTTTTACTCCAAGAAAACAACAATAAACAGGAACGTACTGATACGAACGAACCGGAACGAGAAAAATTTTAAAGAAGCAACTCATCCCCGAAAACGCTTCATTCTCCAACCAAACTTGACAGGGGATGACAGAAAAAGATATACCAACTATCTCATTCGATTCACCCCTAGCAAAATGAGAAGGATATCAGGATTACTTAAGTTCCTTTGTCCTTTTATTTGAAAGCTCTGATCTAGTTATTGTGGTTATCTGAAACTAAAATTGTATTAATCAATTAAATCGATCAATAATTAACTTTAATAATAATAAATAACTTTAGTTTGAAGTTTAGGATGTCTCAATACGAAATTTTTCCCGCTCCAATCGTTCTGGCGCCGAGAAATCAATATGGCCAAAACTAATCAATCACTTTAAACATCATTCAGAACCAAGGAACCATTTCTGCGTTAAACCTGTTAGACGTACATACAATGAACGATATATAATATAGTTTCCAATATTTATTTGCTGACGTCTGACAAGAAAATCCATTTCAGATTCTAAATCCGTTAATTTAGAAAGTTTTTCTCCAAATGAGGCTATATATCATATGCCATATGCCCGTAGGGATAAATTCAGACCAACGCCTGGTGTCGTACGTGCTATTTGCAGTGATATCGCTTGCTTTAATTTTACTAATGACATCCTTTTGATACTTTGGAGAAACTTTTACTTAGGAAGAAGTAATCATTAGATGAAGGATGATTCAGAGATTGCTGCGACAATACAGAAGGAAAAAACGACAATTTTATTGAAAACGACAATAAATATAAAAAAGTGATAAATAAAAAAATATTGAAACTAAAAATAAAATCTGCTTTATTGAAATAATGCTTCCCAAATAATTCGAAGAAGGATCGTGTATCACGCACATTGCTATTGTTGTTGTTGGTCGTATTCCTGTTGCCCGCGTTGTCGCTGACGTTGGCATCATAGTAAGTCCTAGTCAATTTATGCAAATTAAAAGCGCTAGCGACCCCAAGGCACACGCGCACACACTTTCGTGCAAACATATTCAGCCTTCTATCCCACTCATCAATCCAACACATGCATTCATATATGTATTCATATGGGCACGTATCCTTACGATGTAAATTTAGAAAAATATAATACATATAAAAGCGATAACATCGAAGCTCATACACCCTACAACTGCTTCTGCTTATGTGGGAGGTTAACGACTACCTTTTCTTGGCACGGAATTGATAACATTTTTTGTCAGTTCGTTTATAATTTTGCTTTTCCAAAACAAATTTGAAAAGTGAATTTATAAATGAATTAACAATAAAATCTTATCAAGATAAGGGAAGAAAAACAGGCGTTAACCTCCTACATTAGTAGAATAAGTTGTAGGGTCTACGAGTTTCGGTCAGATCGATGCTATCCCTTTTGTTTATATTATATGGTTACAAATATCTATTAAGAAACTATAGTGCATCAGTAATGCACGGCATCCATTTGTGGTTCGCATAACTTCGCCCTAAAATATATTCGTATTCTGGTTGTGCAATAGGATTTGTTAAACTCATATTCGCTGAAGAAATAGGTGTGACCCTAACCCGATTTTTCCTTTTTTCAATATTAAGGATTCCAAAATGATAGAATATTCCTGTACTAAATTAAGTTCGTTTTCATCCAATCACGGTTCGCACAAATAGGCGGATATGCAGATGGATTACCGGGACTAAATAGAGCTTCTTCCTCTGGCTCACCTCCTTTACGCGTTTTCAGCGTGAGAACAGAGTGAGTATGTCCTTATAAACCCTGCTGTAAGGTGTGTAACGAAGACGAAGTATCAAAACAAAAGCCGGAAAAGGTTATTATGCAAATGAAGCAAAAACTCTTACGAAATAGAACGGAAATGGATAAAGGAAAGAAACGAAAGAACGAAAAGAAACGAAAGGCGGGGATATGTGGAAGGCTCCAAAAAAGAGGACAGAAAAGAAGGACAAGAAAGAAGAAAAAACAGGAACAGAATAAGAGGCAAAGTTGCCACATTGATTTACTTTGCAACCTTTTCTTTAATTTATTTTGATACCCAGATTCTGTACCATTTTCTGGAAATTTATGACTACGTACTCGGGTGCATACTATATTTAAGAAGGTTTTAAAGAGCTCGCTTCTCTCCTTTTCTTTTTAAACCATAGATAATAAAGAAGTTACTTTTTCGTTGGGAATGCCTAAAGTGAATAATATCTCGTTAAATAAGAACAAAAAAATTCGATATATGTATGCGGAACACATATATTTCAATAAAACCCTTTGCAAAGAGATACAAAACCCAATAATCTGAATTTAAGCGGCAAACCCAAAACCTTCTGATCTGATTCCATTTAAGAATACTCCCAAAAGATCTTCAACAATCATTATCTATTACTAAAAGTAAAAGACAAACGGTATTTAAAAAAGGAGAAACAGTTTTCCAAAGAAGCTTTATTTGGAAAGCAGTTAAAACAAACTTTAAATTAAATGGCTATTTTACTTCCTTACATGACTTTTTATTGGGTTAAATTTTTCGAAATAAAAAACTTGGCCATTTTTCCAATAGACTTAAATAATTTTCAAGGAATCACTATAATTCTTATACTGCTGATGGTGATAGTGATGGCAATGGCTGGAAGCAAACCACACCACCTTGCGGTAGAGTGAGTAAACTTTTAATTGAGTGTCTGGTTGGCTGAAATCATGGTACGCTGGGCGCTGTCAAGTTTGCTAAATACGTAAATCCTCTGGGCAGACATTCGCAATTATCCACTATTGACGTTAATCGACAACCTCGACCTCAACGACGTTAAACGGCTTTGACCTCATGTTATTAGTTATTTGTTTTTATCTTTAGCTATGTGTATTTGGGTGATTCTGTATTACTGCCGCTGCCAATGTTTGTTAATTTAGCAATTCAGTAAGAACGACATAATTCACAAATTTAATATGACTGCAGTAAAATCGCAGCACTAAAAAGAAACGGAATGCTTTAAACAACGCTTTACCCAAATTTCAGGATTTAAGCTTGTAAGGAATTGCATAAAATTCCAAAGAATTTTTAATATTAATGCAGTAAATTGTTGATGGTTTTTATAACAAAGCTAAATTTATACATAATTAATTCATTCAGAAATGTTATGAAATTATGATTAGGCGTATTTTTGACAAAACAATTCTAATCCTCTTTGTCTCTCTACAAAATTAATTAAATAACTTTGTCTCTCTACAAAATTAATTAAATAATTTTTTAAAGATTTTTTGGGGACACGGCAATTAAATTACTTTTATCAACAACAGAAAAATGCGAAATATTAACTTGCTTTCATTCTACTTTGTCAGCGCGCAAGGGCACATACACGTATACCAACACACACACTCACAAATTAAACACTGTTTATATCTAATCAGTTTTATATTCTCAATATTAACTTGTCATATTGTGGACTATTCTCAATATTAATTTGTCACTGAAATTTGGCATTCTTACGATTCTTACTTTGAAACCTCGAATCAGAATTATTAACGTGAGGTTAAGCCGCGCCACTTCGAGGTAATTCCTGTAAGGTTTCTTAATGCTCTATAAATTTTTATAGACATAGTATCTTCCTCGAAGGAAGGCGTCGTCATTCTCCAGCAACAAATCCACAATCACGGCCTCAACTAAAGCAATATCATTTACGAAATGTTGCAATGTTTATTGTTAGCATTATATCTTGGTCGAAATATTGATCAGCTTAAGTTGTCCACATTTTGCTCTGTTTTCATTATACTTTCGGGCAAAAGGAAACAACAACAGCAACAATACTTGAAGAAAACTCCAACATCGCACCAAAATTTGATCGAAAAACAATGAAAAATAGAAACTACCGTAAAAGCGAATAAACCAAACTATAATGACAATAACAAAAATTAAACATTGTGAATAGTATTTGCAACGATTGAGAATATCAACCCACAAAAAATGCTATTCTCCTTTGTCCTTTGTTCCATGGTTTAGAAGGAAGAAATAGACCAATTGCAGCATTTCATTTGTTTTTTGTTCTTTATGCCTGAAACACAACCAAGGCGATTTTTTGCCGTGATACAAGTTTTTACTCTCTTCTCTTAGCGTTTGCACAAAACACCGGCGTAGAAAGCCGCCGAAAAAATTAGATTCCCGACCGAAACGAAGTGACGTTTACTCATGTGAGAGAGAGAACACGGCTACAAACATCGCCAGAATAGAAATAGACCGTAGCTGGCTACGGCTTATTTCGCCGCTGGCAAATCCTCTCTGAGCGGCATTATTTTTTCTCTCGATCCCCATAAGCGCAATGTAAATTTTGACACTCGTCAGCTATAAAAACCCTACGCCGCCTTGGATGTGTTTATAGCATTAGCCATCAAACAATCGCTGTCGAGCGCGTGGGTTTTATAACGTCATCGGACGTATATTCCATTTCTCATGTTCAAGTCTCTAGAGTTCTTGCCGTTGTTGTCGTTGGTTACTTCTGATACTCATGTTAATGCATCTGGTGAAACATCTGGTGAAAAACATTCTTGGAAAAATTCTACGTTTGTCATTTTCACCAGCAAAATAAATCAGCTTGAATAAGTTTACTCTCGTACATCGTTTACATCTCGTACTAAAATGCGGAAAGAAAATCAATTGTGTGCTGCAGAAAGCTGTCGTGACCGTAATGGAAAGTAATTTTATTTAAATAGTGTTGATTGGTTCATGACTTTAGTTCGGATTCAGATATTTGGTGCTTGTATTTATCAGTTTTAGTACCGATGAATGGAAGGTTTTTCGATGAAGATATTATTTTAGTTCTTTGTAGGATTGGCGTGTTTTAACATCGAGCAGGTATGTGCGTTTTCTGCTCTTAAGAATTAATATTTTTAAATTGTCCTTCCTTAAATGCGGTTTTGTTTCGAGGTTTCTTTCCCGGAATTAGAGTTATATTCCATCCATTCCTTGCCTTCCTAGTATGATTTCGAGACAAGATGGTCTCTATATCTTTCGATTGAAACCTTTGTTTCTTTTTCCTTTTTTCCAATAGAGCTTTTACTTTTAAAGCTTTTCATTTCATAAACATAAAATTTTTCATAAACATAAAATTTCCTTCAAAATAGTCATTTATTGCTAACCCTTTTATATAAAAATACATAAAAGCAAATAAGTTTGCTTTCCCTAAATATCAGTCTATTACATTTATTTTTTTATTAGTTTTATAATTATCTTTAAAAATTTTCTGTTGGAATTTATTTCTGTTGTAACTTTTCTTACATCACAATTTTTATATTGCACGATTTCTAAAGTTTATTTTCCCTTTTATTACAGGAATCACGTACGCAATATGAAACTTTGTTAAGCTAAATAAGCTAAATTATGAATTTCCTTTTTGATAAAAGAGGACTATTAATGTTCGTCACACTGATATTCGTCAAACTTGTATTAAATGGATTGTGTAACGACAATCACTATTTAAAGTAATAATGAGGGAAATTATTTTGACGGTAGATTGTGTGTGAGTTGAATATGAGAAGGAGAATTCTAGTTTACACACTCACTGATGTTAAAATGAAGGATTTGCTGATAGTTTTTAGGGGGTTTCATTTTAAATTTTAACCGACATATTTAAGGTGGAAGAATTGAAAACAATTCTGAAGAAGTATTTATTCGAAAACGGAAAATGCTGGTTGTGTTTTCTTGTTGGAAAAAAATCAACAGAAAACAAAACAAAAAAGGAAGAAAGCAAAAGATAAGTAGAAAAAAGAAGAGAAAGGGGAATTAAAAGAAAAAAAATAAGCAAGAAAAAAAGATTCAATGGTGGGCGAACAGGATGATATATATATATATATATATATATATATATATATATATATATATATATATATATATATATATATATATATATATATATATATATATATATATATATATATATATATATATATATATATATATATATATATATATATATATATATATATATATATATATATATATATATATATATATATATATATATATATATATATATATATATATATATATATATATATATATATATATATATATATATATATATATATATATATATATATATATATATATATATATATATATATATATATATATATATATATATATATATATATATATATATATATATATATATATATATATATATATATATATATATATATATATATATATACATCGCCTCAGTCACTTATTCAACCATCATTCAAGCACTTCTCCACTCAATGTTTGCTGCGTGTTTGCACATGGTGTCAAAGTTTCAACAGAACTTAATTTTCCAGAAACTACGTATGTATGCTCTACTTCTTATCCATTTTTTCTCTCTAACATCCGTATTTCCACGGCACACAATAATTTCCTGCAACTTTGATGACCAAAATTGGTTGAAAGTTGACGGAATTGCATGTAAAGTCTGTTCAACGCAGGGCAGTGTGTGCGGAGTCGTGTTTTCTCAGCTGCCTCAAATACCGGTCGGTCGAACCGTCGTCAGAACTATACTAATTGGCTTGCAGAATTTAGTTTTTGAGTACCGACTCTAGCCAACAATTAGCAATCTGTGCATACTTTTGCTTCCTCAACACTTTGAAATAAGTGATAATAATGAACAAGCCGATAATAATATACTGTTTGAGAACAGAACGATGGAAGTAATCGGATACTCTCAGAAAGAGCACGATACTCTTTTCAAATATCGGGTTCATTAAGTGTTCATTGAGAACGGTAATATTAATCCATTTGTAAAATAAAATTTTTCTACATTTTAATCTCAGAAGAGTTACAAATCATACGCTAACTTTCGTTAATCGAATTCATTCCTTTGTTAACCTTTTGCTGAAGATGTATAAATTAATTTCACTGATTAAATTTAAGTTACAAATAGTATCTTTAGATATTCAAAAAATGTTTGGCAGAGTAAATGTTTACCAATCTCTTACCAAAGGATTTTTCATTGATTTTTTTCCACATGGAAATAAATAATCAGAGTTGAGTTGATTAACTTTAGCTGGTTTTGCTTCTGAATTCAACTATAGTACATCATTTTGCTGAAGACGAGTTAATGTTGTTTTAATCTTTCTTTTTGACAAACTGTGTGTTTTACTACAATACAATACGAGTCGGAAGAACGAGTAAAGCACGTTTGCAATCCAAAATTTCGCTACAGCAGTGGCTTAAGGATAAGTGACAGGAGGTAAGGAGAGAGGGGAGATCCTACCAGCTGCGTTCCTTCTTCATTTTTTACGTTTGTTGGTTGAATAATTTAATCCGAGAAAGCAATCATAATGAACGAAAGTCAAATCTGTGAACAGCATCAACAGAATCAGCCTTAACCCTGGCGTCAAACACGCAAAACCAAATATATTACCACTGCAGCCATCGCCGTCAGAAAAGCACTACTCGCACATGCAGTTCAAAGTTACGATATAAAATTTATGAAAAATTGTTGTGAAAACGCAAGTGAAAAATGTACTGTTTGTTATTCTTCTTGATTTAATGAATATTGTGAGTACACGGTTGTGGTTCGTGTTGGTGTCAATACCTTAGCTTTTGTTTATATATGCATACACCCTCACACATGCACAAGTATTTGCGAGTATTCAGCGAAAGCGAATCTCGTTGAAAGCGGCGGTAAGCTTTTGTTGTTGTTGTCAGCAACGATATCAGCACCTGATGAATCCGCTTTTGTGTCTGAACTTGCATATTTAAAATCCATCAAATGATCAAATCCATCAATAACCTCGTACAATGAGTGATTATATTTCCTGATTAACGACATGAGTCACAAGATTAGACACGAACCTCTCCGGAAATTCTACAATCGCCATCGTCTGACGGGTTCAGGTTTTTTAGTGATTTATGCTCTGTGTGTGATTTGTGCACGCCCCGACAGATATGATTCGTGTATGATACTCGAAGGTCATGTAGGATTCATTTATGTGTCCTAAAATAAAAAGTGCAGGATGTGTTGATATTGTTGTTATTGTGATTGTCGTTTTTATGCTTGTAGATTATTCTTCTAACACAGTGGCTCTCAACCTTTTTGGGATCACGGAACACTTTTAAGTGGTCTCGATTTTGGCGGAACACCATTATCATAAAATTTGTAAATCTAATGTAAATCACACAAAATAATTGGAAGATTAATATTTAATTGAAATAAAGATATATATTACATGGTAACTTATTTTAATGAGAAATTTGCGCTTGACGACCTTTACAAATTTCCTCAAGGTTGGGTCTTATGTAAGAGAGCGCTACTCTCATTTCTTCTTCTAAATTGGTAAGTCTTTCTCTTTTTTGCTTTTAATGTTTGTTGAAAGAGTTGAAAATCCAAGTTCGCACAGATAGGACGTCGAAAAGAGCAACAAGATATTCAACGCTCGTTTTGCAATAAATGGATGTTCATTCTCGATAAAAATCCAAAACCTTTCCACTCCTTCTTCTTTGAATTTTAGTTGTAACGTTCGATCCGTTGATATATTAATAAACTCATCTGCTTCCTGAATAGAAAAATCTTGGTTCATTATATCAAATTCACCAAATGGATTTCGCGCCCAATCAAAGTCTTCAATATTAAAAGATGGAAAGTAATGAGTTATTTTGTCTTGCAATATTGACAAATGCTCTGCCACATTTGAAATCATTTCGTTAATGTTAACAATATTTTCCGTTGCTAATAACGGAAACATATCAAATTTGCGATTTTGAGCAATACGATTTTTCCAATGTAAAAGCTTTTTCTGGAAAGCTAGCAATTTGTCTGTGGATGTCAGAATATTTTCATTTTTTCCTTGAAGAGATGTATTGACTGAATTTAAGTAGCTGAAGATATCGGCTAAATATGCTAGCTTAGTACACCATGCATCATTTTCCAAATATTTTACGTATACATCATTACCCTCTTGTCTAAAAAAAACTAGCAATTCCTGTTTCAACTCATGAACTCGGGTTAGCACTTTTCCTCTTGAGAGCCACCTCACTTCAGAGTGCAAAAGCAAACATTCATATTTGGATTCCATGGTGTTACAAAGTTGTTTGAACATACGGGTTTTTAATGGTCTCGATTTAATATAATTCACCATATGTACGACTTGTTCCAAAACAGATTTTAAGTTTGCTGGTAGACTCTTCGAAATCAAAGATTCCCTGTGCAGAAAGCAGTGAGTAGAGACTATATTTGAATTTATTGCTTTAACTCGACTACAAAATCCCTTAATACTGCCACGCATGGCTGGAGCTCCATCAGTACAGATTCCTGCGCAATTTTCCCAGGATAATTTCCATTCTTCCAAATAAGATGATACTGAATTAAATATGTATTCTCCAGTTGCGTGACCAATAAGTTCCTTGCAGAATAAAAACTGATTTATTATTTCAGTGTCGTCAACAAAGCGAATAAATCCGATTAATTGGGCTTTGCCACTTATGTCAGTGGATTCGTCAATTTGCAGCGCAAAATTTTTTGTACTTAATTTCGCCGTCACTGCGTTCTCTATAAAACCTGACATACCTATAATTCTTCTTTTTATCGTATCGTCCGAAACGGGAATTTTTAGGACGTCTCGCTGCGCTTCATTGCCAAACATAATCTTAACAATTTCTAAACATGCGGGCAAAATTAGCGATTCTGCGATATCATGCGGCTTTTGCTTCAATGCAATTAGTTCTGCCACGTTATAAGAAGCGATTTGCGCTTTATCCGAAATTGTAGCGCTCTTTCGAAAGCATGCTGCTTGCACTTCTTGATTTTTCAGCAATCTTTCGAAATAATCTTTACCTTTCGAAGTTAGACAAGAATGTTTTGTTGAAAGGTGTCGCTGTAACTTAGCTGGGACCATTGCACTGTTAGCCAATTTTTCACCACATACAATACATCTCGGAATAGGAACATCTTGACTACCGCTCCATGTAAAACCAAACTTCAGATATTCTTCCGAATAATGCCGAACTGATTCGGATATCTTTTTACGTTTATTTTCGGCATTTTTGTTGCCTTGCATATCTCCTTCAATTGAAGAAGACCTGCTTGTACTCGCCCCAACATTAACCTCACTTTCAGTCTTTCTTTTCAAAAATTTGTCCATATTTCAGATTTAAAAGTCTTGTATAAATGCTAAAATAAGCAACTAAAAAAGATAAGAATACTGTTAAAACTACACAACTTGCATTTCATCTTACCAATTTCCAACAATATAAAATATATATATACAATAAAAAACACACTCACGAAAACTAGATATTTATATTAAATTATGGCTGAACCGCAGATCGAAATTGCGCTTTTGTTATTTACGTACGTAGAAAGAGAATCAGCACGAAATCAACACTACGTAGCGCTCCCTGCGTTATCGAGTACACTAGAAATTTAGTGGTATTCCCCGGAGTAACTCCAAACGACGTAACTGCGTCGTTCGATAATTACACTGTTAATATTATTGACTGTTCCGCGAAAATTTAGAATAATATTGAATATTTTTGCTAAATTTCAAATAATTAACAAAACTATGTAGTATTTATTTTATAGTAATAAAAAAATTTACTGTTTCTTATTATATTATATTCAAAATTTTCGCGGAACACCTGGGACAGCTTCGCGGAACACCAGTGTTCCGCGGAACGGCGGTTGAGAACCACTGTTCTAACATTTTGCGTGCGAAATATCCGAATGCATTGCCCTCTGCACACTTGCCTTTTATCCTGCTTTCATTATTGGTGCTGATACTGCTTCACCTGCTCTTTATGTTGCAAGCTTGGGGATCAAAAGAAACCGCAGTAGCTGGATTCGCTCTTGTAATAATGGGGTTGATGGTGATAGTGAAATAGCTGGAAAAGGTGTCTTCGTCTTACATTTTGAGGGCATTTATCATATTTACTCTTTTTTAAATAACAAAATCCTGTAAACCGTCTGGTTTGCAAAATGCAAAATTTAATATTAATTAATGACACGTAAATAGCAGAGTATGTAAAATATGTTTACAATATCTATGAATTGTTTTCGATGCGGAAACCATTCATGTTGTTGGGGTTTATTGTTTTCTGTTATAATAGGCTTTTTCAGTCGTAATTATTTAACAAGTATTGAGGGATCCTTTTGGCTTCCTGCTGCTCCGTTTTTCCCTTTTTTTGCTCTCTTTTCTTGACAATAATTTATTTTATCAATTTTACATAAAAGGATTACGCTGTCATAAAACGTCAACCGCTCATTAGCACTTTTGCACTTTTATTGTTGAAAACCCATTCGAATTGTGAAAATCACTTACCACTTCTTTGGGCTGCTAGAACAGTCATTATAACGGCGACACACCAGTTTGGCCGCTTGATTGGCTATTACGAACTTAATTGATTTTATCGCTCTTCGTTATTTTGGTGAATGTTGTCTGAATGAAATTATTACGAATTTCTGTTATTGCCAGTGGCAAAACATAAGCCGATTGAACACACGGAGACTAAGCATTCTTTCAGTTTTTAAGAATATAACGTTTTATCGCTTTTTAAAAATCTCTGTTTCAAAGCAATGGTTTTCATGAATAAAGCCTCAAAAGAGTAAAGTATATGAGTTTTTGTTCTCTCACGGTAACGAAATTCTTCCACGTATATATAATTTGTTTAATTTTTAAATATTAATAATGATTTTATTTATTGCGTTTGGAACGTTACCTGATTGCGCTCAGTCAAGATGCCGACAACAACTCTGTAAATGTACCAGATACGATAAAGCTCAATCAACCCATAGCATGCCGCAATTTAGGAGGGCCATCAAAAGGACTCTGCGCCGGTCTAATTCGTTTTCATCACCCTTTATCTAAAGAACTTCGTTACAATTACGAAGTTTTTAATCACATTTCAACCTTTGCCACCCGTTCTCTCAGGCAGAATGTACAGATTTTAGGTTTCATTCTCCCAGTCTTTGGAAAGTCTTCTATGAGTTCATTGGGATTCTCACATCATCATTTAAACTAGTTTTGCCTTTTGAAATACTTCTTCTCCTTCCTACTTCCTACTTCTCCTTCCGCATCTTATCCGGACGTCTCCAAAGAAATTAGGTTACTATGGAGCCTTCTGAACTTATATGAATACGGCGGGATAGTTGGACAGTAGTACACGTAGACAGTAGCACGTAGCCCATTTCACTTTTTCAGTAAGCTGTTTGCCATGCTCGACTAGAAAAGCAATCCCAGACTACTATAATCTTTATTGCTAGATACTTGGGGAAACTTCTCAGGAGCTAGTGTCGTTAATATGATAAAGCAAATAGAACATTTCGGATAACTGGTGCTCATAACAATGGGGATATTATAAACTCCTCATCATGTCGCCTTGTTTTCACATTAATGCCACAATGTTGACACAATATGTTACCGATGTGCAAAATGCGTGCCATCTATGAGGTGTCATAACTGCAGGTCATAACTGCGTTGGTTGTGAACATTTGTTGGTTTGTCTTTTACTCTTTTGATTATTTTGCTAACTCGCTTTTATGAAAGAGTAATCTCAGTAAACTTGGTTTTTTGGTAGAAAAAAATATTTTTTCATGGCTTTGCTTTGCTGCTTTATTTGAATCGGGTTTTTGAGAGCAAACAAAATAACGAGCCTGTTCAAGAATATGGTAAACCAATAAACCTTTAAATTATGGTAAACCATTCTAATTTGCCTCCCCTCACACCTTTTACAGAGTGCTATATCAAAATTTGAAATGAGTAGTATGTAATTGGAGAGAACAACTAAGTTACTTTGGTTTCTCTTCATGAGTTAACCAATATTAAAGAGTTTCAGGAAATAAAGCTTTTAGACAAAATTAAACCACGAAATTACGAAACATTCTGTATTTATCTAATGATTTCTTGGGCAAAACCGTACTTCCTGTGGATCCATTCAAACGTGAATGCAGTTTATATTTTGTGAAGGATCAAACAAATATTCTTTACATAATGATTTTGTTGTTCGATACTCAGATTCATTTAGCATATAGAAAGTTTAAATCAGCAAGAGTTGAGCTGATTTTTTTTATGAATATGTGAGTAAGGAGGTGTGAAATTGTGTGTGAAAGTGTGCAACTCCCGTGCACCATAATGTATACCACTTGTATACCCCAGAACATTTCGATGCAATTAAATCAGTCGGAAATTGAGTAAAAGCAAACCGTGCAACAACAATCTCTTCATAAAATAGTAAATCAATCCGAAGCTTAATCTGAGCTGGATCCGTAATGAAAGCTATAAAAAAATTGAATTGTTTGAATGGTTTGGATGAAGTGAATTGTTGAAGAGGCTAAGATTGTTTCGAGCGCTCTTTAGGAGCTAGCGAGTGTACCAGACTCACATGAAAGTGCGTAAGAGATCGTAATAGGATGTGGGAAGTAGGAATCCAGTGGGAACAAGGGCAGAGTCCAATAAGTGAAATACTGCATTTAGAAGAACGGTAAGGTGGTTACAGAAATATTGAAATTTTAGCTGTTGCATTTTTGTATTATGGGTGCGTTACGTTATACGTCTAGGCAAGTCATAGATACAAAAAATCCTAGCGTGAACGTTGTTCTGAAGACTTCACTTCGGCTGAGTGTGTTTAATTGAAAAATCAAAGTACCTGCAGAGACCTGTTAGAAGTGTGGCTTCTTCTTTAATGTTTTGTTATTATTTTTATGTTTCTTTCTTTATTGAATTATTTATTCATAATTTGCGTTCATTTATGTGATTAGAAGAAGATAAAAAGAATTATCTTTTGCAATACATTCTTATTTCTCATACGCCTATTCCACGAAAGCAACATCAAAGAGTTCTTCTCTGGAATTATTTCATCATTAATTCCTTTCTTAACTTGAGCAGTAAATAAGCGAACGACATAATTACATTTTTAAAAAGCAATTTCACTTTTGTATATTAAATTTTTAATTACACCTTGTGGTCTTACATGCACTCAGAAAAATTTATGTACTTGGAACAAAAAAAATTTTTTTTTAAATTTAGTATTAACAATTTCCTTAAATTTAATACAAATTTACTATATTTAAAGAAATTTGCACTTGTTATAAGTAATGCCAGCTCTAAATTAAGTTCAAAATTTTCCTTGAAAAGATTTACTCAAGTGCGCAGAGATAAAGAGATAGAGCAATCGTACATACCTAAAAAACTTGTACCTTTTTATGAAAGTATAGCAAAAAAGCGCATGTATAAGTGCGACTGTCTCTCTTTCTCTCTGAGCATGATTAACATGCACATATATTTTTACAAACGTATTTTGTGTATTTGCGTTTTAAATTTATTATGTTTTATGCCTTATGACTTCTTTCTCTCTTTCTTATTATTCAATATTTTGCGAATTGCGAAATTATTAATACGTCGTTGTTAAAGTGATATTATTTAGTTTCGTGTGAGCAGTGGCAGTGGAAAGCAGCGGTTATGGCGCAAGAGGAAGAGAATTATGAAAAAGTTAAAAATGTCAAAAGTGATTATGAAATTCAGAACGTGAATTTAAAAAAACTTTTAAGAGATTTAAACGGTGAAATATTTTTTGAAATATTAAAAGGTAATAATAAATAAATCAATGAAATTGTTCGTGAAATTCGGTCAAATTGTGAGAAGGAAATACGGTGTCCCTCGTATAACGCGGTAGTTACGTTCCAGGAAATTTGCACGTTATGTAAATCGCGTTATAGAGGACTTAGCATATAAATATGAGGATTATGTTTCAATAAGCTTTTTCCAAAATCAAATAGTTAATAAATAAAAGATGCATGTACCTTTACAACCCAAAACCAAAATTCATATTTTATTTTAAAAATTAATTCATTAACTAACAAAACTAAAATCGCGCTATATCGAAAACGCATTTTAGAAGTACCGCGTTGTACGAGGACACCTGTATCGAAATTAAGAAGCGTGTATATTAAAAATATTGTTGTCTTTATTGCGCTTATTGGATTGAGGAGTCATGACTTCAATCCAAAATGGTTCCTGCAAACAAAGTAAAAAAGCGAACAACGCATTTTTTCTTTAATTTTATTATCTTCTTAGAACACAACTTTAATACAGATAGCTTAAAATATTTTTCCGAAAGTCATATGAATGACTTGATACCGAAGTCCATGTATGGAGCTAGAGTCATATTTGAATACAATTTGAAAAATTGGCAATTAGACCAGGTAAAGTCTTTCATTTTTACGATAATACGATTTATTGCAAATAATTCATGCCCTCTCATCTAAGCTTAAATAATTCGCATAACTGCAATTAGAATTCTGATATTTTTCAGGACATAAATCTGTATCCTGTACAGCATACTACATCTTCCTCAACGCTTTCTCTGACGTCATCCCTCGAGGACCTGCCAGAAGTATATTTAATTTAAGTTTTTGTGTTGATTGTTTGTTTCATTTTTACAAATCCATTTAGTTCAATATCGAAGAGTTTTTAAAAAAATCGCCTAGAGGCAGGAACACTTTAAATTTTTATAAAGAAAACGGGTTTTTGAATTGTAAATACCGCAAACTCTTGGTTAATTCTATCACGGAGCTTCTGCTAGAAAAGGAAACAACTCCTGCCCCAAAAATTTTTGCTCAAATTGCTGATTCCATAGCTGGGTTTTTTAAAAGTGAGACAAAGGTAAATTATATATACATATATAATGAAATTGATAATAAATGCTTATTTATGTATACAGGATACTTATTATATTAAAAAAGAAAACCCAAAAGTCCAAAGATGTTTAAACGGACCGGAATGTTCAACGATTCTACAATAATGATTCAAAAAGTGGTGCTTAGGCTTTAATGTGTTATGAAATAGAGATAAATATTGTTCATTATGAAATTCAACATGAGTTTTCAAACTTAAGATATCTTCGTTTGTATATTGTGACAATAGCAAAAGATCTAATAACTCTATTAAGTTTATAACAAATTGCCACAATTTATCATTGGGCTGAATAACATCTCCAATCATTAAAGGGAAGAAGTGAGCAAATGTTAACATTTCTCTTCCGCTCATTTTAATGTTAAATGATTTTAAATTATTTGGTTGTATTGGCGGCGATCTGTTTCCATTTTCAGTCTCGCCGTAATCAAAATTCTGTTTCCGAATATTTAAGAACTCTAAATCAAAAACTTTGTTTTTTATAAACATTTGAATAATGTTACAGAAATCGTATTTTAATATTCCTTCAAAAACATCATGAAGTATGTCCGCGTATACATTTTCTGTAACATGAAATAAACTAACATTATTAAAAACTGAGTTTTCTCTTACACCAGTATTTTCGCAATCATTTAAATTTACGTCTACAAAATAATTTTGCTCATTCCTTATTTTATGAACATCTTCCTTAAAACTATATTTAGTTTCCTGTTTTTGTGTTTTACAAAGTCTGCAAAAATAATTTGATGAAAAAGAACAGGAGAATCCAAGTATATTATTCAATGCTAAATTGTCTCCAACAACTAAAGCTAGACAAAAATATATTTTCTTTTTACCATCTTCAGTATTCACTTCGATACCAATTTGAAATAATTCATTTATAACTTCAACTAATTTAAAAAAGCATCTATCATTACCAAAGTGTTTAATGTCTGAGCTTTTGAATAGGGCAGCTACAAATATATTTTCGAGTGTGTGTTTCATATATTCTGGAGCTGTAGGGAAAGAAAAATATACAGCTAAAATGCTAGAGCAATGTGATCCCAAAGGATTATTCACCTCGAAATCATCAAAGTACATAAAATAAGGTATGACGAATTTATCATTAAATTTCTCAGATTTTTTTCGCCAAATTTTGCTATTACAAAAATGTGTTATTCTCGTAGTATTGACATCACATAAATTTCTAATATTTTCTGCAAACTCTTGGTACATATTAGGAATTTCAAAAAATTTCTTAAAGTGAAATTTAATGGGAAACAAAATTCCATTATATAAAGCGGAATCAAATGTGTTTACATGCCGTAGAAGTATGTTACTCACAGAATTGTCTATTTTAATTATTTTTGGACTTTCATATAAATTTTTTTTTTTAATTTTTTGACAAATTTAAATTCCGTGTTAAAATCGCTAAATGGGTGATCACAAAAATTCATAAGTTTTTCAAGATTTTTTAGACAAAATATTTCCTTATTTGATTTTTTTAAACTATGCAAAATATTTCGTATTTCATTTCTAATTCCCTTTAATGATTGGAGATGTTATTCAGCCCAATGATAAATTGTGGCAATTTGTTATAAACTTAATAGAGTTATTAGATCTTTTGCTATTGTCACAATATACAAACGAAGATATCTTAAGTTTGAAAACTCATGTTGAATTTCATAATGAACAATATTTATCTCTATTTCATAACACATTAAAGCCTAAGCACCACTTTTTGAATCATTATTGTAGAATCGTTGAACATTCCGGTCCGTTTAAACATCTTTGGACTTTTGGGTTTGAATCAAAACATCGACAGCTAAAATGTTATGCAAAAAATATAACATCTCGAAAAAACTTGCCTTTATCTATTGCCTTAAAATTTTGCATGTCCTTTTCTGAATATATAATTAACTATGAGAAGAAAATTTTTAAATTTAGTGCTAACGGTTGTTGTGCCCAAAATTCAAAATGTTATAATTATCTAAAAGAAACATTATGTAAGGAAGAACTGATGCAAGTAATATGTTATTTTAGTTTGGAATACTGCGGTACTACTTATAAGAGAAAGTATATAATATTTTTTTATGATCCAGATTTTGAAGCATATAGAATTGAAGAATTGTATACTTTAGGACCCGCAGTTTACCTTTTATGTCAAAAAATTAATATACTATCATACTGTAACCATTTTGCATCCTATTTAACTGACTGTACGCCTTTAGGATTTTATACGTTTAATATAAACTTTGTAAAATCTCCTCCGATACATATCCACCACTTAAATAATAAATCTTATTTGAGACCTAAGGCACTATTTTAATAAAAAATAAAATTTAATAAAAACTATAACAGTTTGACGTGTTTTAATTTTAATTGCAAAATTGCTTCAAAAAGAAGAACTTATGATCTTAATTTAAAAAAAAAATTTCCCTAAATAAAATAAAATAATAAACTCAATTTAATGAATTTCTACTTGGTTTCGGTAAAATACTAACTACTTAATAAGAAATTGCTTTTATGTTTTTAGCACATGTTTCCTCAAATTAAAAAAGGGTTAAAGGGTATAGGAACTTTATTTAAGGAAATTACTTCCTTAGTTACTATCGCGATTATACTTATCCAAAGTCGAACACCTCTTGATTTTTAGTAAAAATTTCCTTAAATTAAAGACATTATTTTAAGGAAAATAATTAACTTGATTTAAGGAAGGAATTTCTTTAGTGCCAAATCAATATCAATTTTCCTTAAAATAAGTTAATTTTAACTAAATTCTAGTTCACATTTTTTTGGGTGTGGGCAATTTCCAATTATCTAGTCTGTTAGTTGTTTTTTAAAGTAATGTATCTTGGATGGATGGACTATATTACACAATTTGACAAAGGGTAGATTGGGCTGACTGCGAGAAAAATCAATTAAATAACTGAAACTGGAATGAATGAAACTGAATGAATAATTTCAATAATAATTTTCGGTACTTGTGACTTAAAAACAATTATTTTATATTCATTTCGAAAAGGTAGATTTAATGTAGGGATACACAAATATAATATAAATACCATCTAATTGAATTTTGAAATATTACCTTTGGGGTCGAAACTGAAGCTAAAGAAGAAGGGTCACTTCAAATGGATTAACGTTGTAGTTGAATTTAATTGATATTAAAATATTTGAAGGACGTTTTAATTAAGATCGATAGCAATTGATAACGTAAGGAAATGTTAGTAACATATTTCTATGGTTTCATAATTTAGTCATTACTTCACATATTTTATTTAAATTTATCATAAAATACAATAAAGAGGAAGCATAGAAATTTACTCAGGTTTAAAATTATTCCAATATTTAATTATCTTTCCGTTAGAAATAAACGAAAGATTTTGACGAGAATTCAAATATTTGCATTTTATATCAATGCAAATCGGTTTTGGTAATATTCCTTTTCGGTGATCCTTTTCATTCTGTATTTCATTCTGCATTATAATGATATGCACAAAATTTAATTTTTGATTTCTGATAACTGAAAAGATATTTAGGTTTTCTTTATAATCGTGATTAAGACTAAGCAGTAACGATCATATTTTACAATCTGACTTTTGATTTC
This sequence comes from Physocephala rufipes, assembly GCA_963966595.1. Classification (NCBI taxonomy): domain Eukaryota; kingdom Metazoa; phylum Arthropoda; class Insecta; order Diptera; family Conopidae; genus Physocephala; species Physocephala rufipes. The sequence goes on from OZ016501.1 coordinate 44,204,534, forward strand.
TAAAATAGTTTTGCTGAAACGATTTCTAACAATTCTCTTGTCATTTTTTTTTAACTTTTGTACAAATCTTGGTGTGTAACACCTTTGTACAATTTTAATAATAAGTTAACATTCTCTTTCTTTGCACTTGTTACCTTCGCCAGGAAACTTAACCCCATAAACTTGTCTTTCGTCGTACCATCGCGCTATATTGATATTATTGCATTAGCTCTTAAAATTGCGGATTTTTATCGCTACAATATTTGTCGCCACGTTCGTCACTTCTGTTAAAGGCATGCTGTTCGTCTTCCACTCGTGGGTGCATCAACTCGCTGTTTTTACGCTGTGTTGAAGTTTATATGAGAAAAAGATGAGATACCGGAGATATCACGAAGTGACAAAATTATCCGATTTTTAGATTGAACGATGTGGTAAGTGTTTCTTTTAATTTAAAAATTTTAAGTAAAAAAATTACACAGGCGATACAAGAGATATGGATAAGGGGGAGAAATGGCAAATAGAAGCATTAACATTCAAGTTAGACAGTATTCTTTCTACTTTCTCTCTACTAATTTTCATTCTACTAATTGCAATGTAAAACTTTTTGAAGTTTAAACCGGTTATTCATTTTAATTGCCGAAAAGAAAAAGTTTATGGTTAAAGAGTTCATTTTTACTATTCGTCTTACTTAAGAATATTTTGGAGTAATCTCACTTCGTTATTTATAATTTAGCAAATGATTTTTTGATGCATTTGTATCATTTACAAGAAACTTTGTAAACTTTGTTTAAGAAATAGTCAAAAAATTTCCGCCATGTTTATATTCGTGTTACTTTGTAAGAATTTTTGTGATATCAAAAATGAGTTTTTAAATCTGATGTTACCCAACAGGAAAAACAGTTGTCTAATGAATGTTAACCAAAGCGAAATTACTGACTTTTTTATTAATTATTCGTTTAAGTTTTCCTTTCACTGATAGTTTTATATATTCTTTATTTAAAGAATACATAAAACTACTTCTACCATCCCATCGATAAATACTTCCAAGACTTGCGATATTCGTGACGTCGATAAATCTATTCTGACTAGCACCAAGAAAATTTTAAATATAAATTTACTCTTTGGTTGTGATGTGAGCAGCAAAAGAAGGCTTTCGGTAATGTTCATTTTAAAAGTTGATTCATTTATATCAGGAATAAACATTTTATTCGATGAAATGAAATTAGGGATCAGTCAGATCTCGAGATGTCATTAATAAACTGACATATGGAAGGCATTTTTGTATTTATATCAAAGATTATTTAAAATTTCTTTCATTTCTGTGATCCTAAAACTGAGACAAGGAAGCCCCTGGCACAAATATCGATTAATCTAGAAATTGCATTTTTGGGTCGGCTGATTATAAAATAACCCAAGCGACGCTTGTGTACACGGGCGAGATCTTACGCCTGTCATATTGAATTTAAAAATTGCAAATGGGATTTGTCTAACACATTAATGCCGGATTTCGTATTGCAATTAGCAAATCTGATTAATATATGCTTGAAAATTTATTTAAAGCCTATTTGTCAAATCTCAAGGAAAATAAGAAATTAGTGGTTTTTAATGTACTATCCACATAAGATACTATTTTTAAGGTACTATCTGCATAATAGATAATATTATTCTTGGATATTTTAAATATAAGCATACATTTCTGAAGACAATATGTCCTTATCAATTGTAGATAGACAACAGATTAACCCGGAAAAAATAATTTTTTCATCATTTCATTTTCGTCGGCTAACAATCAGTCCTAAAGGAGCTTATGTGCTCAACCGAATGGGAGGACCTCGGTCAATTCACCAAAAAAATTGATTATTCTTTGTTTAAATTAAAAATTTCTGATAAATTTCTCTTCAAATTAATTCTCTAGTTTTCTAAAAACTTCTTTATTATATTTAATGTCATTTCTCTTTAATTTATCAGCATCTTCTTCATAGAGGTGGTATCGTAATGCACTCATTAAAGAATATTCCGGTGTTTGTTGCTATAAACGTCGGACCATGGCCAAAACACAATGACACATTCTTACGGATGTTTAACTCTCTTATTTCTGTTCTTCCTATTTATCCCTCTGTTCCTCTCCCCTTCCATCTTCGTTCTTCTATTCCGATACGCCTTTCCCAGTCATTTTGCCAAAACAGTGCGGAGTTTTTAACACTTCAAACGTGATTTTCGTCGAATGTTTTCACTTCCTTTGGTTAGTTTTTGTCAGTTTCAGTTTTTTGCATTAAACATCCTGAAAATATCCACAAAATAATGAAAACCACTGAGACAAATGATAGTGTTGTAGTGGAAAGCAATGTCAAGCTTGAAAATAAGAATCATAAGTGCTGAAATATTACTCCTGCACTCCTGTGAAGCAATTTACAATTTTGTCACGTTTTTAGACTTTTACTGCCGCGACCCTTGTTGCAATGGTTGTTGTTGCAACAGTAGTGTCATTGTTGTAGTTATTGTTAGTCATAGTCAGCTGACTGGACCCTCTACCTTGTGTTTGGCAGCACCATTTTATTTATTCATTTTAGTTTGAATACAAATAATAATTTTTTATGTTTTCTCTCTCCTTTATCTCCCGCATTGCTTTCTTTTACGCTTTTGTATTTATTGAACACATTTCGTCCGGTAGTTGAGATTATTTAAAATTGCTTGTCTAAGTGGACAATAAAGTGTCAATTGTTCCCAGTATAAATTCGTCTTTAGTGGTGTGAGTGTGCTTTGACTGCTGGCGGACTTTTGCTTGTGTGTGTAAATAAAATTTCTATATAAAGCCACTGACAGACAGGTCGTTGATAAATGGCTATGATATTGTAAATCAATGATTTGTAAAGTTATTTTAATCATCGTTCTAACTTCTGCAGTCTTTCAAATTTGAAAGCATTACATGGGCATTACATGGCTGGTTTTACATGGCTGGCATTACATGGGCATAAATAATTACATTATTAAAGAAAATCGTTCCCACGTAATTATAAGACTTTCTTGTTAGAGAGGAAAAAGTGTTTAGAGAGTATCGGGTAGATCTTTTATTCTTCCCTTATATTTCACTATAATTTTTATGGCGATCGATAAGGGACGTATTGGGGGGAAAGCGGGTGACCGAAAGTCTTTAAAACCATAATGCCCGATTCAATGTATTAAATTTAACGGAAGGTGGTAGTTCTTGAGCTTGCAATACGAACGTTTCTAATATGTATTGCCTTAAAATTTGTTCATAAGTAAATTATTCGTGCTTAGAATTCATGCGAATTACGAGTGTGACTAAAGCCAGGCTCAAAAAATACATATAATACATTCATGTATCCTCAGCTTTGTTTGAGGAGGTAAAAACGCTGGTTGATTTATTTGAACATTATCTTAGTACTAACTTCTAAAATATTTCTTATCAACTAAACCCTTAATGCTGTGCGCACAATATTTATAGTTAATTTAAGGATATATGAAAATATATGTTACAAAAAGAATATGTTACAATGAAAAAGAATATGAAAAAGATATGTTACAAAAAGGAAATGCGATTGACCTAATTGTTTCGAGAACACTGATTTCTTTCAATTTTATTGCTACAATTTCTCGTGTGCCGAATTTCCAGTATGGTTTCTTTGTGTTATTTATGTATGGCATAGACTTTAGATAAATTGGTTTGCTTCACAATCTCTTACTTCCGCCAATTTTTGGGAATTTTCGGAAAATTGAGAATGAACAAAACTGAAGCACAAATCTATTATAGCAAATAATTCTTTTCATTTAAATGTTCATTTAAGTGAAATGTAAATTTTCATTTAAATCTTAATCAATAATACAATATTAATCACATACTCTTTTATCGAACATGGAAGTTGTTTTTATTAACAATTTTTTTTTGTTAATTAATTTAATTTCATTATGATGTTTATTTAATCGTCTAAAATTAATTTTAGATGAGTTTTTACTTGTATCTAATTGTTGCTGTTGGTGTTCTTCTTGCTGTTTTTGCATTTTAATTATTTGCTTCTTTCGGGCTTCTTCTTATGCTTATTTCGTTTGGTTATTTTTTATTCTTGTGCAATAGTTGATGTTATTGTCGTTTTATACTTGTTTGGTTTTAAATTTCCAACGCGTTAAACCGCGACGTTGAAAACCGAAGGAAACGCAGTTCGCTCTGTAAAGTGAAGCAGAGAGTTTATGGATTTTAGTGAGATGTGTCGGCATAAGTGGTACATACATGCATGTGTATAAGTGTATACGAGCCTTAGTATACTTGCACTTAGCCCTTTTGTCCCGAACGGCAGATGTATATGCGTACCACCAGATTGAAACAATTGAAATACCATTTCTGAACCAGTATGGGTTCAAAATGGGCATTGAACCCATTTGATGAACGATATTGAAGAAAATTCAAAAACCGGCTCCCTCAAACAGGTCAAACTGATACCGAAAAATTAATCGTCTTTTGGAATTGGTTCTACCTACCGATAGGTTTGCTCCAACAATAAATTTTCTAAAATAATTCTAAAAGAGATAACACGATTCATTTCAATTCAAACCCTATACAAATTTTCCAAATATTTTTCCTATCTTACTCTACTTAAAAAGCTGTAGAGTGCACAAAGCACTTAGAAATAATGAATACAGGCAAGACACAAAAATAAACTCATAGATACTATACAATAATTTATGTGATTTGAAGCATTATAAAGTAAAAAAAAATCCTAGGACATAGTTCTAGTTTCAAAACGTTATTTTGCTTCAACAGAAAAATTACAAATTTTTAGATATTATTATATTATTATTCTTGAGGATATTAGGTAACTAATAACTTTCCTAAAATACTCATTTCCAAATACGGCGAGGACAGTGTTTACCAAGCCATCGATGAAAGTATGAGGAAGTTCAAATGACGCTTTTCTCTAAAGCAATACATGCCATTAAAACTGACCAAAGAACATATAAAGTTATGGACTCACTATAAATTTCTATGATTAGTACAGGGTGCGAAAGAAATTAGGGCACTTACTCATTTTGAATTGTAATTAAGGTAACGTCAGCTTATTACAAAATGTTTGCGCATAATTGAATTTTTGTATTTCTCATTATCACATATTACTATTTGTTCTCACAAGTTTTCCTTTGTATTCCTCCGAAATTTATAATCTTGCTTGTAATTTCTTTGACAACCGATACATTTTATTGGAGAAAAATATTTAAACTTTCCGAAAAGAATTAATTTGATCAACCCAACACAGGAGGATTTGTTGGGACTAAGAGGAATGAATGTGAAGAGAATTATCTCTATTCCCCACATTCGTTTTTCCAATAAATTCTGTTACTTTTCTGTTCTTGTTTCAAAACAAAAAGTCTTCAAATTAAAACACATTTTCATTTAGAATTTTCGAGAATATGAATTTAAGACTAGTAAAGACTTCGGTCTGGTCGAGGCCTATATACCCTACATTCGTTATTTAAATTTATAGTCTGATCCTAATAATCAGTGAGCGGCGCACGCCCCGTTAAATATTACATCCATCTGTTCTTGATTAATTCAAATCCACTACCTCATTTTCAAAAAAAGGGGCGCGCCCCGCCCACTTTTGTGGAGTGATAATATCGGTTTCTAAAACGGGATTTTGTACAAAAAGTAGGCGTAGCACTGGTCCGATTTACCTCATTTTCGATCACAAACAACCTCTGATGACATTGAATATTCATGATTTCTGCATATTAACACACATACAGAGAGATAGAGATAGACAGAGAGACGGCCGAGGGGCGTGACTCAGGACGTTATTCTGACCTGGAATATATATACTTTTATATACTTGCCACGTCCCATTCAATACGTTACAAACGGAGGAACTAAGTGAATACACCCTATTCTTTCGGATGTAGAGTATAAATATAAACATTACTATAAATTCGTCTATAGACATCAGGTTACGTATATCGGTTTGAACCGAGTGTACGAACAAAAACACGGGTTCAGCAGACAGCTTGACTGAATAATATCGATATTTTTTTCTTGGTTTCTCAGCGTTTATTCAATCGAGAATACGCGTACACGCAAGAAACACCCACACACACAGCCATACAGGCACGCACAGACACGTACTCTCACACACATAGCGGCAGGAAAAAGAGCGATATAAGAAAAAATGGCATTTATTAGTTCATGCTCTTCATTAAACATTGTCGAAATATCACTTTGCCACGTATCATGTATATGATAAATCATGTATCAGTTCGCCTGACCAAAAACTAAAAGGCCAATTGTATTACTTTAAGTTTGAGTGACTTGGCCAAAGAAAAAAAAAAACCAAAATCTTATGTGTACACATCAGTTCTGTCCGTCAAGTAAAGTGTTTTATGCATAACTTTTGAAATTGAACTATTTACTTAAATCAATCCAGCGAAATATATTTTTTAACCCTATAAAACACGTCAAAAGTTTCGGCCACTGGACGTTAGAGGCCCAAAGTGTTTCACACGATATTCCTGGTGACTGGTAAATTTAAGATTTGATTTTAATTTCAATTTGTTGGCTGATAGTAATTTGAAAAGTTTTGTGGTAGACTAAAATGACCAAATTAATTTTATTTTATTAGCCAAACTTTTGCTAGATACCAAACTCCATTAATTAATGCTGGTGCTGGCGCTGGTGTTGCTGCTTTTAATGTGCTCTAAGTGCGGTTGAAGAGCGGCATTATCACTCTTGCTGGAGCCGTTCTAATTACGGGACTTCGGTTGCAAGATGAAACGGTCTAATGGATACCGCCACTGAATGAGGTTAATTTCTGCTGTTACGCTTAATAATATTTTGGACATTTTCGATACTGTTTTAGAATGTTGGTAACTTTGGCCACAATATTTCCATTTACTTTTGATTTTCTAGTGTAAGCGTGTATGTAACTCCAAGCGTTTGAGGTTTATTTAGGAGGATCCTCTTAACTTTGAGCCGAATATAGTTTTTGATAAATATTTAATTTCATTCAATATTTTAGAGAGTTTATTTGTGATCAAATTTAAATTAATTATTTTGTTATAGTTTGAAATAGCGTAAAAGCATTGCCATTCGATAGTTTTATAAGACTAGGATGTATAAAAATGTTCCAATGGAGCACAGGATGAGCGAGAGATGCGACGAGATGTACCATCCGGCGACTCAACGTGTCTGCCAATACTTTGGGTGGCTTGTATTGTTGTTGCGAAGAGAATTGTGCTTATGAGATCAGCTAACGTTACTCTGCTGCACTTCCATTTGTCCTGGCGAATCCTGATTAATGATCTGCTAAGCGTTACAGCTTGTTGGGATTTTCAGGACTTGACTGATGGGGCAAATTTATTCCCAACTTTCGGGACATTTGTTTTGAAACATTTGTAACAAATGGCTGAACCACAACATGACTTGCAAATAAACGACAATGAAAGCAAGCACAATAACTACTAAGGATCATAAAAAATAATAAAAAGTTTGACAAATTTGAGAAATATCACAGACAGCTAGAAAAGAGAAAAAAGTATTCTACGAAAGTGGCAGAGGAATTTTCGATATTTGTTAATACTTTTCACTCGTTTTCCCTATCACTTTCTCTATCCGTCTCTATCTTTCCACAATATTTGCCATTTACCCTCTTCTTGCACTTTTGTAGAAAGCCTTTTCTGAAAATGAATTTGTCGCAAAGTAGAAGAAATTTAGTATGAAAAGATAAAAAAGGTAGGGGTTTTTTGAAAGGTCTTTGAACTTTAAAAAAGGGATCAAAGGGGGAAAGAATAAGAAAAAGGAAGCTAAAATAGATAGCTAAAAACAATTATTTAATGTTCTTTATTTGGTCTCTTGATCTAAGATATAGAACTTTCGTCGTCTTTCGCCTGACTTCTTCGACTGTAGTTTAATTTTCCATTGGCTCGCTGCTAGCGCGCTATAGCGTTGGGAACTATCGAATATATGCTATCTAGTCAATCAAGAGTAACGGGTTTGTGGTTATGTTTAATACACATGAGTTCAATTTTCATTTTGTGTTTGTGTTTCAAGCTTCAATTCGTAATTTAATCAATCTTCGAATCTTTATCAAACCTTGGTATGTTAGAAAATGATTCTTCTCCTCACCACGGGCTATCTCATCGAATATCTCTCCACGCTTTAGTGTGTCGTTCCAAATCAATTCCATTCCTTTCAATTCAATTATTTCTGCAGGTTTAACCGTTATATTTGGACTGGCTTTAATTACTACGCCAAAGCACTTGGCCATTTCCTTTAGGGTGACTGCCTTACTCGAATTGTTCCTATCTATTATTGGTTCGTAACACTTTTTATTTCAAAAGGGTATGAAAATTATTGTGGCTTTTTTTAAACTAAAAATTCTTTTAAATTTCAAATTTGTTCTAGAAGTTAATCCGCATTCTTCAACGATTTTCAGAAGACCATTTGAAATAACCATAAACTGGATTTTTATTTTTCCCGATACGAAGATTCTTTCACGATTTATTGATAAACTCATTTTACATTTAACGTTTAGCTTAAACTTTAAAATATTTTTCGTTTATAATATATTTATTTAATGAGTTGACAAAAAGAGGAAGAGAGAAAAGCGGATAACAAGAATGAATGAAATTCATTTCAATATCCTCGTAAAAGCATATTTATAAAATATAGTTGGATTGCATGGATTTAATACCGTAATATTGATTTGAGTCTTTTATTATTTTATTTTCGCATAAATCGATTTGAAGATCTGGGAGTCTGGGGATTTGGGAGATCTCTCCTCCTCACATGGAGTTTGTCCATTATGATGAGTGTTGTTGAGCTTTACGTAAATGTGAACGAGTCTGACAAAGTGCTTGCGAGTGTTTTTGATGTTCGTATAACCACCGATTCTGAAGGCGCGCGTGGTGTTGCTGTTGACACTATTTTGGTTACCATCCCTCGCAGCATCCTTTCTGTTTTTGTAATTCCTATTTGATTCATAGAGAGCTAAATATTTTAGAATTCTCTCATACGCATTTGTGCGTGTGAGTTATAGAAGTGTATGGAAAAGAAAACTTATTTTTTTCCTGAAAAACATTGCTGAAAGCACGCATACACTCACATGACTTGTCATAAATGCGTTTAAGCTTAAATATCGATACGTATGTTAATACGTGGTTGTTGTTGCTTGGTTTTTGAACTGTTTTGTAAATTAATTGCGTGAGATCGATTCGATTAATTTTGGAGGATATGATAAGTTCGCTTCCATTTATTTTTCATTATCATCATCAATCGGTCTTCTTTTGTTCTCGCGGCTTGATTTTATTTATGGACTGGTTCGTGTGTTTCTCTTATTTTTATTTTTATCCCTCCAAATGATGACGAGCAATTATATCGGTCGATGTTTTTGAAGTTGTTGTTGTTGTTGTTTCTGTTATCATTGATGTTCCCGTACATACGTTTAATAATGAAATAGTGAAAAATGTGTCGGATCGTGAAATCTGATAATTTTTAAAATTGTTTTTAAAATGAAATACGGTTTCACAATTGGTAGTAGTTTTTCTGCAACATTAATGGCATGGACGATACATATTTTCAGTTTCATTAAATTAATTTCGATAATTATCTGGTGGCCGGATAATGTTTACCAAACTTTACACCCAAAGAGTGAAGGGTATATTAAGTTATTTTCTCCATTTATAACGGAATGGTAGTGGATATGCAATATTATATACTTTCTGGCTAAGAATTATCTCCTAAGCCGATTTAGTCATGTCCGTCCATCTGTCTGTCTGTCCGAAATCACAATAAACATGATGTAAGTATTCTCTTCTATAATAAGCTTCTTAGTATTGAAAATTGGCAAAATCGTTTGTAGTCAGAATTAGATGACAAAGTTTTTGTGACAAAATTTTACCTTTTTTCACTTCCAGTGCTTGTGGATGGAACTGATAGACAGAATTTGACCCTAGGAACTCTTTCGTTTTGGAAATTAGGAAGCCGTTTGTTTTAGGCTGTTGTATAATTCCTGAAATCTATATTTGGGGAAATTCTTAATATTTATACCCTTACTATTTTCATCGTTAAAGTTTCATCGAACACATAACGGCGAAGTTACTCCCAAAGCGTGCACTATAAAAGACGATGCCTTAAGACACCTGTTAATGTAGAAATCTACACACAAAATGGATGGACGAATTCTTAATGCACAAACAACTTCCACATTAAACGTAACATATGGGTCACTAAAAATAATCTACAAAATTCGTGACAGACATCGAACGAGAACGAAGGACTCAGAAAAATTAGACAAAAGCAATCAAAATGGCGTCAGTAACTACACCTACCAGGATTACTTGCCCATCATAGCAATCATAGCAATCATTAGCAAATGACCTACTAACAAAACAAGGAGGACCAACGAAAAGACAACACATAACCATATCAGACCAAGGATGAATAAAGAACGCTTATAGCATTCGCATATCGGCGAAACCAACTTGAACCAATATATTTTGATGAAAATCTAATTTGTTAAACGCGATGTAAGCATATTATGGCGTTCTTGAAAGTTTTCGAAATTAAGTAAAGCAAGGATTAAAAAACTTAAGTAAGGAGAAAACAACCTCAAACGTACGCACTGAAATGGCTCTAGAATGAAACTTGATAAAGGACAAAATGATTTCTGTCAGATTCAAATTTCTCTAGACTCCATTAAGATCCGCCTAACTTTCCTTGAGTTTTAACATATCTTTCAAATTATATAGAGGTATATTTGCTTTGATTTGAATTAGTTATAAGAAGGCATTGAAACTGAGTCCTTCTGATTTAATGGTCAAATATAAACAACAAAATTAACATTGTTTTAAATTAAACAAACGGGCAAAATTATTTAGCATTTGGCATCCGATGTTCGAAAATAAATCCGAATAAATTTTTTCACTCGCCCGGCTCCAGCTCAACCACGTAGTATTTGTGAATTTGTACACCGCATAAACTAAATTGAATTTATTCAATTAGCTTTCAAATTAAGCTTCTGGGAATTAAAAATTTTGGAATTAATTTTTTGCATAGAAAGGGATTGGCTAGATAATTATTTTAATTTTTTTCAAAATTGTTCAAAAAATAAACATAACGAATGTACACTTGAAACCTCTAAAGTTTAAGAAATTTTAAAACACGCAATGAAAAATAATTTCCCTGAACCTGAAAGAAGTACATAAAAGTAATTTATTCATTAAATGACGTCACCACACAAGAAATAGAAAAATGAAATTATAAATTAAAAAACATTTCTTGGAAATTTGAAGGAAATATAAATTTATAAATTTAATATGGTTGACTAAGAGACATTATTGTTAGTGTTTTTTTAATTTGAGCAAGATGCACAGTTGGCAACGATGCAGCCATGTTGTTAGTTTGGCAATAATATTCCGTAGAGGCAAAGGATAGATCAAAGGATGCAATGCTGCAAAAGGAAGTAAACTAATGAAAGGAAACCAAGCAACCGAGTGTTCTCGAAGGACGGATGTGAGGAAATTTGAAGAAATGATTTTAGTAAATTTGTTTAAAAGAAAACCGTTGAGAGAGAAATGCTACCTTCTGGGAAGAGTTTCATACACATATTTGTTTATTTGTGTCCCCCACCTTTCATCCCCTTTACCTATGCCACTTTTCTTCTTGTTATTATTTAAACAATGTCTTAAATATTCAAAAGGGAAGTAAAAAAAGGAATACAAAATACAAAACAAGTAAAAGGACAGATGATAAAAGCAGCAACCTTGCTCTGACGACATGGCATCGTATTGTGGAATGAAAACGATAAATAAACAATGGAAAAGTAACATAAATTAGATAAATAATATTTTGATTTATTTATTTATTGCTTATTACGTTTGTGTTACATTACATGCCTGCATGGGCTGTGCATGCATATACGATTGACTTTTTCGTACTAGATACATACAGAATGTGTTATAAAAGACATGCAGATACAAAAACAGGAAGAAAATCTTCTTCACATTTATCAATGCAGAAAAAAAGAAAATATGGAACTGAATATTTAACCCTTAGGAAGAATGGTAAACTTTGTTATTTGTACACACTTTTATTACTGCTTTATTGTTTGTTGTTTTTCTTCGTTAAAGAACGAAACCTTTAGTTTAACGCATTGTAAACAAATATATCATAAAATATATTCAGACCTGTGTGTGTGAATATATGTTTGTGTCTTGTGCAAATTTGCCATTTTTAGTATTTAAGTGTCAAAAGTTTCTTTTGTATTTAATCACTTCCAAATCAATTTGTTTTAGTGTTTCTTATTTTTCGTTTCATAATTAATATTTTGTCTTTGTTCATTTTCTAACGTTTGTTTTCGCTTTCTCTTCAATATGCTTTCCGGGAATTTGGTTTTTGTATTTTGATTTTTTGGTATTCCACCCTGTATTATTGGTGCCCTGTAACATTTACAATTTCCACTCAAATTATCAAAGCAATGATTCTTAGTAATAATGTAATTCCAAACACGGGAATGTTTTGATTTCATATTGATTGAAATTTATAAAACCAATAAATGAAAATTGATTTTTCTCAGAGCCATAAGTTCAATTTTGTGTGACTGAAACCATATAATCACATATTCCTATTTTCAATTTCATCTCGCTCCCTGCACTCATTTTTCAACAGCCGTGGTCGAGTAAGTTGTGGTTTTCTTTACTTTGCTTTTCCCTTTAAATATCCTTTCTTTTTCGTTGAAATTCTCCTTCATCGATTCGTTGATTCCTGCATTTCAAATTGTTTCAGCTTCGGATAGCAAGGATTATTATTTAGTTTGTGAAGTGTTTTGTATTGCTTATGGCTGTCCAAATGAACCAATATCCAAAAGACTCAACCAAAGTCCGTTTTCTTTCTTCTCGTTCATCTTCCTTATTCCCCAAATCTGTGTGGGGATGAATTACCCCACACAGAATTATGTTAACGTAGGTTAGGTTAGGTTGCCGTAAGGGATTATTTTGGGTTATCTGACAGCATCGAATATACCTAGGCTAAATGCTCCTCAATACGCTGATATACAGGATTGTATGAGGAACTCACTTGCCCACCATATACGTCCGTTCAGGAGGAATATATAAAAGTGAAATGAAAATTATATTTGTACGTTATTTTAAGGATGAATAAATTTGTCTTTATATTTTTGAGGTAGGAGTCTACGTCTAATTGCTTAGTATCAGCTACCACAATTTGTCCTGGGTAAGTATCCAAAGAAGAGAAAGGAAGGCGAAAGAGAGAGGGAAGAGGGAGAGAAAGGGAATGAGAAATTGAGTTGTTGAGATTCAATTCTTTTTGCTTAAAGGAAGCTTGAAAAAGAATTTGTTTTATCTCAAGGATTTGGAAATAAAAACAAAGTTGTAATCTGGATTGCTCTTAAAGACTATTTTCTTTAAAAACCCCCAATAATTTTTATGAAATCTATTGCACATTGAAGAAAAAAACCAAAACATAACCAGTTAGAAAAAGTTTCCCAGTTGTTTTTTTTTTTTGTTACGTCTTGCCAACGAAAGCAAAAATACCTTAAGACCAGAATAAGTTCAAAAACTAACCGTAATTAAAAGAAAAAGGAAGTGAGAAATAAGAATGGGAATAACTTTTCATTAAGTGCAAAGAATTGAACAAGTAAGATTTCCTCCTTCACTCTTCCTTTTAATCTCATCTACTTATTTTGCTTCCTCCTTTAAAAACAGATTGACTGAAAAAGATAAAGTCAAAATTGTACGAATCCAATTGAAAGGAAGAGTTTGTTTTTATGATTGTTTTTGTGTACCGTTAGGTGAAAATAAGGTTTTGTGGAAGAATGTAAGAAGAACAAAATCGAAAACTGTTCTTGAAATTCTGGCGATTTAATTTAACTTGCAACTTAATTAATTCGAATGAATTAAATGACTAGAAGCATATTTTCTTAATTTCGGTAATTAATCTAAACGTGGGAAAGTGGGCCAAGGTTCAAATATAATGGTATAAGCTTAAAGTTGGTCGGTCAGAAGACCATCGATCAATTCTATAATAATCAACAATTAAGAATAACAAATAATACGAGAAAATCCCAAAAGAGAATTATTATACTTGAACGAAGTCACAAATATTTTATTGTTAAAGTCACAAAACAAAGTTAACAAAAGTCTAAAGTTGTTACATTTACAACGGCGAATTCCATAAGAAAGGAAAACTCTTCGAGAAAAAGTATCTCTGAAACTTTTTTTGGTTTAATTACTTTAAAATTATTTTAAAAATTATAAAATTTTATTTTCATGATAATGATAAGAGTAATGAATGCGAAAACCATTAGGCATATACACAAAATTGTGTTACTGTTAAATAACTAATTAAGATGTTCAAATGTAAATCCAATTAAGATCAATGAATTGCGAAGCATTCGTATTAATTTTTCTTTTAAATAAGAGTGATTGCGTCGTCAATAAACGAAGCCGCAACCGCAACAGTAAGTGCAACTGCAATGGTAGTACCATAATGGTTTAACATCCACGCCTTTGCTTCTTCTATCCGAAGTCGTTGGATACAACAAAGAGATCAATGGGGGGCAACCGATATTGCAAAAGCAATTATGATAACATTAATACATTTCGCCTAATGAAATTTTCGTGTACTCGTCTGTTTACATCTGGCGATAATTAAATTACATATCCATTATTTCATTCATTGTTTATTTCATGGGGCCTTCCTTCCTCGCATTTGTGCTTCTTCATTTGTTGCCTTTTACTGCTAATACTAAAAAGTTTTAGAGTTTAAGGATATTTAGTGTCTATAATTACAAGTAGTGGTCTTAAAGGAATTTAATTTGTTCCACTGTTAAGCTAGTTAGGTCTTAAAATTTTAAAAGTGCACTTTTTCCAACTTTTTTGGCTATTTGAATATTTTCAGTAAAAACCAAACGCACTGAGAAATTTACATTTTTTAAAAGTTATGAATAACTTAACGAATGATTTGAATCTTGAAGCATCATATCTCTAATGCTTATCAGGTATAAGTAATCGCGTGTAGGAATTGCAACATTTTGATTTCATTGCACTTGTCCAGAAATATGAACAAATTTTCTTCCATTCAAGAGTTACAGATTTTTCAAGGTAAGTTTCTTTTTCGGATTATTGTACTCCGGTAAGGTTTTGTGTTTTGTACAGTGTCCATTACGCAAATACTTCCTGATCTCTTACTTCGGGTGTATTTTTTGAACTGAAACACTTGAAACAGAAATCCTTTTGAATATTGATTCCTCTTGAATCCTCTTGAACATTGAATATAAAAAAGATACCCTTTGAGAAGGATGGTCTGTAGATAAAAAACAAATAAAGGAAGCAAGCGTTACTTGCCGTGTTTTTTTATAATAAATTATTGTGGTTGTGACGCTCAAATTCGAAACCAGCTGCTTCGTAAAAAATAAATCATCTTAAACCAACCTCTAGAACAGCCTTAATAAATGTTTTATTACTAAGTCACGGAATTATTTAGTCCTGGAATGGAAACGGACAATTAAATTGGAGAAATAAACATCTCATATACATCTCGAAATAATTCAGTGATTAAGTTTTAAAATGTTTTAAGGATTTTTTTTCTTGTTAGGCGATTTTATCTCGCAATGTGATGACAACGCAATTGCTAGTACGGTTTCGTTTTTTGTAGCTCTTTAATATCTTATCATTTCACTTATCGAGGCATTCCTCCCACTACACGGCGCGTTCTGAACGCTGTACTAGGTATGACTAGCAGAACTAGAACGAATATCATGTTCAAAAGATTGGTAAAGTTCCGGGTCAAAATACGTATGTGGTGGCGCCTAATATTCAAAATTATTCGAATGACTTTTCGGGTGCACAAAGTGAAATTTTAAAAAAATGAAATTAATCTTTGGTTGACAGAAAAAAGTGAAAAATCTTGCTCATATCTTTCTTTCGTTCTTTCGCTCAGCTTCATTCTTCATTAGGTACAAAAAATTTTTGCGATTAAATCTTTATTCGTTTTAGAAAAGGTTACAGAAAGTAGTTCACAAACAACAAAGTTAAAAAAGAAGGAGCTTCCGAGTAAGAAAAGATTTAGCTAGCGCAGTTTACTCCACTCCGTTTTCACGTATTTTATATTTAATAAGACTGCGCTTAAGAAGTGCATAACATTCGGCATAAATGAAAATGGTAATAAATGAAATATTGAAGTATCGCCGGCTTACAGAGCTCATTGTGACATTAAAACGTTTTACTTTAAGCAACTCAATTGGTTTCATAATGGAAAAAGAAAATTTAAAAATAAAGCCCTCAAAGATATATTCTTATTCTTTGCTCTCTTCAGCCATCTTATTCCCTTCGAATCCATCTATGTATTAGAGTTATCATAAACGATGACCAAAATAATACGACCACATGTGCCACAAGTTATTCCTACTCCCTCGACACACAAATACTTTTCTTCATTTACAGGAACTACAAAGGTTTTGCGTATATTGGGAGATCATGGCTCTGTGTATGTTGGTTTGTTATTTTTGTTAGTGAAATTCGAATTGAAAAGTCGAATCGATTTAAGAGGAAATACAGTCCAATCATTCTAACGCCCCTTTGTTTGGTAACAACTTTTGAATTTCTTTTGTTAGTATTTCATAGTTTATGATAAAAAAACCGCACTGCATGAATATTGTATGAAAAGGTTTTTGCGAACGAATTATGAGTATTTATGAAAAATTTTTCTACTTTAGATATTCAAGAGTTTTTCAAAAAAAATTCAAAAGTTTTTTTAGACAAGAAAAAGTAAACTTATAGGAACCAGGGTGTAATGATGGAGAGAAATGATGAAAGGAAAGAAGCAAAAATGTTTTTATAAATGACGAAGAGGGCAAAAGGATAGAAAATGTTTATGGAAAAATGGAAATATTGAATGAGATGAATACAAATATCACACCCAATACACGCATACGAAGATAGCAATCTATAACATTGTATACATAAAGCAAAAAAGAAAATCTGAGCATAACTACCGTCTAGAGAAATGTCATAGAGAAACCTTATCAATTTGTTATTGAAAACTTCGACGAAATTGATCTTCGAATCTGTCGAGGACATCACACTGATTTAAATTTTTATTTAAATTAATTTATTTATTTTAATTATTTCAACATAAATTGCTTTTAACGAAAACTTTTACTTTTAGCTAATTCCTTTTCACATTCGTATGAATCAGGCTGGTCTGTCTGTAGTTTCAGACATTGCCTGAAAATTTTCTCCTGTATAAAATCGTGTCAGTGCCATAAGGATTCCTCACTCGTGTCCTCATTCCTGTCTTATATATTTATGTACTTCTTGATATACCGTAACGTCACGATTTGTTTTATTTGTTAGTTTTTGGTTTGTAGATACTTAATAATAAATAAGTTATGGACTTCGCTAATCGAAATTTTTTTCGTTGCCCGGCAATAGCTGAAAAGACTTGGAAATGGACACTTTTCTCAAGAGTATAAAGAGTAGAGTCAGACATTTTCGTCTCTTCTTTGCAGAACCTGAGACAACAATGTTTTGTTATTTTTTTTAAGTCCTGCCGATAATTGTTATAACTATTTTCCTCGAAAGAAAGTGTACTTATTCACGCCCTTCTTCGTAAAATACCCGTCATGCTTCTCAATCTTTTTATAGTTCCACTTCGAATACCATTTTTTCAGAAATTTATTAACTTCAGGACTTCAAATTGAAAGACTAACAGAATAATTTCTTAAGGTTTTGAATTTTTTAAATTGTCTTTATGTTATTATGACTTCAAAAAGAATCTTGATCTCTACTTTAGGCTTTGACTTCCGTAGTTTCTGGTGGAAATATTTTTTCCAGAGATCCCAGATTTTCTAATATTTACACAAATCATAAATTAAGAAAAATTTGTATAGCCTACACCCGAAGGTGCGTGGTTAACTTTCTTCTTCTGTATATTCCATATATATTGTTGCTTAGAATCACTTCCTATGTCAATCCGTCCGTTTGTCTGTCTGTCTGTTGAAATCACGATTACAGGGGGAGAATTAATAGAGTCATCGTTATGAAATTTAGCGTGAATATTTTCTGTCATCACAAGCTAAATTGTAGAGCGCTAAATCAGGCTAAATTTACGTCTTCTTTTTATATCATAAAATACTTAAAATTGAATATATCCGGCACAGCTTAAGTTACAGTTAAGAAAATGAAATTTAATTTGAATGTGTAAAAAACCATTATATAAAATAGGGGTGTGGTCTGCATATAACCATCGTAGTTAACCACATCTTGTAAGTGCTTGGAGATATTTAAATGAAATTTTGTACGGGTGGTCATAACGTCATTTTGGAAATTGTAGGAAGCGAGGGTGGCCCGACCACTCAGTTAGAAGTTGGTCATATCTTTCTAACGGTTGTAGATAGTAATGTAAAACAAAAACAAAAATTTATAAGAATTCCAATGTATTTTTTTACAAAGGGCTTGTGAATAAAATTAACGCGAAACACTTGATATTTATTATTTGCAATACCAAAAAGTATGGAAATACTTTGACTGTGCCGAAGTTATCACTCACTGTTTTTGTTACTTTATTCAAATGGGTTTGATCACGTTGGACGAACTTTGCAATGACGACTTTTATCCTCCATTAGTCCCTATGCTGTCCATGTACTCAATCGTGTCCGACTGACCTTTACAAAATGGCGAAGGCTGTCTTGGGATACTGAATGGTGCCTTACTCAATTTTGGGCGCTTGCTATTTGCTATCTGCTATCTTATGTAGCAGAACCAACAAAAAAATGCAGAAAACAAAAAGTTTTTAATGAACTCGTTCAATTATTTGCGCGATTATCTACGCGATGAATTCATCACGTAGTGTGGGCTGCGGGCACTGTCTCCAGTGTGGGCACTCGGTACTGGTCGCGATATCATTACTTTATCAGCTTTATGCATTATGGCAATGGGAGAAGTATTGAGTAAATCCTTTGAGGGCAGAGCAGATTTCTTTTATCTGCCATTTTCGGGCTTCGCGTTCTCGTAGATCTTCCTGAGTCAGAAGTGATGGTGGGGAAGTGGAAATAAGGATGAACACGACTGTATAAAGCAGCAGTCGTTTATTTGCTGTGATTCAACATTTGACGTTCAGCATTCGCCATTTTTAATTGTTCATTCTTAATTTAAAAGTGAAAGAAAATGAATTGAATCGACTTTGTAGCGGTATTTGTTCGCACTATGATTGGATGTGCCGGTGTTGTTGTTGTCGTTGCATCGATTCTTCTGACAATGTCAGAAGTCCGTTGGATTTGCTTTAGCTGATTACACGAGAAGTGCGCGGAAAACATTTTGCAATACATTTAAAAAAAATTTTTTTCGCTCTCTATCTTTCTTTGCCACAATTTCGAGCCTTTTTGCTACCCACTAAGGTGCTTAGTGGTATAAAATTAGCCCAGCATGGAGCAAAAATCTCACTCCTTTTCTTTACTTTTTCGTTGAGAAAAAGTAAGTCCTGTATTATTTCTTTGAGAATCTTTCAACCTCTTTTGTGCCCACTTTATTACTGTCGTTGTTATTTTCTCTGATTTCTGTGCCATTCTTTTTTCTGTTTTCTTTCTTTTTCGTTTTTATTGCTTTGACGATGACGCCAGGCGTTGCCTATTTATCTCTCTCGTGGCCGTATTTCGTCCGCAAATCATTGTCCACAGTTTACCGACTGCAATCGTTTGTGGCGATAGTCATGAATCCCGCTAGCAAGGAAAATATAACATCTAGTAATTGTTTTCCTCATTCTTTTAAGTTGTAACTACGCCGGACTCATGTACAGCCACGCCAGAGAGAGTCCAACGTGCAACATCATACTTTTATGTGACGGTGCTACGTCATGACGTTCTAGCCCACGGCTGTGGGATTCTGTTGGTAAAACGTTTTATACAGTTCGCATTGATATTGGTGTCGATGATGGTGTTGGTGTTGTTGTGTTGCGTGACAATCGTTTTTAATGGCGGTTATTATTAAGGAAACAATTTGAACCCACTTAAAGAAATATTTTGGCAAACGTAAATAAGTTGCGGATAAGGTAATTTAAGCCCAATTCTTTCATTTTCCTTTTCTCGCACCTTTGCAATTGTTATGCTTCCTTCTCCTTATTCTTCTTCTTTCTCTTTTTGTGACTTCGGCTTGCTGCGCACTAAAAGAGACGGGTTGGGAGTAAGAAGGGATTAGTTAATTATTGTGCGTCGTTGTTGCGGTTTTTTGGTAATTTTGTTCTTTTGTGATTCTATAAATTGAAACTTTAGAACCCTTTAGGATTTAAAACTAACATGTCCGCGAGCTTTATCGAACAGAGGATTTTTCTTTGTTCCTTAACATTCGATTCTAATTTTTGATTCAACTATAATTTTTTTCTTGCTTTCCGCTAATACCGCAACTTTATGTTTGCCGACGATTATTAAATAATTTCCAAAAGGTGATTCACCAAAGAGCTATTCATATAAATTATTCCAAATATCGTATATGAATGCGTTAAAATTAACTGGCAAACTCAGGATCAAATATTCTGCTGGTCATTTAGCCATTTTATAACGCAATTTAGGAATATTTTGGTTACTTTACTCTCGATTGAAATTTGGATTAACGCAAACGAGACAAATATTGATATTTAAAATTTGTCTTGAGCTCTCGTAACGACTACAAGGGATAGAAATTCGATTATTCGATTAAAATTTTAAGCACACAAGAGGAAAGAGATGCCATATTAAATGAATACATAATTAACTAAATTTGATTAAATAAATTTAAAGTTCAAATTTGAACTCGAAAGGGGGCAGAAGATGGTTCAGAATGTTGTTACCTTCGCTGCTGTTGATGCTGAGGTTCTTTCTGATTTATAGTTAATTATTTCCTTCTTTAAGTAGTTTTTATTAATTTTTATTATCTTTACGGTGGTCAGCCACTAACGTAGTAAACCAAATTTCCATGCTATTTATAATCGCTAAACCCCTTCAATACTTGATTCGACTTCTATGAAACCTACAACTGGAATTTATTGAATAAATTATAGTCATCCGTTCGAAAACGTTTGAAAGTATTCGACTCTATTTCCTAAAACCTGCAAATAGGGCTTATTTGATCTACCCAAAAGTTTTCTTTCTGGATCTATCTGCATGACTATTTCCATATGCGTTTTCCTGTCTCTGCGTGCATTGTTTTTGGTAGACTAAAATTAAACAAAAGGAAGAGCCAGCTTAAATTGTCATCTAACGCTAATCGAATACTGCAGCGAATTGCAAGCATATTTCAAATTATTTGCTTTGCGCGATTGCCGGTCCTTAATCATCATTCCTACTGCGACTAATAATGGTGATCTGTTTTCAGTTTTATAGGGTGCATACCCACACGCAGCCTTTCACCTGAAATAGCTCATATAACGTTTTCTCTGCGGGAGTTATTCTGCCCATTCACTCCATTTCATTTGTTTTTTAGTTTTTACCAAACACAAGTTTGCAATTAATTTTTCTTAGGCAAGGAATAAATCGGCTCAGATGGGCAAATTTATTAAAATATGTATTTGAAAATCTTTATAAAAATGCGATATTGGTTGTTTATAAAATATTTATGAAATTTAGCAGCCACCTAATTAATCAATAGTTTGTGGTTATATTCTGATATTAGTGAGAAAAACAGCATGACTACTAAAGACGCTTCAGTTACGGTACAAGTCCTTGAAAAAGTAAGCGAGAACCATGCCTTTAAAAGTAAAGTATTATAAGGATAATAATTGAGAAAGAAATTCAGAATATCATGTTCTTGATATTCTGATGGAGGTGGTACACACAATTCCTTCTTATTCTTTTAGATATATTTTAAGTACACAAATTGAGACTTCCATAAAATAACCCTCAATGTTACACCCTACTCCCAAAAAATAAAGGACGCATTCAGTTTGTTCCACATTAAAGGAGATGAAACATATTTGATATTCTGATTTGATTTGATATTCTGATCAAATTTAGCATAAGTATTCTTTATTATCGTAATCTGTTTACTCACCTGCGAAAATTAGATTATTTGCAAGAAATTAATTTGGTCCGCACCACCACCACAATTATAAAGGAGACTTGATTACGTGAGAATGGGTGGAGGTATTGTTATGAAATGTGGCACGATATTCTGTTTTCGGAAATTGTTTGGTATTGAAAATAAGCGGAATCTGGTTATACTGAATAGTGTCATGACTACTCTTTGTGAAATAAAAATGGAAACTCCGTTTTTCAGTCGGAAGTGAAATTCTAAGGCACATTTTTTGACCGATATGACAGTATTGAACATTATAAATCCATCCAAAAGATGGACGTATCGTGCCCACTGTGCGTAATTTATTTGAAAATTGTGTTAAAAATGCGTTAGTGTATCCGAATTAGCCATTTAAATTGGGCGTGCGCCGTCCACTATTTATACGAATTTCACTTCAAATTTATATTAAGGGTTTAGGGTACACCAGCGTCGGCCATGCCGACGTTAACGTTCCTACTTGTTTTGTTTTATTTTTTATTCCTTGAAAAAAAGTGTTGTTTCAAAAACAAAACAGTTATTTAACACAAAAAAAATCGATAATTCAAAAACATGTTGCTGGCCCAGAAAATTTCTGTTTGCACTTAGTTTGTTGTTGTGCCGTCAGGTTAGCTATTCATAAGAATTGAAGAGTTGTGCAAAAAAATATCTACTCTATATTCTTTGCATGTGCGTTGTAAATATTTATCTAAATAAATTCCAAAAGAATCATTGTTTCCAGGCGCGATCAGTTGTTTCGGTTTAAGAAATGTTTCTGCAACATTTGGAATATTTTTTCCTATTTTGAGTTAATGCGCACGTACCAATTATTGGAAGAGACATTCTTGACATTTGACTTTCCTCTCTTGAGAGCAAAAGCAAAATTTCCCCGCTGTTCGTTGTTGTTTTATTTATAAGAAATCGAGATTAATTTATAAATTTGTTTTTACTCGAAGCTGTTGACCAAAGAACACTTTTACATGAATGCGAAAATGTGGTTTGGAGTGCTTCCGACCAATTGTCACCTTATGGTTCTTAAATATAAATTTACTTTTAATTGTTTACGCTGTAAAGTTTACAAGATAAAAAACCTTAACAAGATTAAGAAATTAAGCAAATATTTTATGAATATTAAAATTCAGGGATTATCACTGAACCTTAACACATGTATTTGTCACAAACCTTAACAAATACAGAAATATAAAATCATAATTTCCAAATTATTAACTTTTTGCATTAATTCTTGCTCGTTGTCGATGGAATTGCGATTATTGGAGGACGTTTTTTGAGTCTCCACAAGAAACATCGGGGTCCAAACAAGTCGTTGGCAACACAAACTAGTGGCGTATAACCAGAGTGCGGAATTGCTCGCTCATGATCTGCTCAGCTCACCAGCGCGAGCCGATTGAAATTTTTCATCGGCTCACAGCTCACGAGCGAGAGCCAACCAAAATTTTTTTCAGCTCACGCTCATGAGCTGTGAGCAGATCAGATAGCTCGCGCTCGTGAGCGATAAGCCGAAGAAAAACTTCAGTCAGCTCGCGCTCGTGAGCTGAGCAACATCGTCCAGCTCACAGCTCAGAGTGTGAGCTGAAAGTGCAGCTCATGAGCGCTCGTGAGCAGATTTGAAGAAATATGTATAAATTGGTAAGCGTTAATATGTAAAATAGCAATTCGTTAAATGTTGGCGCTGGGAAGTGGGTGGTGATAAGCTAAGTGTTCACAAAAGGGTTTTTTAGCCAATTTTTTTATTGCGCCAATAGATATGAAATGTAATGAAACAGATTTGGAAGTTGGTCTGAGATGGGCGTGAACACTAAAAATGGGCGGAAGGGTCGTCTTTCTATAAAAATTACTTTGCGCTAATCGATGGCAAGTATCGCCAAACGGATTTGAGACATAGTGGCAGGATGTTACAAACGGGTTCGGAGAGGGTCACTTTTACCAAACAATTTTTATTGTACCAAGCGGTACCAAACATATCCAAAAATAACATTCAAATACATTTATGTGAGATTTAACAGAAATACTTTTTCTTTACTTTTACTTTTTTTTCTATTACTTTTTAAAATTGTTTTATTGCACCAATAAATACAAAAATCATAAAAGGAATCTTGAACATAAAAAAAGGAGAAGAGAAGTGTGGGTGAAGACCTTTTATCATTCGTCTTATAAGGCCCACTCTGATATGAACGCTCATAAAATCGCGATACAATTCTGAACTTTTTTACCCGAAGCAAACATGCATATACAAATAGCCTACGATTCCCAAGAATATTGTGCATATGAACGAGAGGGTAATAAATCAGGGACACTGATCCTTGTAGCGGACTTTTGTTATCGTTTCTGTGAAATTCAGTAGGTATATACATTTTGCTGCATAAATAATTGTGACCTTGAAGAAATAAGTAAACGGATCATAAATATTTGCGGAATATCCGACTAAGTAGCAAGCATCAATATTATGAAAAAGGGTTAGCTGTAACAGCTTTCTGCAAAAATTGTTAGAGCAAAGGTTTTTGTTCCAAATATACAGGTAGGTATTTAAAAGATCAATAAAATAATAATTACTGCATGTTGTCACAACAGTGTTACAGGCAACTGTATAAGTTCTGGTTTATTATTGGTGAAGCGCTATTGAACTTCTTTGTCGGATCTTCATATTCTTTTTAAGGAAGTTTCCAAGTTTTGTATAAAACAATTGATAACTCAATAGTTGTGTTAATTCGTGGTGATTCTTAAAAGAACATAGTTGTTGAGTGCACAATTTAAAGAAAAATATAATATCATGGCAGCAAATAATTTGGTTTCAAAAAATTTTGTTTACCTTACTGAAGAAAATAAATCAAAGTGCTTAATATGTGATAAAAAGCTAATAGGACGTAAATTATCCAATCTTAAGCTTTTGCATAAAATTGACGAAAATACGGAACCGGATAATTCTACTGGAAATGACGATAATTGTACTGAATCTACAAATAAAAAACAGCGGAGTATTTTTTTAAAAAGCCACGTTAATAAAAGTTCATTTATAAAATGTTGCGTAAAGCTGGCAGCTGTGGATACTATTCCGTTTAGAACGTTCGACAAGCCAGATTCATTGAGACCACTAACTGAACCTTATGAAGAAAAATTCAAAATTTTTATGAATTCAAAAAATATTGCAGCATCAATACAAACATCAGGCACGAAAATTCAAGAAATAATTTTTAGAAGAGTGCATAAAGAGTTGGTCTCATTAAAAGTAGACATAGCTACAAGGATGGATAGAAGTGTATTAGGCATTAACGTGCAATACATAAAAGATAACAAAATATGTGTAAATACTATCGGTACGAAAACTTTGTGAAGTAATTTTCACAAAAAGCCATGTACTAATCTCTTTTTCGTTATATTTTTAGGTATGATACAGTTACACAAACATCATGCGGCTGCTTTTTTAAAAGAATTAAATTTGAAATGCCTGAAGTTGTATAATATTAATATAAATCAAATCTATTCAAATACCACGGACAATGGCGCTAATGTGATCAAGCTCAACAGAATGCTTCAAGAATTACAGGAAGAGCATTTTAGTGAAGAAAATTTTTGTTCGCTCGGAACTTCGATTGTTCAGATGGAAGAAACTGTTCACACAAATTTGGCTTCTGTGTTATCAGTTGTGAGGTGTGCTGCGCACACAATTCAACTAGCGGCGTATGATGTAATAAAAACCTTAGAACCCCATATAGCAGACTGCAGATGTGCCGCAAAAAGAATAAGAATCCTAATTAGAAGCTGTGGGAGTAATACAGAAACGCCAAGATTGGACAACGTCACTAGATGGAATTCCACATTTGACATGGTAATTTCCTTGCAAAAACAAAAGATATATGTGGAAATGATGAGATTCCAAGTTAACAGCGATATTCCCGACATAAATTGGGAATTCATAACAAATTTTGTAGCGGCGTTTAGTCCATTAGCTGAATGCACCAAGAAATTACAGAGTGAGCAGTATATAATCGGAGACTTTTATAGAGATTGGATGACTTGCGAAATAGAACTAGAAGACGTGGAGGCAGTAACACCGTATAGCACTGTATTGTTGCGAGCAGTGCAAAACCGCAAAATGATGCCTTCCTCGCAGCAATATATTTTGGTTCCATCCGTTGGAATTCGTGAACGTGTTAAAAATTTCAGATGGAATGTAATTTATTGATAGTTCTACAATTATCGAAATTATGAACGTGTTTTCATGGCGATAACTAAAAAGTAGAGGAAAAGGAGAGGGCCCAGGATCGATCGTTGGGGAACACCAGAAAGCAATGGTAAAAAGGAAGACATTTTGTTGTGAACAGCGACACATTGCCGCCTCTCAGATAGATAAGAACGTAAAAAGTTACACGTTTCAGCCGAAAAATTAAATTTAACTACCAGTTTGTTGAGTAAAATCGTGTGATTGACTGAATCAAATGCTTTTGAGAAATCCAATAATGTTAGAAATGATACATATGATTTTGCCATTGCTATACGCAAATTATCGATGACTAAGGTCAATGCAGTGATACAGCTTCTATTGGACCGGAAACCAGACTGATAGTCGCCTAACAGATTATTAGTCGATACAAAAGCAAGGATTTGATCGCTAACTAGTTTTTCAAAAACTTTAGATATAAATGGTAGGATTGCTATTGGCCGAAAGTCATTAACTCCATTGTTGTTTTTTTTTTGGGAATTGGAATGATTTTAGTATTTTTCCAAATTGTAGGGAAAGCTGCAAAGGCTATGATTGAATTAAACAAGTACGTAAAGTATTTACTCATAAACGGCAAAATAATTTTAATAAATTTAGGACTAATACCATCAAGACCATTTGATTTGATAGATTGAAACGCTTTGAGGACATCATGTTCATTCACGCAAGCTAAAGCAAAATTGTCGCAGTGGACATTAGAACGAAGGTTATTAGCATAGTGGCCATTTGGAGCAACAAAATTATTTTGATGTGCCAAAAAATTATAATTAATTTCTTCGCAGTCGACATCTTGTGGGATTTCAGGAGAGTTTTTACCGATACCAATATTCTTTATATTATTCCAAATTAATTTTGACGACTGGGGTCGATGAAATTTCATGCCAAAGAACTTAATTTTGGAAGCTATTATTTTGGCGTTTACTTGGTTGCGTAGTCGTCGAAAAAGTACTTGAAATTCAGTAATTTTAAACTTCTTCCATTTCTTGTAGACTAAATCACGTTGTCGCATCAGATTTATAATATTAGGTGTAATCCAAGCAGGTCTATCAAGCAGCAATACTTTATTAACGATAGGAACGTGCTTGTTGTGGAGAGAGGTGAGATTATTGGTTAAAAACACAACTTGGTCATTGATCATAGGCATGTAGTAAATACTCTCCCAATTTATTGAATGCAACTCTAGCATGAGTGACATATAATTAACACGATTATAGTTCCTGTAGTAAACCTTATCAACAGACACAGGAGTAGTAGCTGCATTAAAAGAGTAAGTAAGTAATAAGAGGTCATGGGAAGAGAAACCAGGGGCATCTACCTGCTGATATAAGAGAACTTTACGCATGTTGCTAACAAACATCAGGTCGATAAGATTACATGATCGTTTGGAAAAGTGAGAGGGAAAGGAATTGTTGATTAAATCAAGATTCAAGGATAACATTGCTTGAATAAAAATATTGGATTCCCTTTTGTTTAAAGCATTGCAGTTGAAATCGCCACAACAATTATTTCAGTATATATGCAAGAAAGCTGCTCAAGACTCGCTCAACGCTCGTCACGCTCGACATTTTCGTCATTAGTTCCGGATGGTTCGGCAGGTACTGGCGCTATACCCAAAGTACCACGAACAAAACTTTCAAATGAATGTAGGGGCGTATCATCCGTCGTTGTCCCGCCTTCTATGTTGCCAACAAAGAAACTCCAGGTGGTTCAACCCCGTAAAAACATTTTTATCTCACGATTTGCTTCTAACACAACCGTTGAAGACGTCCGTGAGCATATAAACTCCCAGCTGGGAATAATTGACACGAGCATTTCTATAAGAAAGTTTAAATTTCTTAAAAAAAGATCATATTCTTCTTTTGTTATAAATTTGCCTGTCCATTTAATAAATCGTGTCAGGGATCAAACTTTTTGGCCTGATAGTGCCATTGTGAAGGATTATGTTTTTAGGCCTAAGCAAACTAATGGCAATATCGCGATCATGCAAAGTACTGATGCTGCTTCAAAAAACTAATGTATTTCTCCTCTGATATTATTTATCAAAACGTCAGAGGATTAAGCACTAAATTGACTGATACCTTCATAAGAAGTATTAATTTTGAATACAACGTTATAGTACTTTCTGAAACATGGCTGAAGCCTTGTGTTCTTAACTCCGAAATTTTTGGAAATAACTATGTTGTTTATCGGAAAGATCGAAACCGATTACTTACTAATTTAACTAGAGGTGGTGGAGTCATGATTGCAGTAAACTGTAGATATTCCTCACGTGAGATTATTCTTGAGGAGGCATTTGAAATTGAATTATGTTGTGTTAATATCAAGCTTGAATCCGTAAATTTATTCATCTGCTGCTCCTATATTCCACCAAATTCCAGTGTTGAAATCTATAACACTCATTTGCGGTGTATAAAAAATATCTCAGATAATTTACAAAAAACGGAATGTCTTATGGTCTTAGGCGATTTCAATCTACCTAATATAAACTGGGAAAAATGTGTAGAGGATCCATCAATCCTCTTGCCATCAACTGAAAGATTTAATACATGTTATCATCAATTCCTTGATGACTTGTTTTCTGGAGGTCTGTTCCAAATAAATGACGTATGTAATTATAATAAACGTCTCTTGGATCTTGTATTTGTTGACAACAAAGATATATTCGAACTATCACGATTTGAACCTCTTATACCACCGGAGGATAAGCACCACCCTACGTTAAAAGTTAATGTATTATGGTCTTCCAAAAAGTACCAACGCAAAATTTTAGGTAGAAACCCTAAGAAATTCAGCTTTAAAAATACAAATTACATAGTTTTGAAAAATAATATTTGTTCACTTAACTGGGATCTCATTTTACGTCTTAATGAATTATCTTCATCATGCTTGGACTTTGCACTGGTTTCATTTTATAATACCTTACTGGAGTCTTTTAATTCCTCCGTGCCTTTACGTAGAGCTCCACCAGATTCAAGCCCTACTTGGTTTACTAAAAAACTGCGTGCTCTAAGGATGGTAAAAACAAAACGATACAAATTGTATTGTAAAATGCATACTTCTACAAATTTGCTTAAATATTTATCTGCAAGAAAAAACTATCAACGGCTATGTAAGCAGTCATACAAGGAGTATATTTCAAGAATTAAAAACAACTTACTATCCGATCCTAAATCATTTTGGGATTTTATAAATACCAAAAGAAAATGTGCGGCCTTTCCAACTTTCATGAAACACGAAGAAATTGAGTCTAATAATGCAGAAATTATTTGCAATCTCTTTGCGGAATATTTTAAATCAACGTATTCAACTACAAATTATTGTTTGGAGAGCTACCCCTATAATGTTGCCTCAGTTTCAGTTGTACAACCTTTAGTTGAAAAGTCCACAGTGCTGAATGCCCTAAAGGATATTAAGTGCTCTTATAATCCAGGCCCTGACAGTGTTCCATCGTGTATTTTAAAATATTGTGCCGATGAACTGATTCTACCCATTACTGCCTTGTTTGATTCGTCTCTACGTTCTGGTTATTTCCCTCTTGCATGGAAGTCTTCGTTTATTATCCCAATACATAAATCTGGAAATAGACAACTTATTAAGAATTATCGTGGCATCGCAAAACTTAGTGCGCTGCCTAAGGTTTTTGAGAAGATAATTTTTGATCAAATTTCATGTTCAGTTAATGCTTCTATCTCACCAGTTCAGCATGGATTTCGAGCGGGAAAATCAACTACAACAAACCTGTTGGAATTTGTTTCTAGAACAATAAGTAACTTCAACCTAGGTTTACAAACTGATGTCATTTATATGGACTTTAGTAAGGCATTTGATGTGGTCAACCATAATTTACTTATTTTAAAATTGGAATTATTCGGATTTCCTCCAATTTTTACTAAATGTATTGCTTCCTATCTTCAAAATCGATCTCTAACCGTACTTTACAAAAATGAAAAGTCATATGATTTTCCTGTTACCTCTGGTGTTCCTCAAGGAAGTCATTTGGGACCATTATTGTTTCTGGTATTTTTAAACGATTTGCCAACAATTTTAAAAAGTGCGAATGTATTAATGTTCGCTGATGATGTAAAGTTATTTCCTTCGCATAAGAATGAGATGGATGCCGTGCTTCTCCAATCTGATTTGGATCAATTGAGTAGATGGTGCAATGTAAATTGCATGAACCTGAATCTAAATAAATGCTACCAGATGACTTTTTCTAGATCCTGTCCTGTAATCTTCAATTATGCTATTACAGATAAAAAATTGGACATATTGGAAACTGTTAATGATCTTGGAGTGGTTCTTGATCATAAATTACGCTTTCATGTGCATATAAACCGCATGTGTAGTAAAGCCAACAGTGTACTAGGATGTATAAAACGTTGGGCGAAAGAATTTAACGATCCTTATATTACTAAACTTTTATTTACCTCACTGGTAAGGCCTACTTTGGAGTATGCTTCGCCCGTCTGGAGCCCATACTATAATTTCTACATCTCAAAAATCGAATCAGTGCAAAAGCAGTTTCTGCTTTTCTGCCTGCGAAATCTTCGATGGGATCCTGTTCGGAGATTATCTCCTTATGAGTCCAGATTGAAGCTTATTAACTTACCTTCATTAGTTAATCGAAGAAAAATGCTTAACAGTACTTTTATACTGGATTTACTTCAAGGCGCCATGGATAGTCCATATTTGTTAAGCAAAATTCAAGTTAACATACCTCGTAGTAATAGTAGAAGGAATGATTTCCTGTATCTTAGTTTTTGTAGGTCATCATATCTAATGTATGAGCCTTTTCGTAATGCCTGTATTGACTTTAATTTTGTATATTCAGTTATAAATTTTTCTGATTCTATTAATACGACTAAACATAAAATATTACAATATCTATCTAACTAATTAATACTGTTGTAACTATAAAGCTGTAGATAGGCTTAGTTCCAAATCTTTATTTATTTTAATGAATAAATGAATAAATGAATAAATGAAATGAATAAAGAGTATTTAGGAACTGTTGGAAACATATCCCTTTATTAGGTCTATAGACCGTACTTAACAAAATTTTCCTGCTAGCTTGAGATATTTCTAGAAAAATAAATTCAGAGAGGCAATCAGGATTAGAATTAGTAATCAAGCGACAATTAATACTATTTTTAATAAATACAGCCACCCCACCTCCCATACGTAGCTGGCGGTCTGAGCGAAAAATTTTATATCCCTTAAGTCTATAAAAGTTATTAGGAATTACTGGAAGAAACCAAGTCTCTGAAACGGATATAACATCAATATCTGAGCTACTGAATATTTGTCTAAATTCATCACCTTTAGAGGCCAGGCTCTTCGCATTTATATGAACAATCTTAAGCCCAGAGTTACGATTACAGAGGACACGTAGTAAAGGGATAAGCAGTTTGTTGCCTCCACGACCACAAACCACCCCGTTACTAGAGGATAATGGTCCTACAGCGAGGGCAGGTATTGTGGGGAATTAGCTTGTCATCAACAAAGGCAGTATAGAAGTTTATTGAATAAGAAATGACTAAGAGAGAATAATAATAATCAAGAGAGTAAGACCAAAAGAGAGGCAGAGAGGTAAGAAAAAGAAAGAAAACAAGAGAGAAGAAACCTAAACAAACAATCATGAGAATAAATTAAATTAAATGCTAACGTTTTTGTCCGATGATTCCGCTGAATGGTCTGTAATCATTACGGAGTTATCCAGAATTGCAGCATTAAGCATTTCAGAACTTTTAATATGCATGAAGGCTGCTCTTTCGCTCAATTAAATGAAAACCATACCACGACGTGTATAGGCCGAGTGAATCTGCTTTCTCCTTTTTAAATTGGACGTTCTTAAGAGAAAAGCCCGATTCCTCGTGGTGAGGCTCTCATTAGCATAAAATTTAACATTAGAAGAGAGACCTAAGTCATTGAGTTGAAGAGAACGTTTTGATGCCTTGCGAAAACTCGATGCTGCCCTCAGGAACCTGTTTCTCTCAGAAGAGTCTACGAAGCTCAAAATGATTGGAGGAGAAATAGAGTCAGATGAATTAATGTTAGAACTCACTCTACTAAGAGCACGATAAGCACGGCTGAGCCGAGCTCCATTAAATCCTATGGTTTAGCACAACGTCGAAAAGATCTTATGTATATCCTCGTCCTTGATAAAAGGAACACCAAACATAACAGCATCAGTGGAAATCATTCTCCGCTCAACATTGTCGATACGCTCCAGAGCTTCATCCAGCTGGTGACAGTAATTCGTAACTTCGGTTGATGAGGAATCCACAACATCCATACGCGCGGAAAGATTCTTGATGGCTTCATCCGATTTCGCAAATTCCATCTCCCAATCAGCTTCGAGTTTGCGGATTTTGGTGCTAAAGTCATCGCGAAGAGAGCGTAGCTCCTGTCGTAGCATTCAACTCTTCACGAAGCGTGTTGATTTCGGTCTTAACAACTTTCGAAAGATTTTCGTTAAATTTTAAAAAACCGCTCATCCGTCACTTGTAGGAAAGCAGAAGAGTCAGCAATGCCTACTGACGGTGTTTTGTTAGGAGTTTGAGACTCAATAACGGCAGATTTTGTTCCTTTGTTCGATCTCAAATTTAATTTATCAATATGTGAAATGGAATCAACACTTTCAAAAGAATTCACCAGAATCAGTAAAAAGATATTTTACACCGTCAGATTAAAAAAAAAAGACAAGACAGACGTCGATCAACCACAGCAAAACGGACAACTTGAAAACGCGTCTATTCCACTCTAGTGTACATTCTAGTGTCGCATCAAATACCAAAGCATTTTTGAGAAGAATTATTAAACTATGTTTAACTAAATGTCTAAGGCTTTGAATATCTAGTTTTCTTTTTGGTTGAAAATGGAAAAAACATCTATAAATTGAACTACAATAATAATTTCAAAACAGAAGCACGAAAATTGATAAAAATTATTGAAGCCAAAGGAAACTTCAAGAGTCATTAGGTATTAGCTCGGATGTATATCTTCAACGCTAGTTTTCTGAAAGTACCAGCTAAAATAAGAACATTTTAATAGGAAATTAAGTTACAATAATCCATCATCACTTCTATTTTTTATCTCGTTTCTGAATTCCTGTATAGTTTTCACAGATACTGAAATTTTATTGTAAACATTTTGCAACTGAAGGAAACGAGACTACCTATTTGTTTTCTCTGATTTATTTTCAAAATAAAAGATTCATATTGCTTTAATAAGATAGCTCCTCAAATATTTTCTTAATAAAATTGAATCTTTTATTAAGAAAATATTAGAGAAGTGGTCTTATTAAAGAAATTCAAATCCCCCACCTTGGAAATAAATAAAAGGGAATAAAAAGGCTGTCTAGTTTCGTACAGTTGAAAAATGTTTGCAATTATTTTGGTGCATTTTATTGAAAAATGTGACACCTACAAAAAGTATTGGTGTTATTGTACTTTTTATTTTATTTTATTTTTAGTTGTTGTTCCTATTGCTTTGAATAGCTATTATAATTAATATTCTATTTTGTACTAATGTACTAATGTAATGTAATGTAATGTAATACACTAACACTAAATTGTATCTCAATACACTTTTAATCATATCTTACCGTCCACGATTAAAACTTTTGGTTCAACTTAACTATTGCTACAGTTTTTTCTATTGCATAAAATATTTTAATTTTTTACATATGGAAAAATTAAAAAAAAATCCATTTGTCTTTCCATGCATTCAAATTATTTTATTTTGTGTCCTTAACGTGCAAAATTGGAAACTTGAATAAATTAATATATTTTCAAAAGTGTAATGTTTATTTATTGCCTTCAACACATTTCGAAAAAAGAAGAACGATTTCATTGCTATTTGAATATTTATCTAAAACATGTTTGTCTATATTTATTTTTCGTCTTTAAGCATTTGGTTTGAAAAATTTTAGTCTCTTTTGTTTTAAAGCGTACAAAAGTGTGTAAACAAAAAAGAAAAGAGAAAATGCATATCCATTGAAATTGCTTTACATCACACCATCGCCGCCACAACAGAACTAGCAGATACCATCATCATCATGATCAGGAGTGACTCGATAGTGACAGCAGTAGTGCGAATGCTAGCGATTGGAAGCGCAGGAAAATATTTTAATATTGTAGCCAAAATGGCTACACGTATCCGGTTCCATCGATGTGCATTTCTTTTCGTATCGCATTATTTGAACAGACAGACACGAATGAATATGACGTTCGAAGAAACGTAGAGGGGAGGGAAGAAAACTAAAACAATATGGATTAGAGGTTGAAGGTAACGAAGGAAAGAGGGCAGCAGGTTAGTGAGCAAAGAAGGAAAAAAAGAAATGGATTAAACAGAAAAGTTAGTGCAGAAGCATTTAAAAAGGTTCATATTTGAGTAACAAAGAAACAAAGACTTTTGCTTTCAACAGTTACCAATTACCAGTAGCCAATAGCCATAAATGTAGTTTCAATGGCTTTTGATGCGAAATCAATGAAATTATCATTTGTAGTTCGTTATTGCTGCGATATGAAAATTGTAACCGCCTTTCTCCATATATAATACACTTACCACACATTCGTTTCCATCTGACCCACACGAGCCTTCTCCCCACAATCCACTATCCTCGCTTACTGGGGTTTTATGTTACTTGCTCTTTTCGAATGCGATGTTTTAAGCAATACTATTGGTTCCTTTATCATCTTATTTTCATACTTTCATAGTTTTTATCAAGTATGTGGTTGCATGAGCGAATTATTATGAACTCCTTGAGCGTACTAGTGGTTTTATTTAGTTCTTCTATTGTGTCTCTTTTACCCGCCTCTTCTATCCTATGTCGCCACGTCATAGATATCTACTACATTTACATTCAAATTGCTCGACCGTCTATCTATCCGTCTATGTATCTGTTCGTCTGGAAAGTTTGCAACCTGTTTGCCGCTGTCCCTGTCAGTCCGTTTTTGGCGCGCACTTCTCAAATATGTGTCGATGTACACTTTTATTAGAAGCATTGTATTTGTATAACCTGATGTGTGTCACACGCGGTTTCTCCCATTCTTTAGCGTGTTCGTGAACCATGTCGTGGTTCATCGTGTCTTGCCTTGTACAATCCGTGTCTTGCCTTGCACAAGCGTTGTGATATCTTAAATTTAGTAAAATTGCTGGTTTCTTCTCTGCAAAATTGTGTCAATAACGTAAAATCAAGTAGTATTTCCGCTTTTCTTAGAAGCGTGGATGATAAAATATTTCACTGAATGTTGTAAAAGGCTGGTATCACGGTGTGGAATGTGAGGGGTAGAACAATATCAAGTGGCACATCTAAATCTGTCTGGTGTTCTTTCATTTCCTTGAGGATGTATATGATAAGTTGAAAAGTTGGGATATTTTGACGATATTGCAGAAAGTGATGATTCCGCTTTTATCCATTAATGCAAGAAAAAATTCTCTTCGGTTATTCTGAGGAATTACCGACTAGCATTACCGACTAGCACCGACATAAATTTAATTCATTTTTGGTTATTTAAATTAAAATACTTTTTTACAATTTTTCGTTATTAGCGCGTTATATAACCGTTGTTGTTTGTACGATATACATTTGCAAATTGATGTTTGTTCTTTTTAAATTGTAAGAATATCTGCAAATATCTGTAAATTGTTTTCTAATGAAGCAAATATTTTTAGTAATGAGAATGTAAAAACTCGAATAAATCTTACTGCCGTTGAATCTATTGGCTATTCTGGTTCTCGTGATAATTAATTGCGACTGGTATGCAATAGTATTATTAAATAAATACTCGTAAGATCCATGAATTATCCTTTTAGCCTCTGTCCATGAGAAAGATAAACAATCTACATTGAATCTACATTGACTTTGTAATTCGACCTGTTAGACCCCAAGCATGGTTCAAATAATTTCCTTCCTCCAATTCATTTTTAATTAACTAAGAAATTTCTTGAGCGTTTCTTACACCGGATTCTTACACATTTGGCCCTCTTTTACTACCTCTTCATTTCTCTACTTCTTCTTTTGTCCCTTGAGGGATAATTATAAATTAAATTCTTTGTTTTAATCTGACACTTGTGTCAGAGAAATGCAGGAAACATTTTCTCCTTAGTTTTTCTCTCGAACAGATACAATTTGGTCGTTATTAAAATTAGATTTAACAAGGGTATAACCGGGTGTATAGGACGGCAACGGGTACTACTGGTAGCAGCTGATGGCAATGATGACGATAATGCTGAAGAGGCGCAAATAGGGACAATTTATTGAAATAAGGAAAAGTAGGATATTCCCTTTTCGCGAGCGGACGAATCAAATCGTGATAAGAAACCGATGTTAAACGAAGAGAAGGGTCAAAACCCGATTAATTTTTCTATTTTGTATCTCATGATGTTGTATCCTTAACCCTATTTCTCGTATTATACTTACCAAAATAAACCATTTTGTTGAGGAATTTGTTTTAAATTCTTACTAATTCTAAAAATTATTTAATTCTTATTTTTCCTTTAGGCTTATAAGCTTATTATCCTGCTTGTTCGTTTGAACTCTTATTTCTTAAGACTTATGTATTTCTTAAGATGGCCTCATATACATAATAATATTTTATAATTTAATCATGTGCTATATTTCAAAAGAAAACGTGCGACTTTCATTCTTGAATTACATGACAATTACGTTTTACCCCACTTCCAAATTCTATCTCTCTCAACGATTTGTAGCGTTGTCCTTAATACCAGAAGAAGCGTGTAATCTTAGAATGAATTTTATTTTCTTCTGAATCAGATCAGATGGTATGACCTAGCCGGACAACTTGGTATGGTTCCCAAAGGGCCGGATAGAAAAAAGGAATTGAACAGTTTCACTGCGGTTACCGACATTTTATCTGAGACTAATACGGCTTAAAAGGGTTAAGTGACGTCTAAATAATAAATCTTTAGGTGAGAATTTCTGATATATCCGGTTTCCATCTCTTTTTTTACTTATGGCATCTTTTTTCTGATGTTTCTCCGATGGTGGTAGGAACCGTATAAATATTTTTTATAGATTACTTGATTAGGGCTGAAATATGAACCGCAAGACTACAAAAGCAGTAAGAACAAAAACTGAGAAATTGTTGTGCATAACTTAATTAATACCAGTCACTGAAAATCACTCCATTTTAATACGATTATCAACTGTTACTTCTAAAATTATAATTTTAATAAATTTGCCGTTATCTAGGTCAAGAAGATAATTAATGAATGGATAATAGAAGTGATATATTTCCCTGATATAAATTGTATGCATTTCTATCTCCTATTCCTTTATAATTTCTTTCAAGGCCGAACAATTTTTATTCAGAAAATAATTATATTTGCGATATCATTCTTATTTCCATTACTATCCAAGACTATAAAATATTCTTAATTCTTTCCATCAATTATACGATCAAATCATTTTATTGTCATTAATAAGTGGAAAAATTGTCAATTCAAATGGTAAAACACTTGCGCAAGAAAAAGTTTTCGTTTTCAACAAAAAAATATTTGTAAACCATTGTCAGTTTTATAAATAATGGAGAACGCTCTTCTTTTGACCGACTTTTTCAATCGCCCCAAGATTAATCTTAAGTTTAATTTAATAACCATTCCTCTTCCCATTCAGCCCGACACTACTCAAGCATGAAGTCATAAAATCACTAAACAAGACGGGCAAAGGAGCCTGTGCCTTTAAACTTATACTTTATAGATTGCAAAATTTCGGAAAAGGCGCAAATAAACAAGAGCCGAGAGGAAAAATATCGACAAGGGAAAGGTTAAGAGAATTGAATTATCAAAAGCGTAATGTAATTACATTAAATTTTATTTCTTTTTTTTTATTTTAAGCAAATTTTAAACTTCGACACATATACAGATTTCCTGGAATAAGCTTTTTAAATTAATTTAAAACATAATTCTTAAGGAATGAGTATCATAATTATCCGAGCGTTGAATAATCTATAAGGCTCTGTCTTAAATTAATAAAGCTAATTTTTGAACTTATTTTAAACTTACTTTTAAAACTTTAAGAGGATTTTAAGTGAAACGTACACAATTTTAAATTTACATTTGAAGCATATAAACAATTTCTCATGAATTAAAAATATTGAGAGGCTTACAAGAGTTAACGATAATTTCTATAAGAAAATTCCTGCTCCCTTATCTGCAATTTCGATAAAAGGGCTAAATTATATTGATGGGAACTCTTTTTGTATTTGATAATAAGCTTATTATCACTTCGTCAATAAATTATCTAATAAATTCATATAGACAGATTCGTTTGGTTACAGATACGTGCCATAAAATATATTGAGGATATCACTTTAGTTTATGGCAGCTGACAAGATGTTGTTTTTAGGAACTCAATGATATAATAATATAATAATATATAATAATATGAAAGAAAGGTGATTGACTTACGGATGGCTTAGAAGGCGTTGTAATAGCAGGGTCGTGTTCTCTTTCAGATAACTTTGTATGATTCTTTGTATACCCTATACCCGAAGGTATGAGTATATTAAGTTTGTGGTGTATTAAAGGAGTCATGGAAAGTATGGAGAAGTATATATATATTATGGCTCATTATAACCCTGTGAGTCAAATTAGCCCTGTCTGATCTTCTATCTGTTTGGCTGTTTGTGTGTCCGCTTGTCTGTCTGTAGAAATCACGACTGCAGGAGAATAAGGAGATTCTCAAGATCATTGGCACAATTTTTCTCTAATATGAAAGCTGATTGGTATTACAGAAGAGAATTAAGTTCTCTTCTGTTACCTAATATAAATATAATGTAAAATTAACACACTTTTTTCTTCTTTCCCGCCACATCTTTTTATTAATACATTTGTCTATTGTTTCACTTGTAGGAACCGCAATCATAAAGATTATCCCATTACAGAGGACCGAATGCCGGATTTCTCATGAAATAAAATGCGTGCAGTTGCGCATAATCGCTGCTACAATAAATTAATTAAAAATATACTACACCTGCTGCACCTGCTTTTTCATGACATAAAATTGCCAACACCCATTTTTCCGTTCCTATCGAAGTTTTGATTCTGAATATTAGTGGCCTGCGTGGCAGTTAATATATTCGACACTATAAATCCACCAATAATAAGCGTGACATGGCCACTCCTCTCTGGACCATGTGTGGAATAAATTTCTATTATTTTCAAGCATTATTTTTATTGAGGTTCCAATCTTGTCGCGCGTTGAAACCTTGCACGTACGGAACCACGCAAGTGACGTCTTACGAATTTATTGGGCTTTAATTTATTGTTTATTTTACAACTTATCGAAAAAAGAAAGGGTTTATTATGCTATCGATTATGTTATGGATTTTCGAGTAGGTTTTGGGAAATTCACTAATTCTACGAATCACTATAGACGCGTTGCCAACAGTTTCCCTTTTTAGCATTGTGCGTTTGTAGTTGTCGTTGTTGCATTGCAATATTTGTGTTAATTACCGATGTTTCACACTTCATATCGGCTAGCATGCTTTTATTATGCGATTTTTGTCGCCGCTTATCGTAGAAAAGTCCTTAATTTATACTTAATTGGATTAAGAAAGCTTTTAAATTCCGTTTTGCATCTGTTTTAATTTCTCTGTGTTATTATTTGCTTCCCCGAAATTTCTGTAGCCACGAACCCCTCTCATAGTTAACCAAGTGAATTTTTAATCGGTAGTTAATGCAAAAAAAAAAAAAAAATAGGAAAGCGCCTTAATTCTTGAACAATTATTCGAGTGCTTGCCTAAAATACGAACAAGTTCTCAAATGCAGAGGGCTGAAATACTGCTTTAGTCGTAACTAACAGGGTCGAGAAAAATTATGAATTGATGTTGAAATGAATAATTTTATTGTCTCCTCCACGGACAGAAATACTTATAGCCTATTTATAATATACTGTACAGCCTTGCGAAGCACTCTAAAAGCGTTTTCTGTGCTTCGCCTTCAGGATTAATATTTTCAAAAGGGAAATAAATAGAACGCAATCCTTTAAACCATTGAAAAATTGATTTTAATATAGAGGGGCTGCTCTCCAAGGCAACCATAACAATATAACAACATGCAACTCTTCATTATTTCCCAAGATTTCATGTAACGTTTGCTACGTTGGCTGTCTACGTTTGCTACGATTGAAGTCGAATCTATTTGTTGTCTACTTCTTCGACCTTCAGCACGGCTCCGCGCCATTAAAAAGGGAGACAAGCAAGTTTGCAATGTATTGCATCAGATGAAGCAGTCAAAATCATAGCCGTTACAAAAGTGCGACAACCAATGGTAACAAAAACAATATCAACATCAAATCACAGCGATAAAGGAAGAAGAAATTATATATAAATAAAAAATATAAATAAATATATAAATAAAAATTGCAATGAAAAGGGATCAGGGAAAGAGAGTATTTGAGTACTATATGTATTAAAGTGGGACACATTCAACTTATACACATCCTCAAACACAGTTGTAATAATTGTTAAAATAAGAGACATTGTAGTCGTTAAATTCGCCAGATTGTCAAATAATTCATTCATAAAACTAAA
The DNA here is from genome assembly GCA_963966595.1 of Physocephala rufipes. NCBI lineage: Eukaryota > Metazoa > Arthropoda > Insecta > Diptera > Conopidae > Physocephala > Physocephala rufipes. The sequence continues at coordinate 44,245,349 of OZ016501.1, forward strand.
GTTGAAAAATCATATATTCATAAATAAATACTCATAAATAAGTAAAATTTAGTTGAGATTCTAGTCTATTGAAATTCGTTATTTCATTGATGACAGTGGTTTTGTTTTAACATAAATACTGTTATTGTTATTTCTATGTGAACCGTACTAACAGGAACCCACCTTTCCTTGAACTAAAACTCTTTCTATCCGAACAAACTCCTTTTCTAAGAGTCCTGTAGACGTCGTAAAAAGCTTGGGTAAACTAAAATAGCGAAAAAGATAATAATGCTAACTTAAGCCTGTCCGCGACTTTTCTCCCTTACACCCATAACATAAATTGATAGATTTATACTAATAGTCTGCGGTGCACACCCCGGATATTACTACACAACCATTTCCTAGGTTAACTTGCATCTACAAACTCGCCTTCAAGACCATAGCCAACATTGGACCATATAATATAGAACATCGCCTATGAAATATCGGTTTACTTATGCATTAGCGATTTATTTTGCAAAAGGCAGACATAACACTTGGCCGTGAATGTTTTACTAAAAATCCGTGTATATATTTTATGTGAACACTTCCACTAATGTAATGGTATCTTCATTATAATTGTGGTTTTGGTACTGTGTACTATGTGGTACTACGTGGTTTTGTGATTTGGACCACGCCAATGGGCGAGCGGTGTATATTTTGAGTGGACGGTGTAAGAATTTATTGCAGAGAAGCAAGAAATTCACAAGAAAAAGTAAAAATTTCCAGTTAAGTTAATAATTCAAAAGAATTGAAAATTTATTGATTATTGAATAAATTATATTGATCCCCATTGCTTTTGAAGTTTATTGGACATTTATGTTAGATGTGCTAGGCGATGTGTTTCTAGTTTTTTGCAACTAGGGGAAATTAAAGCAGAAGCAATAAAGGAAATAAGAGAGGATAGCGAAAGCAATCAATGTGAAACCTGTAGAAAAACAAACAAAATTACAAGTACAATCAAAAATAAAACCAAGATGAACTTTTTAACAAACGCAAAATAGAACTCAAAAACGAGAATGTTTTCGCAATTGATAGCTGCAACGTTTCTGAATAGGCTCAAAAATATTTAAAAATACCTGTCGCTTTTTCCTCTAAGCTTTTCCACGGAAACTTTTTAAAAATTCCGAGTTTCAAAAAAGTATACACAAAAATTTGACACAAACATTTTTTGTCACAATAGCTTGTTTGGGATTGAAAATGGACAAAATCGATGACGCATTCAAAATATTTTTAGAATCGAATCGAATCATAAGCAGCTATAGCAGCTTCAGAGGAAAATATGAAGCGGTCGTGCCGCAATCACCAACAAAAACCACTGGCATAATAAAAACAAATATGTTGCCCTAAAACCAAACAAACGATACTACCGTCGGATCGAAAATCTTTAAAATGAAATCAAAATACACTTCCAAGTGTTTCACGAATAAGTCTTTCATATAAAATTTTGCGCAATAACAGGAGGTGTATAACTTTCTGCACAACATTGATTCTCGCTCAGACGTTAATAGCTAAAGTTATTGCTTTCGTTTAATTGAAAAACACACAAATATATAAAAACCAGACATTTAAAGGCAAGAGTGAAGAACAAAAGTAGTAATAACCAAAATATAGAACAATAATAACCATAATCGGTAACACAACAACTACTCCAGCCAATACTTCGAATTTGCCAACAAAAATCTGGAAAACCACTTAAGGGAATGTTCGAGAAGCGCACTGCATGAGCTCTGCTGGAAAATTTTTGAATATAATTAGTTTTGTTTTCATTTGAGAGTAACAAAATCTTCAAATTCTCTAAATCGTAACTCTCTAAAGAAATTCGGTTTCTGGTCAGCGTTTTTGTATTGGACGAATTTCGAATCTATTTTTCGAGATCTAAATTCTCTTGAAGATCATTGATTGAAAAGGTTAGGTAACTTTCTGATGGATTTTCGTCGCAGACGTAAGAAGTCATGCATCGCTCGGTGCATACTATAAAAAGAGGATGAACATGTTCGCTTCTCTCCATACCATTTTTATCTTATCTACTTTTCATCAGTTTTCAACTTCTCTGGAGATGGAAATTGTTATCAACACAATCTATCAATACGCCCGTGTTTACAAACACACGTGTTAACACACGAACTTAACGCAAATACTGTCAGAATTCCGTTTGAGCCCTTCCATCGCAGAAATCCATAATTCATGACTTCATTTTCAAATGATTAATTAAAAACATTTCATGTGCCGCTATTCGATTTACCGCTTCTCACCGGCCAGCCTACCCACCTTAACACAATTTGAACGAAAAACCGAATGGTATGGACGCTTCCTCTTAATATTCCCAGGATTAATTTTGGTTGTGTATGGAAGAAGGGAAAGAAACATATTCGATATGGTCAAGTTGCTCTCGAAGTAAATTTCAGAAACAATTTTTAAAAAAATATGGAAAAAAGAAAAAATCACAACACGGACAAATGAATGAAGTAACAGAAAGAATGAAATAAATGCTTTTTCTGGTGCCGCCCAGCGCCGTCGTTTGAGGTTCTAGTAACTGGGATCCAACTCCAGCGCTTTATCAGAGATTGCACTAAAAAACAAACTCATAATAACAAACACATCGTCTCCATCTCAACATCCTTGATGTTTTGTTTGTTGTTGCGGTTTTCATGATCATAATTCGTTAGTGAAGCGGAAACGATAACCAAAAACACCACTAACAATTCCTTTTTTAGTACTAAGAGAATCCATATTCCCCCTTCACCTCTTTTCAACAATAATAAACATTGTTCCCACCCAACACTACTTCATTATGTTTCTGAATTTTCTTCATTCTTGCGTGCACACATTGTTATTCATGATGTACTAAGGCCACAAAATGTAACAAGCAAGTGCGCGGTAAATATTTGCTCCTTTCATTCGTTCATTCTTTCATTTATTTATTTGTTCATTTATTTGTTTGCTTTTCCACCTTTTTGCACCGCTGTTACCCTTTTGTCATCATTTCTGAAGTTGTTGACTCTTTTTGAAAAAATTTTATTGTATTTCAATATAGGTCAATTAATTGCCAGTCGCTCAGATTTTATTTTAAAGCTCAATTCAGGTTTTTCATTCTTCTTATTTTTCCTCTTCAATTTATGAGTCCACAATAATAAAAGCTTAAAATATGTTCTAAAAAATTGTTTTGAAAAATTCTTTAACCAAAATTAAATTGAGAAAATTACTAGCATCATTATCATCAATATCATTTGAAAATAGAATTGATATTAATAAAATATATTTAAGTAATTAGTATGGAATAGATAACGCAGAAAAATTTACGACTTATTTCAATACCCGGCGCAAAATTTTTATATGTTACAAAATTATTAAATATATGTCCAGGTTATTTCAACCCTATCCTTCAGTCAGATAAGAGGATATCCTCAAAAATCTCTTGGTGTCTATATGTTTGCCAATATACGTTTTTCGTTTCGAAATCATTTTTAAACTCAAGCAGGGAACGTGTAAGGAGCTTATGTTCACCATGTAGTCGGACAATTACTGGACTATTATGACTGCGTCGGTTAAGGGTAATACAGGCTGTTCCCGACAAGTGCTAAGGGGTTGTTGAGTTCGCTCATCAAACATAAAAGAAGAATATTGTGCACAAATATTTATGAAGAGAGTTTCTATAAAAAAAGTTATTTTTTGGCCTACAGTCCATCCGCGAACCTACCGACTAACGTTCCAAAATCTCATATCTCGTGTCCTCCATGACTGTTGTTATGGTTATGATTGCTATTGCCTTTCTTGTTCTTTGTCGCCTTTCAAAGCTAATGACACGATTATAATAGTGATGATGATAACGATGATTGCTTGATTCTTCATGTATAATTGATGGTATCATTTGCAAATAACATTAGCAACTTGTAGAGACATCATTGTCTTGATGTGTACCATTGCCATCTATGAAACTTTTAAAACGAAAAAATGAAATTTAATTAATTTTAGTGAAAGCATGTTGTGAATGGGAAAGTTGTGAATGAGGATGTATATTACAAATTTCATATAATTATCATTCTGCATAAATTACTGGCTCCTTTAAGCATTGAACAGACACTGTGCATCGAGATGCAGCTTCGTATGTCGATTGTCCAAGGCAAGCAATGCTGTCGGGATAATTCTAATTTTGGCAGCAGTAAAACTGTTCTTATTCTTCTTTGCCATTCTTCTTTACATTTTTAATTGAACTGCTTTTGGAAGATTTGTTTTGTGGTATTAATTTAACGCCGAAGTTTTTCTTACTGCTTTAACTTGAAGTCGCATCCCGTTACACAGTCTCTGTTTAATACTTAAGTTATGAAATATCGAGGGAAACAATATCTGAATTATTTCTTGCGTTAAACTCATTACTAAGCTAATCACGTAAAGATTGGAAGTGCTACTAGGAATTAAAAGTAATAAAATGGATCTTCTCTTTCAGACTTTTGCTAGCTATTCGGAACTAAATTTATACAGAACTATTAGCGGGTACACTAATAAGGTCAAACGAATAAACGACCCAATAACCATGATTTGATTTACATGTATTTGTTTCAAAGTGGATTTTATTTTGCTTTCCACAATTTTATTAGTCAGTTTTTGTGACATTTAGCGAAAGTTGCGCATTGAAAACGCTTGGATGAATCACTAAACCAAACCCTAAATTCTCTAAACTAAAAATTTTATTGACTCTTTTATTTGATAATAGCAAAATGCGAAGAACGAGTTTACACTTTAATTCATCTTGTTCTCATCTAAATTTTAAACAGCCGATAATGCCCTGCAATTAACAATTTATTTCGATATAAAGTATTGTTCTATAACTCTAGAAGAAAAGCGCTTTGATTTTATTTCAGAGGAAATATTCTCCTGAAGAACCGGATTGTATTTCTTTTTCAAAGAGGACGGGATCTTAAATTAAAAAATAAGTTACATGGAATAAAGTTACATGATGTAGATACAAATTAAAGCAGACTTTTCAATGACGAGCGAGTGAAATTCTATAGGAAACTCGAAATATTCAAAGCGTCCTTTTGAGGAAAACTTCGAAATTACATTAGACGGGAAACATTTCTTCGAGTTTTAGTTAAAATGAATTTTAATATTTTTATATTTTAATATTTTAATATTTAAATGAATCTTAATATTTTACGAATAAATCTTACTAGAACTTTATTAATCGCAAAATATGATAGTAGAAGCCTTATTACATCTCAGGCTAATTTATTTTAATTTAATTGAAAATTTAAATTAATTTAATTGTAAATGTTGCTAAACTTGGAACTAAATTTTCTTTAAACTACATTGGCATACTTATTTATTTAGGGTATTTGTACTGGAGTGTGATTAAGTTATCAATATCCTAGAAATCGGTGACATGAATAATTGTTATAGATAATCATACCATGAAGGTTTTAGATAAATAAAATTTGTTTATAATGTAACAAAATTTAAATAAATTTCAGAATTTATATATTTCTCTCTCCCTCTTTATTTATAAATCTATATATTTCTCTCTCCCTCTCCCCTTTTAAAGCTATTAAGATAGGTATTAGTAGAATAATAATTATATATTCAAGTCGGTGCGAATAAACATGTCTCAACGTTTTGAGCTTCAAACAAAAAAAAAGATGTTATATAAAACGATTACATAGACATATATACTGTTCTGTAACACAAATATAATATAGTGGATAAATTAATTTACAAAATAAAGCAAAAAAAGGATTAATTGGGTTTATATTATTAAATTTAAAGCAAGAAGTTTCTTACTGGCGGAAACACCAGAACAATAGATTGTGCCATTTATTTGTATGTATAGACAGTTCTCACAGATAATGAAAGCATTATTTCCAATTCTACATCCACGGGGACAGTTTTGAAAAAGCGAAAATAAACATGGTTTTGTAATAAAAAATGAACCAATATGAAACTACAAGAGGATTAAACAAAAAAAATGTTATAAACATAAATCCGAAACAATAAACACACACGCATGCACACACGCACACAAGCAATAGCAACATCAATAGCAGAGAGCCGGCGCTTCGATAATTGTAGAAATATATTCGGTGTCGACGAAAATTACTCGTACAAAATCGCTGATAGCTCTTTTTAATCCCATCAAAAATATATTTAATTTAAGGGATTTTAATTCACACGTCACATTAATTTAAATAAAACTAGTTATTGTTAGGATCCTGTCGTGGGCGCTGTTAAAATCTGATATCGCTATTAAAACTTTTGGACATTTATAATCAAAGGCAGCTATAAAGATTGTGTGTAATTGAATTAGTTTTCTTTAATTTATTTCATTGTTCAATTTTTCATTTTCGATGGATAAACGACCAATGACATGGTTCCTAAAGTTAGAAGATAATCGTTTCTCCGTTCGGAACTCATTAAAGAAGGCGTAGACAGTATGAAAAAGTATATCCCGAGTCAGTGTTCCGGGAGACGATTTCGGATATTTCTTCTCTGAACTTTAAAGAATTTTTGTCTTGATAATAATTACCACCGTTATGGGCGCTCTTTGCTAAGTTTTAATGGAATTTTAATGGAATTTTTACCTTTTATGCCGTCTTATAAACGGTTTTCAAACCGCACCACAACTGCCTATTCGGCGATATTTTTTGGAAAATATGTTAATAGGGAAGACCTAAACCCAGGGAAGACAAACCTTAAACAGTTTCTTATTGAAGGATAATATAAGGGTAACATTTTCGGTGGTAATAATTAAGGTTTAAAAGGGTGAACAATCATCTTAAAAAGGATTAAAAAATCCTTAAAAATTAAATTATTAAAACAGCTTTTAACTTTTAGAAGTTTCCCCTAGGAATTTAAAAATTATGATGAAATATATCATAAAATTTTAAATCAATAAATGGACACCTCACGGTAATACACTTTTATTTCCTAATTATTTAAGGTTTATTGAACTTAACAGGTAATGCGGGTTACGAAATTAATACGTAATTAATTAATGCGCAATTAATATAAAGATATTTTCAATGAAATTAATTATAGCTATATATAATACATATCGTATAACTCAGATGGGAATATTTTATTGTAAAATTTCTAAATTATGCATCGTACAAAGGAGTGATTACGTGTACTCACATTTAAATGCAATGTAAATGAGGATGTAGATATAAGCAATATATTACTTTAATTACCACTATCAGGTCATTACAGAGCACCTACATATAAATTTATTATGAATACATACATGTATACGTACGGACATATGCACACGGATGTATGTAATATTGTGACGCTTTATAAATGCGAACAATTTATTAATATTCCCATAACTCAAACAGGTAAAAAGAGACGTTAATAGATGCGATTTAAACGAAAAACAGAAGTGTTTTTTTATTAATTTATAATATTTTTTCTTTTGTATGAGGTTTTCAAATTGGATCGGGTTGTTATTTGTTGTCTGTAGCGGCCGCGTGTTTTTGGTGACGTTTGTTTAACCATCTACCAGCCAAGTCACCCCGACAAGTTACGAGATTGAAAAGCACTCCCAAATGGTAAACTTTATTATCCTCATTTTAATGCAGTTTCAGTGACCTTTCAACGTAGAATTTTTAACGTTTGGTGGCCAAGTTCGGGATAACCGGTTCAATAGACAATCATCCAAGATCAGTGAGTTAAGGAAACGGTCCATGAGAGTGCGCAGGAGAATTCGTGGTACTCAATTCCTCGCCGTGCACAAAAACTCGGTCTTTCACCGGCTTCAACTTGGCAAATTTTGCATCGGAACTTGGGTGTACACGTACAATATTTAAGAGATCTAGGAGCTCAAAACTAAAGACAATAGAAAACGCCGTTTGTTCACTTACTGGGCTAAGGAGCGTTTGGAAGAAGACTTTAGCCGAAAAATCATTTTTAGCGATGAGACGCACTATTGAATGAATGGCTACGTGAACAGGCATAATTGTCGTATACGGTATGGCCACAACCCACATGAGGTTTGCACGGTGACAATGCCAAAATTCTATGTATAATTAATGTTTAATTTAATGCGCAAATATTCTGGCAATGTTTAATTTCAATTCGATTAAGTTCGATTCAATACCATCAAAGTCTAAGTAAATAAATAAATCTTGTTGAACCAATCGAATTATTTCGGTTGATGTAAATTTCTACTTCGGACGATACAAAATCAGTCGAGTTCTCGGCAATTATTTGTAAAACACAACGTAATTCAACACAAAACAACTTTATCGCAGTTTAACCCTTTGCGTGGTTTTGTTCATTTTGCGATTCGCTCGTGTTGTTGTAGACATATGTGACACATATTATTTGCATTGCTCTGTGAGTTTTGTGTTGCAATTTGACGAAATGGAAAGGTAATAAAAAATTACTGCTAACCGTCGGAAGATTTCAGAAATTACGGCACACGAAATATCTGAATAAAAAGAAAAAGCAATGTAGCTAAATTTAGGCAATAGCACCACCATTAACCATTAAAAGTCTTCATTATATACGTGTAAAAAACCATATACAATTTCTCCTTTTTCCACAAAACATATATAATTTCATTTATCCACAACTGCTTTATGAGTATTTAATTTTTTTAAATTATGGTGAGTAATTCATGTGAATAATCTAAAGATTAATTTAGGTTGTCCTAGTTACTCACTTGTTCTTTGTTTCCTACCAACCACCTACTTAAAACTCCTCACCTTCCTCATCCTTCTTTTTAATCAGGAAATGTCTGAAACTGAGCATCGGAGTTGCAGAAGATAACTATACATAGAGACTAAAACTCCAGCTCCAGTATGAGAATCAGTACCACCCATATTAAGACCCTTAGCAAAAAAGGACTAAGGTAAGTATGACAATAAAAGCTCCCACTTATGAATATTTTGGCTAAGAGTTTACATTTCCTATTGAGGTCAGGATATTTTCCAACAGTACAAGTATGCAGAGGATGACTGTAAACGAATGAATACTATTGAACGCAGAGCTCAGCGGTTTTACAGTTTTAACTCAACGAGAGGCGAATAGAGATGACTGCGCTTTAATTGAGTAATGTTAATTAAGAAAATATTTAAAAGGTTATTCCACACTCCAATAGCTTTTTAATTATTTTCTTAATTAAAAAAACCAGAAATAATCAAAATGAAATGAACGAATGTTCATAAGCAGAAATTGGAAACTTTGAAAGCAACCAGAACATATGTTCAACAGAAAAAAGTCACTGATGTTCAATCCTATAATCCTGTACAATCCTCGCCACTAAAATTTATGGAATGTCATTTTCTTCAAAACAATTTCTTCGTAATCGTTGGATGAACAGAACTAAGTTTGTGACGAACCCTTAGGCAAAGAAGTGAGTGGAGGAGAAAAGAACTGCGTGACTGCACATTATCAGCGAAGACTTTATCAGAACAGGCGGTAAAAAAATGTAATGGAATAATTGCAAACACCTATGAATAAGTTTGATAACGACAACTTATTTTCAATTAAAAAATCAGCTTGTAATGAAGATAACAAATTGTAACAACTCTAAAAACATCAACAGTGAAGTCAACAAGCCATATCTTACTCCTATTTGGATTTTATTTTATTATGTCCATTTTTCAAATCTTAGATTAGATTAAATATTCACCTCGGATCCAAGTCACAGGATCGGAATAAATCTAATTAATCCCTTTAAGTCCGGGACAGCTCAAAGATATATAATTTGACCGATAGAATTTTTAGTTACACTACGTTCGGGCGGGACTTTTTTTATTTCTAGTCTATTGTTTATAGAGACACTATTAATTGCTAGTAATTTCCAGATGCCTTTTATCTTTCTAACGATGGCTGCTTTTAATGAAGATTACATTAAAAATCGCTTGGAAAGATAAAATTTTATTAGAGGAAAAATCGAATCGAATCCTGTTTAGTTAAAGATAACTAAAGTGGCAATTTATTTCAAAGCAATAATAATAATTTCTAGCAAATTTATAAGCTTCCTAAAATATATATTAATGAGGAGCAATAAAACATTATTGAAAGAAAATGTTATTCAAGGAAAGCTTTTGTGACACAAAATACAATTTTAAATAAATTTTCGTTCGACATTTGCAAATTTTTTTGTAGGGAAAATTACGTTTCCTATTCAGTAAAAGTCACACACTCGCTTTTTAGCGTAAGATACTTTCTCACAAACTGTCATTTTTAAGTGTGTCTAAATATGTCGAGTCATACCACGAAGGAAGAACGCTAATATCGATTGAAAAACACAAGCCAAATATTGCTGGCAAAGTCTCAGAAATTTACGCACATACACGCGCACACACACGCTCACACATGCTCAAACGCATATCCATACATGCTCAGATACCCACACGACTACTCACATATGCGAGTATATCTCTAAGGAAACGTGCTCAAGGATAAATCGAAGTAGCAAATCGGTTGCAACGGCAACAAATAGATTTCTTTAGTAATGATTGTTTCCTCTTCACTTATCGATGACAACGTTCGTAGCTTGTGGTTCTCCTTCTTGCCATCGTATAAGACTGGTACCTTTCGAATTCAATCAGATTGTGGTAATTATTCCATTCATATACATCGGTATGTGTGACGCAGAGGAAAGATAATACACCGTTCAAGAGGAAGCATAGTATGCTTCTTTAGCAGGGATAGTAGTCCCTCCTTCTTCTTTAAATTTTCTCGGATTTTCTTCTACATATTATTCAATACACGATAGATTTACTGCCGATTCCCGCTTTTCCCGGCGATCTCTTAGTGTTGTAGTTGTCGTTGTTGAGTTTACTCTATTCCTCACACCTATACTACCTATATTAAGGAAGTAATGGAAGGAAAAGTAGTGATTGAATATAAATAAATCAACTCTTCCTAACATCAATCCGTTTTACTTTACTTTCTTTGTCTGTTTTTCCCTCGGTTTGTAACGCATTAAAGAAACGGGACAGGTATTGGAAAGGTATATATATACTCAGCATCTCATCCTGAATCGACTTAGCCATGCACGTCTGTTTGCCTGACTATCTGTCCACCTAACTGTCTGTCTTTCTGGCTGCCTGTCTGTCTGTCTGTTGAAATGCGGATTAAGAGAAGGAAAATATATTCTCACGAAATTTGACATACATATTCTCTACTATTATAACCTGTTACAAATAGATGATAGGTATTACAAATAGATGAAGCGGATGACAACCGCTACTTCTGATATCTAATATAGATGTATCTACATGCGTAGTTAATATTCAACTTTTTATATGGAATTATGTAATAAAATTTACGTTTGGACACACCCACGAGGAGTGAATTATCTGTTGGCAAATTGGCATAGCTGGCCCACCAGAACCACAATTATAATGAATGGAGTTTTACTGGATAACGAGAGGTTGTAAGTGTGACACGAATTATGAATTGTTTCATTATAAATAGTTTTGATATTGAAAATGGACATACCCAAGTGAGATCCACGTTCATTTCTGATACCTAATATAAATATAGCTAGGCGTGTAATTCACTTTCAACGTTTGTGAGCGGAATTAGGTGATACAATTTCACTCTCTAACTGACCTATGAATGCAAGTCCACACGTATTTGCGCCATTTTCCAAAAACAACATTTCTTTATAGCCTTCTCCTGTGGTTCGTGCCTGCAATATGTGTCTTTTAGCAGGTCTTAATGGTTCCTTTATGCCTTTGTAAAGTCATATTGTCACAAATGTGGCCAAAAATAGTATACGTAAGTAAAGAAATTTCTAGTTATTGTGGCTAATTGTGGCTAAGGGCTTCTTTGGGAAGAGTTGACGCCCTTCACGGTGGTTATATGTTTATAAAATACAAATACTATAATACAAATACAAATACTATTTATTGTACACCTCACTGGTGAGGCCAATCTTGGAGTATGCATCGCCAGTTTGGAATCCTTATTACAGCTGTTATATTTCTCAAATTGAATCAATTCAGAAACAGTTTTTACTTTTCTGCCTTCGTCACCTCCGCTGGGATGAATCAGTTCATTTACCACCATATGAATCCCGGCTGAAATTAATTAACCTACCAACACTTTTTGATCGCAGGAAAATGTTGAATGCTATTTTCATCCTGAGCTGCTTATCTGGTGTGACTGATTCTCCTCATTTGCTATCAAACATTCATCTTACCGTTCCTCGCCGCTCATCTAGACGATATGAGCCGCTTCAGTTGACTTTCAGTAGATCATCATACCTACAATTCGAACCTCTTCGGAATGCCTGTTTGGACTTTAATACGGTGTATTCTGTTATTAATTTTTGTGAGTCTTTTGCTGTAACAAAACGGAATATTTTGAATTTTTTATATAATATTTAATCTATTTTTGTCTTTGTATTTTGTTAATTTTCTCTAATTTTGTATTTAAACTATTTTGTATTTAAACTATTTGACTACTGAATTTGTATTTACTTGAACTACTGAACTACTGAATTTTGTATTTAAACTATTCATTGAACTATAAAACATATACCCTTATTCACAAAGTCACCGGGTGAGTTAAGACGACGTCGTCTTAAAAGTCACTTTTCGAGAGACGTCGTATTCACAAAGTCACATTTTGAGCGGGTGACCCTATTTTACGTCGTTCCCACTGCTTAACGTAGTATTTTTGTTGTTATTTAAAGATGGTGGAATTTTCGGTGTTGGTGCACGAAATTTTACTCTTGTGGCTGTGTTCAATAATAAATTTCTTTAAAAAAATTGCACCACATTCAAAAATTTTTGATTTTTTGGGCAATATTAGACCAATAAATGCTGAAAAAGGAATGAATAGTTAAAAGAAAATGTTATAACAACATTTATTTCGTTTTTTATAACATTTTTTGCTTTTTGTTTGAACAATAATGACAAGCATAATTTTTATTGTTGGAAGTTATGCAACCGTGCAAATTTGTATAAATGCGAACATTTATTAAAAATATCTCAATATAGAGTCTCAATTCATAAAAAAGTAATTACGAATGAACTAAAATACGGAAATGCACTGACAATATCGATAGGTTGTACCCAAAAATATTAGTGGTTTTATATTTCTCTTATGAGTGCGTCTTAACGATATCTTGAGTGTATTTTCGTATTTCAATTCACTCATAGGCCCTTCTGTATAAATATGTTTATGTAAAGCGTACAAAGGATAAGGTCTGATCTTCCGTCGGTAATGCACATTGATAAAATGATGACACTCAAAATTTTCATTTTCATTTCAATTGTGGAGCTTCGCAAATGGTATACTTCGTCTGACGGTGTGGACCATCGGTAGTTCTAATATGTTCCTAATTTTTAGTGAAGAAGTATACATTAAAGTGAAAACTTGAGAAGAGATTTGATAACAATATAAAATGTAAAAAATAGCGAAGCAAACAAGCACCGCCAGAGGAATAAACTGGTATCGAACCCGCCATTCATATAAATAGCAAATTGTAATGTGTGGAACTATCTTAGGAGATTTATAATTCATCTTCGAAATATCGCCACATTGCCCATATCAATAGTATGATAGTGAAATACAATGATAGTGAAAACTATTAAAATTTCAAATGTTTTATTGATTTGGTTGCGTATAACAAATATATTAAAAATACAAGGATAGAATTATAGCTTTAAAAACGAAAATTCATTTTTAAAAACCAAAACAGCAAATTTTTGTTGAGAGACGACACCTAATTTGGTGTCGTCTTATTTGAGACGACGCGTCGTCAATTATTGACTTTGTGAATACCGATTTCTTACGTTATTGACGACGACGTCGACAGCTGATACATTTACTCATATAGAGAGACGGCGTCGACTTTGAGAATACCGGTCGTTGTCTAAAGACGACGACGACGCATAAAAGTGACTTTGTGAATAAGGGTAATAATGTTTAGTTCTAATAAAGACAAACAAACAAACAATTAAAATACACAAAAAAATATTATGCGAAAAGTTTTTAAAAATATATAAAACACAAGTTTGCTTATTTAATGACAAAAATGCGTCCTAAGAATTTTAAGATTAAAAAAAGTATAACCACTTTAAAATATGTTTATAGAAAAAAATATAAAAATCCAAATGTAACTAATAAATTAAAAAAATAGATAAATCTAACTAAAATGTGGTTTAAAAAACTGACTAATAAATTAAAAAAACAACTGAAAAGTGATTCAGACAATGGTAATTACTTCAGAAAGCAGACATATATGTGCTGTTACCGAAGAGGTAGGTGACACTAACGTTTGTGTGTTTGCTAATGGCTTCGTGCTCCATTACTACTAATAATGAGTACCTTAACGATTACTAAGCGCTCTATCTCTTTTTAGATTATCTCCAAAACGAGACTAAAGACTTGTATTTCGCTTGTATGTATAAAATATGAAAAACATATATGAAATGCCGGTGAACATATAAGGGATAGACATCCCAAACATAAGTATATGTTAAATGAGTTTAAGGCGAAGTGGAATAAAGCTCATAGAAAACATTTCTAATTTGGTTTACTACGAATATTTCTGTTGCGGTCAACCAAGAAGAAAGGTATGGTTCGTAAAATCAAGTTAATCAAGTTTTTCGTTTTTTCATTTCGAGGGATCATCATCTGAAACAACAAAAACCAAGGGCAACTGAACTAATTCGTCACATAGTTATTTTGTTGACATTTCAGCAGCCTTAATAGTTCAACTTCTTATTTCGGTTACATCATATGTTGAGGAAGTGATTGACTAAACACTGACGGGCGAACGCGTATTTTTTTATACCTACTAAGGATGAAGCCTTACCAATATTTATTGATTTATATTTATCAAGAGACTAATATCAGTACCTAATAATGACTGTCAAATCAAGGAGTTCTAAAATGTTTCCTATATACAATCTCATTAGAGAAGCCAGGGGTAAATATTTTTAGATGCTTCTACTGACGAAGTGACTAAATTAATTAAATTAAATCTTAAATTATAAACTCTACTAGGCTGCACTTTTGATTAATCCTGTCGGCGTATTAAGAGTGACTCAATGTATTCTAAATTCTAAGTGAGGTTGCGATGGTCTTTAACTTAGAGTGAACATCGACAAACCTCAAAATACTTGGCGGCAGAAGTTAACTATTAAGTGATGCGAATTTATTAATTTCCCCTAAGAAACCATTCAAATTGACAGATGAAGCAACATCAATAATAATTTGAGAAAATTTAACGATTCTGAAGCATCGTATAGATGCTTCAGAAGACATATTTTAATAGGATTTTGCAAAGAAACTACAGAGGAGATAATTTCCTATATAAATTGGAACTCAAATTCCTTCTTGTTTCTTTAGTTGCTCCAAAGAATGGAAAGAAAATAGAAGTGAATTATCAACTCTTCTTCCACAAGTTCTAACAAATAGACAATCAAGCTCATAATTTCCAATGTGTCGTGCAAAACCTATGTGAATCCTGAGCGTGTTAGAAATAATATTTAACGAGAAGAAGCGTTCAAATATAATAACAATTATTCACCTTATATTTCCGGATTCGCTCTATGATAGTTATCCTTTATATTTTATACAATATGTATTCCAAAAGATGGTCTGCGACCACAGAAGAGTACAAGATTTTAGATTTGGTTCATTTATAGATAAACTTCGACAAAGCAGCGAGAATAGTTATGGTAGTAGTACTGCAAGACGATTCCTCCAAGGCCGACTTGCGCATTTCCAATTACTGGAGTTGCAATCTTTGGCGTGTGATTAGAAATCAATCCCTAAAAATTTGGAAAAATTGCTTTTGAAACTGCAGAATGCTACAAAAATGCATATCAATATCATCAATAGTTCAAAAAGTATTCATTATTGGTAATCATGCGAATTTTACAGGTTATAATCCAGTTTTATCCGTCCGTCAATACTCCGAGTATGTCCAAGGAGCTGCCAATTTAGGAAAAGCGTTTAAGGGTGGTGATATATTAGGGTATAATATTGCCATATGTTACGTAAGTTTACCGAAAGAAGTCCGTAACGTCTATTTAATTCATTCAACGAAATCGTATCAACAAATTTGAAATATATTACACATTTTTACAAACAATTATAGATATTAAAAGTTAAGTTTTTTTAAAGGAGGATTTGTTATGTAATTTATTTTTCAATTTTACTATATGTAATTTCGTGGTATTACAATTAAGACAAAAGGCAGGGAAGAATAGGCAGCCTTCTACACGTCGCGACGTGTGAATTGAAAATCCGTAATTTAAGAAAGATTTATTGGTAGTTTTTTGGAAGTCTGGAAACGTAATGGTAAAAACAACAATTACATCGGCAATGATGAAACCATAAAACCTGTCTTTTTTGCCTTAGTCGAATTTCGATCTTTTCGGATTGAGCAGTTTTCTATTAATTTTCAAGCATGGTAGGAAACATTTAAAATTGCAGCAATAGAAAAACAACCATAGAACATTTTTGCACGTCAGTCTACTGTTTGATATGTGTACGCGCATGTGTGTTTAGTTTTCACCAGAATTTATGGGTCTTCATAAAGTATTTTATTGTGTAGGTGTGACAGTAGTCCGGCATCGATTTGTCTGATTTCATCCCTTAGTTTTTCATCATTTGCAAAACAAGATTACTTAATGTTCGATCGATTTTTTCCTTTCAATTTTTTCAGATATTCAACCAACTGTTCTTGTTTTTCTGTAACAAGTGCAAGTTATATGTGCACTCCATTGACCGATTACCGTTTTTCCTACCATTTTTTTAAACACCCACCGTTTCTTCCGCTGAAAGGGTTTTTTCATTAAAATTTCTACATCGCTGTAAAGAAATTATTTAGTGCTGGTTTTGGCTAGTTTAGCGATTAAGATTATATTATTAAGGGTAAAAACATTAGAAACATTGTTATTATTGTAGATTTTCTGTAAGTGTTTAATTTTTAAGAAATTCGTTCGTCACATGCGTGATGCAAGGGCGATATTTTATAATTCACTAATTCAATTTGAATAATTTTCTGGAAAAAATGTCATCAAAGCCTTAATTTAGTTGTCGTTTACATACATTGCAATGAGATTGTTGAATGTAGTGCTGGGAAACAACAACTACACTACAAATATTGTTAAAAAATATAAATAATTTGAAAACACGTGAGAAAGTGTATTATATTTCAATAATTTTTTTAAACTGAAATTCGATAAGAATGAAACGAATCAATTTTCTTCCTTCCAAAAAATTAAGAAAACTAAAAAAATTAATTGAGAGCGAATCAAGTATTTATTATGAATCAATCAATATGCAGCAAGGAAGAAGAGATGATTCATTGAAAGCGCCTTTAATTTGAAACTGTTAGTAATGAGTAAAAACCTGATAAAAATATTTTTCCAAATTATGCACATGATTTAAAGATATTGCTTTGTGTCCTCCTCATATGGGTAAACACGACTTAGTACACCAAGGCGCAACTGCTGTTCAATAATTAGACAGTAATTTTAGTGGAATTGAAACACTTAGGGTAGGTAGGTCAATCAAATGCCAGGTGGGACAATTAAGACGTGATTGGATTTTTGGAATTTTAGCGAATATAGAAGAAATGTTAAGGTCTCGGATGAGGTACTCTCCGTAAAGAAAATAATTTATTGTTCTTGCTGCAGAATATTCTCAAGAATTGAATTGTATTCTAATTCCGATTTGGTGGATAACTTTGGAATTTGGTGGAAAATGAATATAAAAATTTGTGAGTGTGAATGCAGTCCACCTCATATTCAGCAATTTACTATCTTAAAAGAAATAGAACTGCTAGTTCAAAAGGACAAAACCCAAAAAAAAAAAAAATAAATACAAGCATAAATAAGTGAATGGAAATCCTTGCAAGGGCCTGTGAATCGATTATATTCCTAGCAAAACAAAACTTGACATTAAGAAGAGCACCTGGAAAGGTTTTGTCCTGACATTAATGAAGATTTTATATCTATTGAAAATATAAGAAGTTTCCTAGAATTGTTAGATTTGCTAGCAAAATATGATTCAGTCTTACCTGAACATGTAACAACAATTCAACTTCACATTTTTCATCACAAAATGAAAATATAAAAAAATTCGCGTGATTTAATAATTTCATATTTCTCAATAATATTTAACAGCACCCCCGAAAACCCCATTAGTAACAAACTGTCAGGTTACGATTGAAGGTGTTAATACCAAAATTAAAGAGTCTTTTGTGACTCTTGGTGGCATGACTACTTCGCCACTGGTTTTGTGCTTCTTCTTAACGGTCAATTTTAGGGAAAAAAAATGTAAAAGCAATTGAAATTTTTTCACTTCTATAGCGCGTGGTTATTCTTTTTCGTTTTGGTTCCTTCAGATTCTATGAATTCTCAATTCCGGGTAGTCCTTCTAATTCTACCCTGCAAACTATGCCGGATATGCAATCTACAAACAAATGATGCCTTTCGCTTTTTGCTGCCGCGACCAAAATAATGCCTTCGCTCGGCAAAAAGTTCCACCAAAGAATGCTCCACTCAACGAAACTGCAGTCATAATGAAAATTTAGTGACTGCAGTAAACTTTCACCGGTGAATTGTTCATTATTTTTTGGTCCTTTGCGTTCGCACCTACTGAAAATTTATCGTTTCTACGGATTCTTTTTCTCTTTTATGACTGCGCCGTTGAGTGGATTGGGTTTGCTTTTAACTCTAAATTTGTCTTTTCGTGATTAATTTTGATCTACTGATTCATCTTCAACACAACTGATCTCAAAAAATGTATACTAGGTACGACGTAATCGTGGGTGCCTCATGCCTATTTTTGGCGGCGTTTATAGTGTCCAATATTGCAGCTTCAACATTTCAATACAATGTAAAAATTTGTAGTTTGCAAATATATTTCATGAAAATGAAGGCGCGGCATTAAGACGTTATCGCCCATTTCAAACTCTAAGCAATTTATTATAACGGAGCATATTCGTAGACACATACTTAAGACTTAATGATAACACCAGAGCCATATTGATGAAGACGACCGCTTTACAGTTCTTCTATTGTTCTTTATAATTATGTATCTGGCAGGCGGGCCACGTCGATTTTTTGGGAGATTTGCGACTGAAGGATTGTCTAAATATCTATGAAGTTGTATTTACTATTAAAAGGAGTTGTGGACATGGTCTGATTTTGCCTAAGCCCAAACAAACTACTATGACGAAGTGATTTACTCGGGCAGACACAAGCTCATAGATGTTCAGCCGTAGTCAAGCCCATCCAGAGATGTGAAGATTTATGTGAAATTTTGTTGTTACATGTTAAAAATAATGATGCATGACATGATTGGTTCTAGTGTCAATATGAATGATTACGATATGAAATTTGTGTTATATTTATTAACAAATAATTAACACCGAATTCAGAAATAATAACAATAACAATAAAAACCGTTTCCTTGAACACGAAGTGGCTTATCGAGTTAATTTATTGCAACACATATGTTTTGAAAACTTCATATATTTGAGAACATTTTATAAAAGGACGTAATTGTACAATGACCAAAGAAAAATACATTTTTTTATCAAGTATTAACTTTAAAACCAGTCAACCGAGAGACTAAACAAAACTCTTCGATGAATTCAAAACGATGTTTCAAATGACCAAAAGTAAGTTTGCTTATATTAATAATACCAAATATTATTCTTCCGCCTTCGTCAACCTTTTTCAGATTCTGAAATAATCTTGGAGGAAAAGAGGAGGAGGTAGCTATGGGAAGAAAGCTGGGAACGTTACCATTAACTTTACCCTTCCCTTATTTCCTTATTTCTTTCCTTAATTCCGTATTTCTTTTTCCTTTTTCGGTATCCAATTGAAGCAGGTATCTTTGGATGAGTACCCATCTCTAACCGGCTCACTTATTATTTGTCTATATCAAAGTGACGCCAATACAATGAAATAATGGCGAGACCCTATCATTCCTTTTTAATGCCATAAAAGCTGCTTTTATGATAACAAGAGTTCATAATTTGTTAATATTTCGACTTCAATTCCAAGTCGCCTTCAGAGAGCAAAGAACATCAAAGGAAACTTTTTAAAAATTACTTTTAAAACGGCAATATAATTTTTTTAAAGTGTAATGATTTAAATATAAAAGTGTAATAGTTTAAAGTTTAAAGTTTATTATTACTCTACTCTCATTTTTGTAGAGTAATAATGTCCAATGCAAATATTCACGCTAAAATTCGAGATCAAGACCTTATACAAACCGAGAAATAGGCCTCATAAAAGAGTTTTTTAGTAGAAGGTAGGCATGGTACTGGCCAGACTTACGTCATTTACCAATCGCGAACAGCATATGATGACAATGAATATTCGTACAAAAGTTTAGGTCGATATCCTTTTCCGTTCGACGGCAATCGTGATTTTCATAGACAGAGAGACAAACAGACAGACCCACATATACATATGGCCACATCGACTGACGGATTATTTGAGTAGGAATATATACATATGTATATATTCTATACATATTGTATATATGCTATACATATGTATATATTCTATATGTATATGCTTTTCTGTACCTCCTGTAATTCGTTACAAAGGGAAGAAGTAAGTATTCCTATACCTATTTCATCAGGTATAGGGTATAAAATTGGTCGTGGTTTACCAGGGCCACAACTACAACACGGATAGCATTGTTGGATATACACGGATAGTTATGAAATGTGGAACGAATATTCTCCGTTGTTATAAATGTGTTGATATTAGAAATAGGCGAACTCATTCTTGTGGCTCCTACTTGTAAATCCTACCTTTTATGAAATAAATCTGCAAGTCTTAATTTTTCGGTCCTACCGAAATTTTAAGTGTAAATTTTAAGGATCCATCAAAGTGGACGCCAGGCGGGCGTTAAACAGCAGTTCGATTTTTGATTAGAGATTGGTCAGAGCGTCCTAAGTGTTTCTCAGTCGTCGTGTCGTGTAATTTGGAACCTCTTCATTGGGAAGCATTTTTAGTGGCTTAGTTTAGTCGTTATCATCAAAAAAAACTTTCCTTTTCCCACTTAGTCTTCGATGCCAGGTATCTTCTTGTTGGGGATGGAATTGGCATACGAAGCATGTGTTAGGAACGCCTTAGTCGTGAGGCATTGTTTTGTTTAGTGACCGTAAACGATATTTGTCTCCTTGCATACATTCGTTTCCTTTCTCTTCATAACCGTTTTTCATTTAACTTTCATTTTGTAGTGTGTGTGTGTGTGTATGTTTGCGTGCGTGTGTATTTTCACGGGTTTTGTTTATTTTTTAGGTAATTGAAAATTTATTTATTAACATTAGCTTTATTCGACATTTTTTCGTTACAGTTCTTGTTCTTTTTGATTCCCTTCATCTTCCTCTTTAATTTTCTTCTTTCTCATAACTTTAAATGTTCCAATTCCATGCAAAGGATCGGTCCATTTCGTAGAGAATACGAGTTATTTCTGTTCTCTGGAGTAAGTGGAAATTAATGATTTTGAAAACTCACAACGCGACGCCCCTTCTTGTTAGTTCGTGGGTTTGTTTGAGGATAGAAAACAATAATATTGTATCATTATTTTTAAACGAGCAACGATGATATTCAGAATGAGAGTAAAAGCCAACTAATAGAAGTGACGATAGAAGTTTACCAAAAAAGAAATAAGTTTACAAATTTAAAAAATTTCAGGAACTTTTCATAAATTCTTTGTTGAAAACTATGAATCATGATCAAAAACATTATCCTTAAGTGGATTGATAATGAAGGAGTAATTTCATTCCGTAATTCTGAAATTATATGGAATGCGAATCAAATAGTTGGTCACCAAATACAATAAAACAACTTTGGTTATTAGTCACTAAGCTACAGATCATTAATGTGTAAAGTCATGCTGATGGTACCGTTGCTACTGCTGATGCTACTGCAGAGTATTATGGTTTGCTATAGTTATTTCGAAAACATTTGCGCATGACTACATCGAAGATTATGCCATAGTTGATAGTGACCTCTATGCATCTGTTCTAACTTCAATGGAACATACATAATATGTATATATTATGTATTATTTGTTATATACTAACTGTATATAACAAAAGTGAAATTAAGTGTTATAGGGCGTAGAGCTTATCTTCGTATATTATTGTTTTTACCATAAAGATAATATTTTTATATCTATTTTTTTATAAGTATGAGTGAAATTTAAGGGTAAGGATATACGCATTGATGTATGCACAAGTGAATCGATTTATGGATGTATTTATGAGTGATTGTACATAGATAGCGAAAGCGAAAATAAGAAATGTCAAAATCTTTCTTTTTTCTTTTTCCTCCTTTTCGAAATATAAGATGAATATTATAATATATCTTTAATAAAATCATTTCACTACTGAAATCCACTGTCGTATTTAATTGTTCGTATTGCTTCTCTTCTCCTTCCTACCGCTCTTTCCACGATTACCATTCTGTTCAGCTTCTCTATCAAAAAATTTGGCTGTGCTCATCGTTATCACTTCAGTCAGTGTGAATTTGCGATTCATCCCTTAATTCGCTTTCTAGATTTGGACTTTATAGGAATTTACTGAAAAACTGCGTATCTTTTTGCGACTAGGAATTAAAATAATCAAAACAAGACGTAACCTGACGTTAACTTATATACATACCTTAGAACAGCGGTATAAATCTGTGATACAACAATCCTTCTTATAATCTAAACTGAAAGAAACAACAGAAAGAAAACAGAAGAATCGTAAATGTTATAAACTCAGATTAACTTACATTGCACTTAAGGAGTGCGCCGCTGGCCCGAATTTGCTCATTTTTAATATTAATCAGCCTATAGAAACACAGAATATATGCAAAACCCCACTTGGGGATGCCTCTATGTGTTTTACATGGACGCCTGCCGTGTTGGCTTAAGTCCATGGCGGGCCATCCCGCACGGGGTTGCAAGTACAGACTCTGTGAATGTACCTTTTCTGTTATAAGACGACAACCGGCGTCCAGTGCCTCCAGGTTACCAAGCCGTGGCGTTTGTACCTTTGGAAGCCATGTGTATGGGACGGACATTCCACTTAAGGTATAGTCGAGGCCTATCTAAAACCACTGCCGGTCTGTGGGGTCCGGCACCCGGTAATGTTTTAGTGCATTACCACACCCGAGCTCATCCAAACTCGTACCCGCGTAACTTTGGGTTTTAACCACAGCCTAAAATAGCTAGAATGCGGTGATTTTTTGAGGGGCGAATGTAGGTGGGGTGATTTTTTATATTAGAAAAACGAAGTATTTAATGGAAGAAGGTTTCCTTTAACAAAAAGTAGAAAGGGTCGTTAACAGTCTTATAACAAATCCTAAAACTGGTAGAAAGGAAAGATTGCTACCCCCAATTGAAAAATCCGACAAACCTTTGGAAGCGCATTATACAAATCATATTGGTCCACTTGTGCAAACCCGTAGAAACAGATTTTCCGACCGAAAGTCTACTTTCACAGCGAATATTTAAAGTTAAAGAATATTCTGAAAGAGAAAGCTTCAACAATTTGTCAGAGGCAACAGGTGTTCCCCACTGGAATAGGTTAGCTGAACGAATTCGTGCAATGGCTGAAACCATGTTATCAAATTATGTCAATAGGTAATACGCTTTAAATAACGTTTCTCATGTCAGAGGTTTGGATGTGAATATCGATTTGAGTATAATTACCGGATTTAATAGAGTATTTAAATGCTTCTCAAATCAAAAAGCTACAGAAAATATATGTAAAATTCAGAGAATTAACCAATCTAACTGTAAAGAAGACAGAGTGTCGGAAACTAATTATTAAGTTAATGCTTTAATTTCGAGTAAGAGGGCGCAATATGGTACTACTCTAAAATTAAAAACCAAGCTTTTTGGACCATATAAAATGTCGCAGAAAATTACTCGTCGAAGATACAAAGTACTGAAAGTGGGCAGCCTCAATTCGGCGTTTCTGAATTTATGAAGCCGTGGGCATAAAATCATTTGGAGAGTGTGATCTTTCAGGATGGTAAAATGTGGGAGTTATGAAGGCAATAATTTATGCTTACCCCGCACTTTTCTAATAAAAATTTAGAAGGGAGGTATCAAAGTACGTAATTTTTGAAATTGGTTATCATTATTTTTGTTTCAAAAGATATTATATATACAATTCAATTCGTTTTTCCGTGATCGAAAATTGGAAAAGTGGAGACCAAACTTTATACATATAAAGACCAAACTTTATACATATTCAAAATATTAATAAAATGAATATGCAATAATTTCGTAGACGCCTTTTGTTTTGGATTTAATCATTACGGATTTAATTAAATCTATATGTTTTAAAAAGCTAACTTATTCTAACGAGATTAATTGACGGATTCTTGTAACCGTTCATGGCTTCCTTCTCTGAGCTCATTGCATTCGCGTTTTCGGTGTGTACGAATAAGCTCCTAATTTTATGTTTGTGTAAGTTGTCCATTTATAGTTAAGTTTTCGCTAGTCTACTGTTAAGTGTCAGACCAATTATGTTGGCCCTTTTGTCAATCCAGTTCTTAAGAGTAATTTCTTCGGTGACTTATCATGTCATAGTCATTCCCTGAACAAACCCAAGAACACAAAAACACCTCCGCAGCAGAGGATGAGGAAAAGAAAAGCGAATGGCAAAAGTATCCGTCTTAGCTGTTTCATGGGGCAAGGGTACAGCTAGTGCAGGATGAATATGCAAATGGCACTCACACGCTTGGTGATCCGCTTACTGGCAGCAGTAAAGTCGAAAAATTCGTCAGTTCATAAAGCAAAAGGAGAACAAAAGAAGGGAATATGCAATAGTAGATTTAGCAAGTGGATTTCTATGATGATGAATATTCCGCTGAAAAAATGAGGAATCGTTATTTGAAGAATAGAAACACCAGCATTTTCCAGGCCAATGATATTTAATAAAAAAGAGAAAAAGAAAAGAAAAAAGAACTCAAAGAGCAGGGCCAACAGCGCGACTTAGCGACATTTCAATGACGCATCTATCACTTATCTGCAGATGTAGCTTCATAACCGAGGAGTATTCTTGCTTTAATGGGTGTCTGAGAATAATTGTTCCGGGTCTCACGCAGTCACAGAATTGCGAATTAAAACTATCTAATGAAATGATTCGTTTATTACTCCCTCAATTACTTTATTTTTAATTTAGAGAATGTTTTTAAGTTAGTCATAATTTTAAATTAAAATTAAAACAAAGTGCATTGGTGTCTTTTTACTATCTCCGTATTCCATTTCAGCACCAAGAACGTTTGTTTCAACACCAAAACTATTGTCAAATAACTATCGTCGAATGCTCGCACAGGAGATGAAAAATAATTGAAAGTGAAAAACGAGCTCCATTAAAATGAAAATATTAAAATTTTGCCAATGTTCGTTGTGAGGAAACATAAAGTACGTACATATAAATTGGAAACCGTTAATTAATATATTTAAAACTCATAAAACCAAAATTTTCAACTAGAAATAAAAAACGAGGCCACAAAACAAAAGCTGTTAAAATATAAATTAAAAAGCAAAACAAAATAATTAAAAGTAAATTCAATTAAATGACGCGAAATTTATATCTAAAAGTACAACAAAAAAAACTAAAAGTAAAACAATAAAAAAACCAAGAAAAACTTGTCCTGCTGCATTTACCACATTTACTTGTCTTCTGCATGCAAATTACTCTATAAATTGCTTGTGTGGACACTATTAATTGTTTGTTATTATTATTACTGCTTTAGCAGTTATTTTATTTTAACAGATGTTACATTATTCAAGAGTTCATTTAGAGTAAAGGAAATATAGCGATACGTTACGATACAGTGCAATAGTTTGCAAATGGTAACGAGAGATAGTAGGTTACAGTACGATACTGACGAAGAGTTTATAACAATTTAAACAAATGGTTTGTGAGGAATGAATTGACGATCACTCGAGCTAAAACGTGTAATGTTCAATTTATCATGGTTGTTGGTGATGGAGCAATATGACAACAATAAAAAATAGTTTATACAAATATTTGTCCGATAGATATGCAGAGTGTGAAATTCAACACGCATGCACACACAGGTAAGTGAGGATGTGATACTCTGCCTAGGGCAATATTGAAACCCATGTAGACTGTAAAGTATTAGAACGTAAAAGAGAAGTCATCACAAATAGTTTGATTTTAAAAACAGACTAAGAAGAAAATGAAAATGGTTACGATGAAACGCAGAGGAATGATAATGATGAAGGAAAAGAAATTTGGAAAATGTGAAACTTAATTTTTATTTAAACCTCGGACTGTTTTAATAATTTTAATTTTTATTTTATTTAATAATTTTAATTTTAATAATTTTAATTTTAAATTTTCAAATAACAGATGAAATAATCATCATTTATATAATTGATGAAAAAGCTGTTGATTTGTTGCGGAAGCATCGCAAGTTTATTTGTACTAAAATCGGAAAGACTCTAAGTTTGTATTTCAGGCAGAAATTATATATCAGAACCTATGCAAATGTGTCTATATGTCTTTAATTGTAACAAATTTAAAGACTTCTCCAGGTAACTTGCACAGAAATCACACATTTGAAAGGGTTCTCTCTGCTTTCTTGCATATGTTTTGATGTGATTTCTTCCACTCTCCCTCTCTCTCACTCTAAATTTTTTCATTCCGTCTCCCTTTCTTTCGTTCTACCTTTCCCATTCTCTCCATGGTATTAAAGTTAAATTTACAGGAAACGTACAAACATACATTCCCTTTAGTTCATTCACATAAATGCATACAAATAAATTTGAAAAAATCACACATAGTCATCATACATCATTCACCCACCCACCTAAACATTAAACTCATACATTCAGGTATACACGTAAGCATAATCTGCGCTTCCACTTGTTAGGAATTATCAAAGGAAAAAAAGGAAGGATAGCTGAAAATGGAAATTGCAAACCAATTGGCAAAGGAAGGGCATGTATGGCTGTTGAAATATAACTTATTTCCATGATGTCAGAGTTATTTACAAATAATAGCCAAATTATTTTTCCCAAGATTTGAAAACCCATGTGGGTTTAATACGCATTCTTCTAAATACCTGGTTCAACAACAACGGTGAATATGCTGAATCTTATATTTCTTCTTCTGTTCCTACTTAGACAACAATTGGTAACACAACAAAAACTATTGTTATTGCAGCTGGCGCCGTAAGCGGTTTTATAAACACAACGCAGTTCAAGATAATCCTTCATATAAAAACAAATGTTGTCTAAATGGCCAAAAACACAAAAATTACTTGTAGGAATAAGGACGATTACAATTGGAAAAAATAAATAATATAAGCAACATTATCAGGAGTAGGGAGAGAAGTGAACTGGAGTTTTAAATATAACTGAGGTGTTTTTCAATAAGAACATAACTTTATTATATCTTAACCAAAAGACATTCAGCTAATACGCTAAGGCAGCTCAAACTGGATTGAATTTTATCCAAAGTGAAGTGTTGAATTTGATGATAACGTTTGATGAGTGTGTTTATTGAGTGTGTTTGCAGTGCTGGGTTATTTCGGGGCACTACACCAAATAATTTTGTCGAGCATGTAATTAACATTACACGGTCACTTTTTGGAGATGGGGTGGATTTTTTAGAAGGTTAAATATATTTATTATTAATCCATAAATCCAACATTGCTAAAATACCTTCGTCGCATACAATAATTTTTGGATTTTAACTGAAGCACACTAAGCACACTAAGCACTAAGCACACTATCGAGAAAAGGTGTCCCCATTTTACTTATTTACACTTCCACTTAAAATGTCTTTACAGCAATATATTTATTTTCAATATATTTCAATTCAATATATTTCTATTGATTGGGGTGCACATTTTTTCTAACTATCCATCACTTTTCACATCTGGGGTGTTTGTACTCCCTGCGTATTTACCATGTAGGATAACCGTTTCAAACATACCTCATCTATTTTTGCGATAAAATATTTTTCTATTCTGTTTTACTTCTCTAGATTATTGATGAAATTGGAAATTTTAGAAAACACAAAAGTAATGTCACCAATAAAGTATTTCAGTTGTAATTACTGTTATAAACAACGAATATAACAAGCCGAAAAAGCATCAGTAAAATGACACTCAAACTCGGTCAACACAGCAAATTCAATAGGGTGGGTAATATAGGATGAAGAAGGACAACAAAATCTATAGCAAAAAGTGTTAAGATCGGGCAAAGGAAATAAATTTTCATTAAAATTATTTGTTATTTGAAGATTGGTGAAGGAGAAGATGATGATAACGATGATGACTACGATGACAGTTATATTCGTAACGTCTCCGAATGAGACGCAGGGTTACCCTCCGTATACATTTGACGGTGCTAATAATAATAATTATACTAATAATAATAATAATAATAATAATAATAATAATAATAAAAATAACGATTGCTATGCTGATATTATAAAATATTTTAAATTTTATTCTTCTGCTTTATCAGTTTTTTCTCTTTTTCTTGTTTTTTGTTTTTTTTTTTTTTTGTTTTCTTTGCAAGGAAATCTACGAATAACAATAACAAACGAAAAAATTGTTGAAAACAATAACTTCAGCAACCACAAAAATGGAAAAAAAGAAGAACGTAGACAGTGTAGAAAAATAAGCAAAATGAATTTTCTCTCTTGTACATTTTACATACTATGTGGAATTCCAACGGCATCCTCGAATCATAGCAGCAGTTTTATTTTATTTAGCAGTAGCTGTTAAATTGTAGGGCGTAGTGACAATTCGACACAGAATAGCCGAAAATTATTGAGCAAGAACTGCAAAAATTCAGAAAAGAGAAGTAGAATTCAAAATTTATAGAACAAATATTCGACAACAGATGATTGATAGATAAATGCGATCGATAGAGGTCGAGAAAATAAGGGAGCGAGAAGTTGTTTAGAGGTCAAAAGTAAGGAGCTGAGGAAATAACATTAGAGAGGAAGGATAAAATTTACTTCTATTTTTTGGAGCCATAATTCTTTGATTCATTTCCTTTCTGACAGTCTCATTAAGTCTCTGTGTGTATTTGTGTCTCCGTGTGCGTAATATTTATCGGATCAATCGAGCACTACTTCATTCAAATGGAGCATTACTGTACCATCTTCACTACCTCAGCTATTTCTACTGCCTTATATTCACACGATTCATGTACAAACGATAGAAATTCGTGAATGAATCCTTTATGAATCCTTAAAACTATTCCAGTATTGGATTGTGAAGTCGATATTTTCGTGTTTTCTTTTTTATCTCTTTCTTTTTTTTTTGTTATGTGTCCTACACCCGAAGGGATGTACCCATATTGCCCCGCTTGTAACGGGAAATAAATGTTATGAAATAACTGTTACCGCAATAATTTTAAAATAAAATTACTGCGTGGCTAACTATTATCGCGTGGCTTTTATAATATAAGTAATAAAAATTCCGAGCCTGAAATTTACTAACTGTAAGCTCAAATGGGCGAAAAACGCGACACCGGGAAGGTGGCTAGCAATGCGAAGTATAGTTCCGAAGTTTTTCTCAATACTTTGAATTTTCTGAAACTAAATAGTATCCCTTCGACCGGAAATCGGAAATTGGGAAATTGAATCCAATAACCAGTGGGTGGTTTTGTTTACGAACTAAGCTGTAAGCACCGAATATTATAAGCATCAATAACATAAAATGTTATTGGCGAAATCCATGGCGATGCATCTGTTCTCTGGTAATCATAGTGAATTGTAGTGGGCGGACCTGGCCCCGTTTTAGGAATATAATTTCAATGAAAAATCTTGGAAACTCAATTTGAAAATAATAGCGACCTTTAAAAGATGAGAACAAAGCCATTTTATTATTCGTTTTTAGATAACCTTTTATCAATTTCTTAATAATACTTAATAATTAAGTAAAAGTAAATAGACAAACAGCAAGTGCTAGTTCGGTGCAAAGGATCGATCTTTAATTTTCAAAAATTTGTAATTAATTCATTGACAAGGAAAACCCTCAACTAAATTAAAATTATACAAAAAGAGTGTTCATTAATATATCTTGATTATAGAGGTTCAACTTGAACATAAATAGACGATCGAAGAAATGACGACGGCGCTGCCCACGAGAGCTGGAATATTTATCTTTAATTTGATGGCAGGGAAAATAACGACCTGATGAAAAAGTTACTAGTAGGACGAGAATGATGATATAATCCATTAATTCATCTCGAAGAAATAAGCTTTTATTCTCTTTTGAAATGGTATCGGAACGAGCAAATAAGAAACTGAATGGAAAGGTGAAAATTGATTAGAAAACTGTTCACATATAATAATTAGGCCAACTTATTTTCCTGATTTATTTCAAAATTCATATAGTCACGACCATTCATTTCACTTCTACCCATTCTGTGTCTTTCATTCTACGACTTCAGATGTATTATTTCTAGAAACGATAAACAAGAAACAAATAATTTATGCTATCTCCAGAATAAAAATAAGCGGACAAAAAAAAAATAACAAATTATTGAATTATTACATGAACATTTTCTGCAAAGTGTAAAATCGATGGTAGATCTTTCGAAAGTTATCTCAAACCATCCTATTTATAAGAAGGGAATAAATTGTGGTTTGAGCAAGTGGAAAAATTGTTTACGGTATCATTTGATTTCACCTCTTAGCGTTATATTTCTTTTGTCTTGTCATTTTCAAAGTCTGAAAATCATATTCTATATTTTGAGATAAATCTAATATTCTTAAAAATCATCTACGTCAATTATTTTCCACGTCAGAAGTAAATAATGGATACGTTTTCTCGAGTTTCAATTTGCCTTGGACAAAATCAATATTACGCTTTCGGTCTTTGCTTTTTTCGAATTTTTATAAAATTCTTAATTATTAAATTTCGTCTTTAAATTTATTTCAAACATTTTATATCATATTGTATAAAATGTAAATGAAAATTGAAATGTGTTCTTCTAAGATATCTAAAAGGAATTTATACGGTTTTGGAATACGGAATTGACAGCAATGATGAGGATAATAATATAGACGATAATGTCAAAATTTCGACCCTTTTTCTGCGGTGCACTTAAAATAGGCATCGTCGATCAACGATGTTCAAGTAGCTCTCACAGAAATCAAAGAAAATTATCAAATGTCGAAATCTTTAAGGTGAATAAAGTAGGCCTCAAGTGGAAAGAAAAGGTTAAAAAGTAGCAGCTAATAAACATAAGAACAACAAACACAATATATAGAATTTATGAGACGCGTAGTAAGACAAAAGTGGCATGGCATGTATCAACAACTTTATGTTAATACCAAATTATCGAAGATATATTTTCTTTTGTATTAATCAAGATACCTTTCTTTTAATTCTTTTTTGTATATTATTTGATGAAATTGATGTCGAGTGGCATTATTTATGGCAGAATTAAATGAAGAAGTTTTATAACAAAACAACACATATAACGAAAACGCTCGGAGATATGTTATTAATACATTCTCCACCTTCTGACATCACGCGGAGGTATAAAGTTACCAACAATTTATTGAAATTGATTGTGACTCAATTTTTTCCAGAGAAATAAATTTCATTATAAATCGAAATATTATACTACGTCAACGTATTGGAAAAGGTTATAATTTATTTAGAAAGGTTCGCAACCAATCTTTACTTACACTTTCAAAAATTTCAGTCCTTTTTTATTAATACGATTGTGCAAACTTTTGTAATTTGTGAGAAAATATTTCAATATTGTATTCTTTTTTTACGACTGATACAATTTTTATTACTATTATTTTCATCTCAAGTTTTCCATCGTCGCCATTTATTGCTTTATTGCTGATTGCTTCGTTTTTTATTGCCATTGTTTTTTTGTTTGACTATAATATACTGAATATGATAAATATTTTGTATTCTTTTTTGATGGCGCGTCGTTAGACTGAATATTTGGGATGAAGAAAATAGATAGATTTTGTTCCAATTACCGACAGTCGTTACCGTAAGTAACGATACGTGGCGCCTAGAGAGCTAATGAAGTTTAATATAAAATATGATTTTGGGACCCATCCTCAGGGAAGGTGAATAGAGAGAGGAACTAAATCTTGAGGGAACTGCAAATATTATCTGAAGTGCGTGGTGAAGTGTGTGACTCTTGTCGAAGGCAGAACATGTGATAATATTTAATATGCCATTACTCAAGACAGGGATGAAGAAAATTAATGAACGGGGAAACGAATATTGCTATGCTTGCGTCGAGGAGTGGTCTTTCCAAGCTTCCAAATTAGTTGCTCCATTCCGAGAGGGCATACTTCTAATTCAACAAAAGCAGAATGAACAGATCGAAGATAAAAATTTATGGATGTAAAAAACAAGGACGCCTGTGTTTCACACTCGCGAACCTTTTAATCATATACGAATCACACATACACTCTCTATTTTAGGCGTCATTTGCCAATTTCGATTATGTCCGTCACATCCTTTTCAATTGAAATAATATACAAAAATAGCTACAAAGTCTTGGCTAAAATAAATACCATCGCCAGCAGAAAATGTTTATTTTACCAAAAATAGGAACAAATTTTATGAGTGGCGAACAGTGAAGAATTAGTTGTCAGCAACACGTAGAATGCATTTCCCCCCAAAATGCAATCTTCAAATTTTAGCGAACTTTGAAGGGTTAAAGGTGTATTATGTTTTTGTTCCATTTTCAATGCATTAAAGAAGGCGTAACAAGTATAGCAATATTAAATTCAATCACATAATCACCCCTTGAGTCGATTTAACAATGCCCATGTGTCTGTTTATCTATCCGTTACTCTGTCTGTCTGATTAAATCGCTGTTACAGAACCAAAAGAGATATTTTTATGAAATACTAAATCTGATGAAAACCACTCCCATTTTTTATAGCCTATACCAATACATCCACAAGTGTAGCTGGTAGGCGGAATTGGATGACGAAATTTTGCCATAGAACTCGCCTACGAACATTGATTATTTCTTGCAGAATATGGGCGAGACGCGCCCAGCATAATGACAAAAGTTTGAAAAAATATAATAGAAATATAAATAAAGACCGTTTTAAATCCACCGAAGAAACACTATTATTACACTACAGTACGAGCAGAATTTTTTGGGAAGAGTTGTGTTGAAAATGAGTTAGTAGATTTAAAGTAATCAAGAAAAGAGAAATGTATTATCAAAAGGGGTGTGCATTGCCCACTGAAAAGACGACGACAAAAAAAAAAGACAATTAAGGACAAGGGACGAAGATATAATAATAACAGAAACAACCATTGCAACCATGCATTAGTGGAAGATGATGGTTACGTTTTTGCACCTTCCCGGGTCGTAACGCGATGTGAGCTAATTAGAGCGCAATAGTAAATGATATCAATATTGACGCTGCTGTTGTTTTATATTTTTGGTTATATATAGTCCTTTTTTAAAACTTCTCAAAACAACTAGCCAAAAATTAGAAAATTTAATGCAAAGCTTCAAAAGAGATGCAACGTTAGGTAAAGACAAAAAATTGTTTGAGTAAAGCAAATAAAAATAACTAAGTAAAATAATGTCATAGCTAATTGCAAATAAAGATCGGTATAGATTCTCTCATAAATTTCACAGCCATCAAACTACCGTCCTTGAATGCAAAACTTCCTTCTTTCTCAGTCTATCTCAGAAAAATAGTATTTAATAAGTTCCAAATGAACATTTTGATTTGTATTAATTTTTCTCAATTCTTAAGAGATTACCTAAAGATCAGAAAAAACTGAAGGAAAAGAAAAGGCAATAAAAGTCATCAGGAGAGACGCAAACTAAAAATGACGGTCGAACCAATATCAGAAAACTAGTCAGCTTTTTTATTCAATATGACGGTGATAGAAACATCAGTATTATTCGTTCGAGACAAAATCTTTCAACCGCGAAAAGAGACGAAACGAGAAAGCGATGGCACTGGCAGTCATTTGACACTGAAGATTCCGAACAACTGAAATCAAGTCGTTTCTTTTTGTTTATTTGCTGTTCTGTTTATCTGTCCCTGCCTTACCAAGAACAAAATAAAATTCGAAACGGAATAACCAAACTACTTTATTTTGGTCTACTAATTGTCTAATAAATCGTTTTCTGTTTCAGGTCATCGAATATATCTTCCCCTGCTTTAGAGGCGACAGAAAAACAAGAAGTAGAAAATTTGAATACAATTTAAAATTCTAAATTGACAATAAGGCAAATCAACAATAAATAATGGTTTAATTTTCTCAAAGTATATAACTAACACAATTAATAAATTAGTTTTAAATCACGTAACCGTTTATGCATGCCAGTGCCAAATAAATAGTAATACCCATTCCCATAAAAATGTCCAAGTTTCGATAGGTTTAATAGATGTGTCCCCAGAAATAGATATATTTACCAAAAAATTTTATATTGTTCTAATTTAAAATCATTTGATAATTTTATTACTTTACCCTCTTACATTTCCCCTTCTCAACACCTGTCTTGCTTCTTCTTCCAAACCCGTTGTTTGCTTGTTTCCTATAAATTATATGAAAATTAAGCTATTAATTCCCCAAAAAATATTAAATTAAAGACACTACCGTTTGCGCGATTAATTTTACCGTCATCGTGTCATAGCTGAGTATTATTCGACTAATTGGAGGATTGATTAGAACACCTGAACAATTTAAAATAGAATAAGGATACAAGTGATTGATGAGTGACTGATGAAAAGTGGTTTTAAATTATGTATATAAGTACTAAGTAAACCCTTGGGCAAACACTTTCCACTTTGTCTTTATTTGCGATAGTAAAATATATATTTCTGGAATGAATTAAGAACGCTTTAGAAATTAGGACAATATCACAAATAATAATAATTTCGAAAAGATAATTTTATCATGGATTATAACGTTGTACGAAGCTGAGTTTATTGAATATTATTTAAACAATTATTCATTTCTAAATTATCTTCTTTCTAAAAACAAAAAATTTACGAACTTGAGATATTGATATTTGTAATGATTAATGATCGTATGCAACTGGAATGAGTTTCCTTAGCTTTTGTTGGTCCAATTCTCAATAAGAATTTGTGAATTGCAATATTACTTCGTTATGAATTTTATCTATTATACTTTTCCTATAACGTTTACAAAATAGCAGGGCCCTCAGCATCAATTCAGAAAAAAATTTATATTAATTTTGAATCCCAACATCGTCAGAGCAATATATATAAAAATATGTTATAAGTCGTAAAGCCGTACTAGAAGTAAAAAAGTATATTGTAGTTGGTAAGATAAGAAATTCCTACGGAAGTTCAGGTAATCGTGTTACTTCAAAACCGTGTTCAAAACCGTTACAAAAAGTTCAAAACCGTGTTAGTTCTCCGATTCGCTTAAAAGAAGGTCAATCCCAATAATATCCGTTCAAGGACGGTTGCGTGTTCTTTGTGATTTATCGCACGACGGCAGAAATTTAATTACAAATCTTCTACAACAAAAACAGATAACTCAATTATAATGGCATGTCAGAATGATCTGAAAAAAGTAATGTTGAAAAAAGTAAAGGGTTTTTCAAGTGGAGCGGGTTAGTGTTGCAATGGTCAAGCCGTGCGACAGGATGTAATGAAATTTTTAGCATATTTTGTCTATATTTAAAAGGGTCATGGATACCATTATATATGAAATTTAACATCCTTCAAATATTCGCAAGAGCTTTTCCTATTAGCACGGATCCGATGGGTCCAATTTTCAATGACTTTGCTGTAAATGTCTGGAAAGGTTGATTTGGCGCAATGGGCTGTGTTATGTTGATTTAAAGGGCATCGGTCGACTGCAGTTTATCGCCATCGACCTGTTACTTTAAGAAACCCCATAAGAAAAACAGATCCTAAAATCATTTATGCAGAATGTCGAACGTAGTGTACGCTGTATGGCACGTAGCGCCATCCTACCAGAACCACATGTCACCTACGTTTAATTTACGCTAATGGTCTAATTTGATCCAAAAGTCAGTTATCCGCGCTCTGTAGTGCACGCCATTGACGGTGGTGACAACACAAACGTTGTTTCCGAAGGGACGGACCAATGGCGCTCCCGGCCCATAATCCGTACTAAATAGTAACTTTTTGTGTATACATTAATTACATTAATATATGTTACCTCGTAAACCTCATGTGAGATGGTGTCGTCCCATATAGCAATTATGCTATATTCAAAAATGCGCCTCGTCGTTAAAGAAGATTTTTTGGCCAAAGTTTGGAAAGACGGCTTCCAAACACGCTTCCAAACAACAAACAGCGTTGTTTCTGGTCATTAACTTCGAGCTTCTGAATTATATGGATCTTGTACGGGTGTATTCCAAAGTCTCTGTACAAAACTCTCCACGTTGGATTCTGCGGAACCGAGTTCGTGGCAGGGAATTGCCTGCCTCAGATTCTCCTTCCTGTTACCACATTTGTTACGCCACCAGAACAACATGATCGCGACGGGATAAAAACATCGACTCGATCTTCTGTTATTACTTTTACTTAAGAATACACTTAATCCATGAACAAATATTAAGATAATATTATCTTGAGGTAGAAGGAAGAATGGCAAAAAGACATGGAAAAAAGAAAAAATGCATTTCTATTTAAGTTGTAATATTAAACAATTGCTTATATTATACTGTATTAATTTAATCGATACATTCAGTTAATCAACTTCGCTTATTGTGATCATAAAAGACAACAATAAAAGAAATTACCGATTACTCACAACTCATAATAACAGTATTCAGTACACATCAGAGGAGTGGATGAATATATTTCAGCTACTTCATATCATATTTTAGAAATTATATTCAACCAACTCTAATTCAATTTTGTGCCATTTTTTCCTAGAATTGGAATTTATGACAATACCAAACAGTATCCAGAAAATATTTAGTCGCAGTAATAATTGAAATGTACTATGCCTTACTTATACCCTATCATTATTTTCATTATATTTTTATTTGAAACTTGACATCTTGATTATCATCTTTGCCGTTCAATTGGACATTGAAAATGGACAATGGAAAATGAAGCAAAATTTTTTCAAAATTTCGCATTTTTCGCTACATAATCTTTATTACCTTTAAAATAATTGTTATGAGATCTTACCACAAGCACTACACCGTCAACCTGCAGAATAAATATAATTTCAGGATGTTGTCGTTCGGAATTTTGTCGTTTCGTAACTTTGTCGTTTCCTGATTTTGTCGTCAAGCCTATTACCGTTTTGAGATCTTTCATTCGGAGTACTACTCGGAGTATTCGCTAGACCTTTTATTATATCCTTCACTATCATTTTGTAATATTTATCCAAAAATTCAATAATCGCATTCTGAATTTATCCTTCTCCTCTCCCACCCATCTCTCGTACCATGACTGTCTACATATTATTCAATGGTTGACGTCACGAATAATTTTTCCATGAATTATGGTAAAAATGAATTTTCATTTAAAACTTTTCATAATTTAATTCATTTCCTCAACCCGGTTAAACGGAATTGAAAACATTCGTTTAAACAATTGGAAGTACGTGGTTGTACGATATTGGTTTATTTTTCCATCTCCACAACCGACAATTAAACATAAATTTAACACGTTATTAACGTTTACAACACAGCCAGTCAAGACAAAGTGGGACGAAGCGCGACTGACGAGGAAAATAGAAAGCAGCATAACATAAAGCACAACAGAATGGCTAGCACATAATATATTGTACAAATACAATTTTTTCATCCTTGAACACATTTGAAGAGGGATACAAAACCGTCAAGGACACTGACAAGGAGAGAGTCTGGCATCCCTTCCGATAGACAGTCCAACAATTTGAATATTGAAGAAGTATATTCCAACGACCAGACAGAACGGACAGGCAAAAAGAGACAAGAAGAAGTGACCGACTAAAAAAAAGGAGAGAAAATCTAATAATACGCCACGGAAATTAATAATAATACACCGCATACTTTATAAAAACCATGAAAGTATAAAAATAATACAATAAATGACAAAAAAAGTATCCTTTAAGGACATATAACGACAGCTTCTTTCATTTAACAGGCTGTTAAACTCGACAGTAGACTGTCGATTAGGGGACAATAAATTGAAGATAAGAGCTTCGTGTGGATCAAAATGAAAGAATAAGATACCAATAACTGAAGGGGGACCGTTATAACCTTTCAGTATCGCATTAACAACGATAAGTTAGTGATAATCTCATTGGCATTTATCATCGGTTATCAAGTTCTAGTTTTATCGTCATTATGAAGTTTGTGGCTTCACGTTTTAAATAACGATATCAACGACTTGGTGTAAAATCCAAATAATAAAACTAAACAACTGAACACGTAAGCAAGTGTATTCGTAAACAAAATGAACGGATTAGGAAAATAATATTCGCATTAATTAATCTCCAATCTTTTTGGAATCTATAAAAAGTAGGTTCAGGTTCGGTACTTGATAACAAAGTCAAAGGTTAAGGTACTTCTTGATAACAAAGGTCTTTAGAAATCCATCGCCCACTCGTCAAACAAAAAAGATTCCCACGTATGATAGCATAGATAAAATGCTGTTTTCTCGGATTTGACGTATGAGGAAAATTCCATCTCATTTTAGAACTGTTCTTAATGTGGTAAATTTGGGCACTGGAGATAATGTTCCTACGACATTTTTTTTATTGCAAAAATCATAACTTTTGAACCAATAAGGGTTTGAACCAATAAATACTTTAAAAAGTCGAACTGCATCTGAAAGAATAATATCCAGACTTAAAAAAGAACATAAGAACAGGGTGCCACAATAACAGGGTGCTTGGAAATTCGTTGTCAAATTTTAGATTTGATTTTTTGCAAAAACATCATACCAAAATGGAATGACTTTTTTGTTTGGATAGCATTCCTGAGCTTCCTCAGCCAATTCCCCTATTGGTAAATAATGTTATTCTATTAAATCGTTTCAATGCGCCAACATTTTATATACTGTCGGAGTATGTTTCTTCTATACATCAGAAGCAGCAATTCGGCTGTTTTGGATGCATATTCTTCAAATTTGGGTCCATTTATCATTTCTTTATAATTCAAAATCTTCGAAATTACTCCCAATTTTCGCACAATATCTTTATCAACTCCAGTTATTCGGGCAGCCACTTCATCGTTCTCAAAAAGCCTTGACGTGAAGAGCCGCCATCATTTGTATTTCCATACCCATATTTTGGACAGTCTGCTTTCAGACCAAGCTCTTTGAGGAATTCATCTTGAATTCTTTATATTGCGTTATGGTCGAAAACTTCCCCAAAGTCTTGGTAGCATATGTACCAACTTCAAGACAAACTCCATGCATATTAATCGTGCATGCAAGGGCGATTTCCCATGCTCATATTTATATTCGTCACTTTCTGATTCATCAACGCTTTTGAAGTCTTTTTCGTTCTTTTCACAAATGGCACATGTCATTGGAGACGAAGAATTAGTTAATTGATTTAAAAATTTCCTGTTAATCATATTCAGGAGAAAATCATGCTTGATAGTGAAAAATTGCAAAATAAAAAAGCAAGTGTGTTATGCCTTTCGTAACCAAAAAATATTATTTTATATACAAATGTCAACAACAAAACCGCATTTTTGGCCGTACCGAATGTGTGTGATTGTTCGCATGTCTGCGTCAAAATGTTTCTTAAACCGAGATTATGTTACTTTTATTGCTACAGAAGGTGAAGGTGCACCTAGGGGCAGCCAATTTTTGGAACTTAAGTAAATAATTAAATAATAATTAATCACCCTAAATTTCACAGAGGCCATTTTGGGTCTATTTTTATATACTCCACCAAAGTTGGAAAAAGGTAAAAATATAGACTTTTGGAAAAACAGGTATATAGAACTAACAACTTTTAAGACAAAAAATTCTATTTTCTATTATACTTAAAACTAACGTACCTTTTGGAAAAAATCAATAAATTGCCGATTAGTCGCTTTATTTAGATAAAAATTAATCGTAAAAATAACGTAAAAATAAACACCAAACACACATTTTTCTCAATGTGTATAAATTGTCAGTTTCGAGCGGTTATACCTAAAAAACTACTATCCTAAATTTAATACAAGTAATATATTCGTAATCTCTGGAATATTCTCAAAAAGATACGTGTATTCATTTTATCGAACGCTTTTATGCAATTTTTGATTTTTGCAACGTCTTTCCGGCAGACGCACCATAGTGCGACGTTTACTCTATGCTTCTACAAAAGTCCTTCTGCATCTTATTAGGTTTTATACTTGGCATCCTTCCCTTCAGCATTGATTTTTATTTTAGAAACTCATTTAAATTTACATATGCTTCTATCATTTGACTTCTTTAGTACAGTCTACATTTTGTTACGGTCCTACACTTGTTCTTTTCATCAAGTTTCTTTCGCTTTCTGCGAATCTATGCATTCTTTCTGCGAATTCTTTGCAATCTATGCATGTACAGCAAATCTAAAATCAGATTTTTCTATCAAACCCTAAACTGAATGGAGATATTGTTTTAAAATAAGACTCTATTAATATTACCTCTCTATACTGCTTCGTTCCATTAATATTTTGGAATGTTTGCCTTCATCATCAAAGATCTTAGTTTTTCCATTAAATTTTTATTAAATAAATTTCTATTAATTCTATTTCTATTAATTCTTTCGCTACAATCTTAAAATCTTTACTCTCAATACACAAGGTTTCCAATTCTATTCGCTTTGGAAATTATATGGTTATATTTTGTAAGGATACCTTGATTTTTTATAAAGTCTACTTTGATACCAGATCCAACAATTTATTGGTCCGATAGTACGTTGTCTCGAATATATCAAGTACATAAAACATATTTTAGTACTATTTAATTCGCGAATCTCGCCACTACTTTCGTTCGTAACAAAGTCACCTCCTTTAGCTACGCCTGTATACTTCAGCTCCTGAAAATCTTTGATGATGAAAATATTTGAAGATTGTTTATAAAGTAGCCGCTACGCTTGAGTCCAATACGAATGTAATTGTTGTCGATTTGTAATTCCAAATTGGAGTCGGCCATGAAATTTATTTTGCAACAGCTCGCTTTATTTTCGTCACCATGATATTTTTTCATGTGATCATATTGGTTGCACAATGGCATTGGTATTAAAGCCCACTATCCATATAAAATCAATATATTTCCAATTCCATATACTTTGTTGTAAATGTGATTACCTTTTCTTCCTTTATTTATGATAGCCATTCCTTCCTTTTAGATTATTCTGCGAATAAACGTTTCTTGACTGCGCATAAAGCTGTTCCTTCAGCATTTGAATGGTCCACAGCATCGCATAATTCATATTTTATTAAAAAGAGTTTTGATATTGTATCAGCTTCTAAATAATCGAGTTTTAAAATATATTGCTGTATTTTCTTACCCTCCCGCAATATGAGATGTGCTAATTTCCTTCTGAGAATTTCAGCTTACATTTCTTGCACCGCATATTAAATAAATAAAGCTACAGTGTTATACAAACATGACGCTCTTCCTTTACATTCTGCTCCCTTTTTATGGCCATATATGAACCATGAATAATATATTTTAAAAGAAAATTTTTCTAGTTCCACTAAGTG
>OZ016501.1:44289479-44361979 GCA_963966595.1 Physocephala rufipes
TAGTATATGGCTAGAAAACATAAAACATTTAAAAAACGATACATTTTAAACGAAACGTTAAGATCAAATAATAAAATGACAACTCTGAATAAGGGGTCATAGAGCAAGAAATAATAGTCCGAAACAAGCCATGTTCAATCGGCAGCCAAGACGCGGGCAATCCGGAGCAGGGCCGGCCCTCTCAATAACTATTACCAACTGTCAGTAATTCTAGTAATAAGTATAAAAACAAAACGCAATTTTTTTCTTTTCTCGATTTGTCTCCATGAACTAGTACAGATATGATTATGTAAATACATATATGCAAACATATTTGTGTCATGTTCTTGCATACAGTTTCTTCCTATCAAAAGCTTTTTATTGACCTCTTAATTTTTACTTGCATACGTTTGTTGGGTAGCACAAGGGCAGCAATAAAATTTTAGACTGAACCGAATTAGCAACTGCTGTTCTTTTTCTATTTCTTGCTTCTGTTCTGTTTCCCTGTTTTCTTGCTGTTGCCGTCTGTCCAGCTTCTGACGCCACTGCCACTGCAAATGTTGTTGAGCCCTCTGCCATTTGCAACCCTACAGATCTTAGCACACAATCCGTTAAATACAAATTCTCAGCCAGGGTCTTAGGATCCTTTTGATCAGTTTCAGTTTCTGCTTAATGTTGCTACAACTTTTCCAGTTAATTCATTTTTAGTTTGGGTGTAATTTTCAGCTTCAATATTATTTCTATTATTTTACAGCACCAGGTTATAAAACGGCACCAGGTTATAATGATAATTGTGATGGCTATATTAAATACAATTTAGATTAATTTAAAATTACTTTGGAATTACTTTATTTACGTAGCAACCAAATTCTTACTCGAAGATTAAAGATAGAAACCGGCCCTATAATTTTGAGCAATTTATCAATTTGTAGCATCCATTAAGTGCCTCTGACGCTTTTTATAACAATAACAAAATAGGTTGACAAATAAATTCCCCGCAATTATCGAATTATTGGGAAAATGCAATCGGGATTCTAAATGAGAAGCCAAATGAAAAACCTGCTCGAAACCATTTTCATAAATTATTTAATAAATGACAAACTTGAATAAAGTGTCCTGTTGTGTAGTAACGGTTTTATATACATATTTTTAGATTTCATTTTTCTCTTTTGCATTTTAGCAAAAATGTTTTCTTGTTCACGCCAATCATTAGCGTTAAGTATTCTGCACAATAACGAAGTTTCATGATCCATGGAGGGGTTTCTGACGCTGGAAACTGCCCAATCCTTTTGAATACCTGTACGAGAAAAGCGTTGACCAGTTGGACAGTTCTGTGTGGGAAGAGAATTTCAAAATTCTCTTTAGTAAACTGCTGGTCTGCTACGCCTCCTCCTTTTGCTAATTGACGGCCGTCCCTTCGCGATAAAAATTGCAATGACAATGAGAGATTTTACAATGAGAGCAAATGATGGCACAAATATTCCGAAAATATTTTCAAACAGGAATGGGAATAGAATAAAACAGCCAATATTTACAGTTTGCTATTAATGAAAGAATAAAAGCAACTAATCCATTAAATGTTTTCCTTTCATAATTTTGAGAAAAAGAAAAACTAAATTTTTAACTCAGTTTTTTAATTTTGTAATCAAAACAAAAATAAAACAAATTAAATGAATTTAAATGGATTCTTCGCTTGTCGCAACAGGCAACTGCCGTAATTTCGTTAGAGATTTGATATAATTAGAACTCGTAGTAATAACTTAAAATCAGTACCGGACTCAAAAACCGATCATATGCAGTAAAATTGATTAAATTTTCAAACCATGATACATGCCTGCCTACATGCATACATATTCACAAATATCCAAATCCATGCAAGGACGTACTTCAAAGTTGTAAATTTAAATAAAACAATACGCAAATCTGTTTGCAAATAAAAAATAACACATGAAAAATATCTCAGAAACAACGGAAATATTATAAAAATGTATTCCCTACTTTTATGTGATTTTCTGTCCAAAGTAGTTTATATCAACAAAGGGGATTAGGACAGGGGATTGGATAATGGAACCCATTAAATGGATAAATAGCATTGCATTTGACTGAGACACACTGATATGGAAAATACCCCAGCGCACTTTGATTCGGGATGGTACTATCTTAGAAGTTTTCGCTGTTTATGTTGTTGTTTCATTGTTTATTGGAGTAATATTGTAATTTATTGTATTAAATTAAAAAAAAAACAATCATAAAGACCTCTTACAGAATTGTTCACGTATTTTTACTGATTTTCAAAAAGCGCTTTCCACAAGCAAGATTTTCACCTCTTTTCTAAATCCGCATCTGGGGAAAAAATATATTCGGCGTTATTATTATTTATGGCGTCGCAGCTTCACACAGCATTTTATAGTGCTACGTCACCAAACAGAATGAATCCATGATAGGGCAATAAATTTAAAAGAGGATTAGAAGTTTTGATTTTTGGAATCAATAAAAACAGTTCTTATTTATCTGTTTCGCTCAATCTACGAATTCTAGAAATTCCATTGCAACATACTCAACAAAATTCAAAACAATAATAAATTGTTCAACACAAAAATTAGATTGCTCCATCAAAACCAAACTAAACAAACCCCGTGCTCCTTTTACGCTTAACTGATAATCTTCCATTGTATGGATTTACGAGCATACGCACATAAAGCTCAAACACATTTTTACACAACCTCTTTGCCAGATAGAGCATTTATATATTCGATGTACCGTGAATATGAAGGAGAGTTAGAGTATTCATTCAAGGCAACTTGAATGAAGAACGCAATC
The DNA here is from genome assembly GCA_963966595.1 of Physocephala rufipes. NCBI lineage: Eukaryota > Metazoa > Arthropoda > Insecta > Diptera > Conopidae > Physocephala > Physocephala rufipes. Next base: position 44,292,279 of record OZ016501.1, read on the forward strand.
AAAAAATTGCACGGAACGATGGCGACGATGGTTATTTTTTCAATCACGGGAGGAATCCATATTTTGAGGAATATTGTGTTTACTTGATTTATAACAGTATGCTTTGTTATATTTTCTGAGTAAGAGAATTAAATGTTTCTTGATTTTGATATATTTTTCCGACAGGGTATGAAATTGTTGTGTTGTGGAACGAATTTCCGTCATTCCTTGTCATTTTTGGTTTGTAGACAAACCGGTTTCGGCGATATGCCATCCTCAGTGTCTTTTTCGTTCTGGTCAGTATTCGTTGATTCAGTCTCTTTTATAGTCAGGTGGCTGCGTCTTGCCTGCGTGATTTAGTTGCCGTCGTTGGTCTACGTGACTGCATGCTGCTTTTTTACAGGTAGGTGATGTGCAAACCGGCGGGCTTATCGCTAATTAGTTGTTGATCCGTTTTTATCGTAGGCACCTAGGTGAGCATTATTACGGGTTTCGATGGGAAGGTAGAAGTCCGTTATCCTTGGTTTCTTTCTTAAGGCTTTGACCTGCGTTTCTGTATTTATTATCTTATTGCTGCTCTTGTTCTGCTTTTTGTATAATAATTTTAGGGGCTCAAATATTACGTCTGATGGAGTATTTGTTTGTTCGTTTATTATCCTCCCGTCGAAGGTTTTCTGCTTGTAAATTTCCATGTTTTCTAACACATTCAGCCGCCGTCCTTTATGTTGTTTATGCAGGATTTCCATTGTCTTCCTAATGTGTTTTGGTGTGCATTTATTATCGTGCATGTGATTTGCAAAATTAGATTCTGGATTTGTTTTTGGGTTTCCTTTTTTCTTGTTGTAGTCCCGTATGTGTTCCCGGAATCTTGTTTTTAGTTTACGTCCCGTTTGTCCGATATAACTGTATCCGCATGCGCAGGTTAATTTGTATACGCCTTGTTTATCCAGCGGATCCTCTTTACTAATGTTGCTCCGTAGTATTTGTCCCAGGTTGTTGTTTGTTTTATAGGCTACGTTGAATTTTAGTTTTTTCAGCAATTTTGCTAATACGAACGTGTGTTCATTAGCATATGTTAAAGTTGTCCAAATTTTTTCTTCTTCCTTCTTATTATTGGGGTTTTGTCTGGTTTTTGCTTGTCTCCTGATTTTGTCTATTAGCTCCTTCTGGTATCCGTTATTTCTTGCGATTGCGTAAATCGTTTGAAGCTCCTTGTTGTATGCCTCCTTCATTAGTGGGATCCGTTCCAGTCTGTCTATTAGTTGCCTGAATGCCGCTGTTTTGTGTTGATGTGGATGGTTTGACGTGCTGTGTATTACTGTATCCGTGGTTGTTGGTTTTCTGTATATTTCGTACTCCAATTTGTTGAATTTTTCGTTTCTTTTTATCGTGAGGTCCAGATAATTTATTTGCCGTTCTTTTTCCATTTCCATCGTGAAGGTAATATTTCCGTGTTGGTTGTTCAGAAATTTCAGCACTTGCTCTTCGTTATTTCTTCCCAGTATGCATATGATGTCGTCCACATATCTTGCATAAAATACCACTCCGAGTTTAGTTTTAAGTTCATCCATGAACTGTTTTTCCAATTGTTCCATGAACACTTCCATGAGGATCGCTGATGTCGGGTTCCCCATTCCTAAACCGTTCGTTTGTCTATATATGTTGTTATTAAATTGGAAATAGTTTTGTTCCAAAGTGATTTTTACGGCTTCTGTCAGTTGTGTAGAGAGCTCCTTGTCTGCGGTGTTGTTCATTATAATTTTGCGTACCAACTTTACTGTTTCCGACACTGGTATCGATGGGTATAGATCCTTGATATCAAACGACACTAGTCTATATCCGCTTAATATTTGCGTGGCTGTCAATCTATTTACCAGTTCTGTAGTGTTGGTTATTGTATGCTCGTTGGACAGTTTTAGATGTTCCTTTAGTAGCGCTTTTAAGTGTTTGGACAGCTTGTAGCTCGGCGCCGATTTGTAGTTAATTATTGGTCTCATTGGCGCGTTCGGTTTGTGAATTTTCGGAAGTGAGATCATCGGTGGTGCTGATGGGTTCATGTTTGTTAACGTGTGTGCCTTGTCTGGCCTGATGATTCTTGTTGCCTTTTAAGGATACCATAAAAAAAAGGCAACAAGAATCATCAGGCCAGACAAGGCACACACGTTAACAAACATGAACCCATCAGCACCACCGATGATCTCACTTCCGAAAATTCACAAACCGAACGCGCCAATGAGACCAATAATTAACTACAAATCGGCGCCGAGCTACAAGCTGTCCAAACACTTAAAAGCGCTACTAAAGGAACATCTAAAACTGTCCAACGAGCATACAATAACCAACACTACAGAACTGGTAAATAGATTGACAGCCACGCAAATATTAAGCGGATATAGACTAGTGTCGTTTGATATCAAGGATCTATACCCATCGATACCAGTGTCGGAAACAGTAAAGTTGGTACGCAAAATTATAATGAACAACACCGCAGACAAGGAGCTCTCTACACAACTGACAGAAGCCGTAAAAATCACTTTGGAACAAAACTATTTCCAATTTAATAACAACATATATAGACAAACGAACGGTTTAGGAATGGGGAACCCGACATCAGCGATCCTCATGGAAGTGTTCATGGAACAATTGGAAAAACAGTTCATGGATGAACTTAAAACTAAACTCGGAGTGGTATTTTATGCAAGATATGTGGACGACATCATATGCATACTGGGAAGAAATAACGAAGAGCAAGTGCTGAAATTTCTGAACAACCAACACGGAAATATTACCTTCACGATGGAAATGGAAAAAGAACGGCAAATAAATTATCTGGACCTCACGATAAAAAGAAACGAAAAATTCAACAAATTGGAGTACGAAATATACAGAAAACCAACAACCACGGATACAGTAATACACAGCACGTCAAACCATCCACATCAACACAAAACAGCGGCATTCAGGCAACTAATAGACAGACTGGAACGGATCCCACTAATGAAGGAGGCATACAACAAGGAGCTTCAAACGATTTACGCAATCGCAAGAAATAACGGATACCAGAAGGAGCTAATAGACAAAATCAGGAGACAAGCAAAAACCAGACAAAACCCCAATAATAAGAAGGAAGAAGAAAAAATTTGGACAACTTTAACATATGCTAATGAACACACGTTCGTATTAGCAAAATTGCTGAAAAAACTAAAATTCAACGTAGCCTATAAAACAAACAACAACCTGGGACAAATACTACGGAGCAACATTAGTAAAGAGGATCCGCTGGATAAACAAGGCGTATACAAATTAACCTGCGCATGCGGATACAGTTATATCGGACAAACGGGACGTAAACTAAAAACAAGATTCCGGGAACACATACGGGACTACAACAAGAAAAAAGGAAACCCAAAAACAAATCCAGAATCTAATTTTGCAAATCACATGCACGATAATAAATGCACACCAAAACACATTAGGAAGACAATGGAAATCCTGCATAAACAACATAAAGGACGGCGGCTGAATGTGTTAGAAAACATGGAAATTTACAAGCAGAAAACCTTCGACGGGAGGATAATAAACGAACAAACAAATACTCCATCAGACGTAATATTTGAGCCCCTAAAATTATTATACAAAAAGCAGAACAAGAGCAGCAATAAGATAATAAATACAGAAACGCAGGTCAAAGCCTTAAGAAAGAAACCAAGGATAACGGACTTCTACCTTCCCATCGAAACCCGTAATAATGCTCACCTAGGTGCCTACGATAAAAACGGATCAACAACTAATTAGCGATAAGCCCGCCGGTTTGCACATCACCTACCTGTAAAAAAGCAGCATGCAGTCACGTAGACCAACGACGGCAACTAAATCACGCAGGCAAGACGCAGCCACCTGACTATAAAAGAGACTGAATCAACGAATACTGACCAGAACGAAAAAGACACTGAGGATGGCATATCGCCGAAACCGGTTTGTCTACAAACCAAAAATGACAAGGAATGACGGAAATTCGTTCCACAACACAAGAATTAAATGTAGTTGGTTTGAATTAATGGTTTAGCCTCTCATAAATAACGATTTTTTGTATATTTTAAAATTTTCACTAGAATAACTTAAAGGAGAATTTATTGATCTTCTATTGAATATCGCTTCGTCAAACTGGTATACGTCTTGCAAAACAACGAAACTAACCAATTACATATTACGAATATATAATAGCATTACATGTTGACATTACATATTTCATATAATATTACATGTCACGAAGGCAATGATGGAGGTAACGAGTACAGTATATTTTGACAGTTTTAACATTTATAACAAAACCGTGATACAAAAAACGCTTGATCTTCTTGAAAACAATATGGTGGCTGGTGTTAGTGATATTTGTATTTATTACGAAATTTACCCGGTCGATATACTTTATGGTCGAGACAATGAATAGCGTAATAACTGCGGTTATCATGAAAACAACGGAATGATAATCGCGTTGTAAACAATATTGAATAACCTGAGGCCACAAAAAACGTTACCCAATATAACTCAGTCATACTCAGGGACAACAATGACAACATCGACAACAACAACATCTAGGTCAACAAGAAGGACAATAGAGAAGATAATATGATTATGACGAAGTAAATGCGTTTGAAAGACGCTTCGCGATTCTGCAATAAATCAGTCTGATATATAGAGTGATTTTCAACTGGGGCGAGTCGATGTTTAAATGAATTAAGGCAATGCGTATATGTGAGGTATTAATGTAATTTTCTTTTATATAGACCAGACTGAATTCGGGCGATTACCTCGGTTATATTGGATTTAAGGGCATCGGTCGATTGCGGTTCATTGGTCCGAACTTACAAGTAACCACGCAGAAAATTCAGCGGGGTGAAATCGCGTGATCTTGATGCCAATTCACCTCACTTCTGCGAGAACTAACCATATCCTCAAATCGATCATTCAGAATGCCGATCGTGGTGTCCGCTGTGCGACACATAATTTCGGCCTGCCGGAGCCACATGTCGTCTACATCCATATCGTTCAATACGAACAAACAAAAAGAAGAACAAAACTTTTGTGGATATATTCCCACCTCATAAACCTAATGTACGTTGGAGTCGTTCCATATGCAAACATTATACCTGTTCACGTGGTCATTCTTCCAAAAGTGCACATTGTTCCTAAAGACGACCGTTCGGCCGAATTTGTAGTAATCTTTCAAACGTACTGAAGCCCAGTCATCGAACAGACGACAGACGTTGTCGGTGGTCATTAACTTTGAACTCCTGGGTCAGTTCATAATTCAGCATAACAAGTTCACAGAAAAACCCAAAAAATATAGCAGTAGCACAAGTGAAAACCAAAAGCATTGTAGATCTCAACACAGCATCCTGAATCTCCTCTATTTTACAGGCCTCATCCCTCGCTTTCGCCACTAGAACATCCCGAAAATCGGACTCATATCGATTACCGCGTGTAATCAAGTAAGCACGTATGTTGAAGTAAATCAATATACGAGTGCATACGTATATGTGATTTCGGTGATGCGCAATACTGCAAACTGTATTCGGAAACGAGGACATCATCGTTCCATCCTTTAAACGGTACAATTTATTTTGCAAGCAACCGCTTGTATCGAACGATGCACATTCAACAAAAAATCGAACAATCACAGCAATTCGTATAGCCGTGCGATAATAACGAGTTTCCTAAACGCAAGACAAAAAGCAAAGGATTCGGGATAGAATAAGGCAGCAATGTTGGAGGCGCAATGACCGTGTCAGCCCAACAGTCATAAAATAAGCTAGCCGACCAGACGGTCAGCCAAAAACGTTCTACCAATCAAGTGTTCTGTCGCATGAAACCGCGACTAACACTATGGGCTACCAGAAATACGTGCCCCACACGATGTGTCGCAAAGTCAACGTGATAGTCTGAATTATTCCCGTACCAAACCACCAACCGTTTCTCCTCTATGTGCCTCTGCATCCTAATATTGCTCTTTCATTCGGAGTCGCTATATGAGAAGCTAAGCCGGGGATTTTAGAATTGGTAATGTTGCCAACAGTCCTTAGAAATAAATTTTTTATATTAGTGTGGTCATCCACAGCGCTTTAGCTGATAGTTTGCCCTTTGCCTCGTTAGTCTGACGCCCCTTAGTTTTTGCGCTTACTCCTTTTATCATTGTTTACGCTACGGTCATCTACACTGTTTTGGATGTATGGAATTTCAAATGAAAACCGACTGAATGTAGTAGTCGATAATGAGCTTAAATTAATTCTAGCGGTTAAATGAAGAAGTGGTTGAATTGCTTAGCCATTACACTGGTTTTTGGCTGGGTTTCGATATTTATTAATTCCCAAAAGACATGACGGCTGTGTATATCTCATAACACGAATGTTTAAGGTCACTACCGCAGAGCAAAAGTTACCAATGGAATATGCTACTGACCACCTCACCTAACACCTGAATTATGGTTATCCGCTTTTGTCGGCCGTGGCAATTTAAATAAATTCATAATAAGCTTGCGTAGGAATTACTGCTAAACTTTCAAAAATCGGTTACTACCATTAGTTAATCTACGTTGATAAGCAATACAAAAATGGGCCACAGGATTAAATTTGAAGCAATATGAAATTTATATTTTTAAACACTGGACGTGCTAATGTTCGATTATAATATTTTTAAGAAAATATAGGTACAAATTTATTATTATTATTATTACAATAATTGATTCACGTAATCATTTGATTTGTATGCATATCGCGCCATTTTTTCCGATATTTTCGTGTTCAAATTTTTTCCCTTCTCTCAAACTAATTGTAGAAAGAAGCAAAGATGTACATTATAGAATTTTGAAATTCGACTCAGGGTTGTGAACTTCCAAAACCAGTTCTATTTCTGGTATAGGTTTAATTTTACAACAATTCCAATGGTTTGTCTGTGAAAACCTATTTTTTTCACGAACACCATATTACATTCGAATACTTTCCTACGTATGAGGTAATGTCATATAAAATATGTTTTTAAGATTCATTCCTCTATAAATATATCTACAATTGCGCTTAGTTTCATACGTGCCGTTTGCTGTAACATGGTTTGGTGTCATTTTACGAAAATGTCATTTGTGTTTTCGAATAAACTTCTACTTCATACGGGATAACCAAGTGGTGGTAAATGATACGGAGATTACTGGGCAAGAGAAAGAGAAAATTTAAGCGATTTAAGCGACAAGTAAATGCAAACAATTAATAAAATAAGGTGAATATACTTAAAAAAAGCTGTCACTGTTATTATTGTCAGTAGCGTTACAGACACAATTACGCAAACACATGAATAACACATGAATCCTTCCATACATACTTTCGCACATTCATAAGTCATAAGTCATTATTCATAAGTGCATATAACTGTGCATATAAATTATTTCCTAGATATAAACATCGAATATAAATATAAATTTTTATAAATGAATTTATAAAAATATGAATATAATATAAATTTAAAGCATATGAAATAGGTCAAAGCATTGAAATTGATCAAATGTCAGGTATTTTTATACATAAACCGCTTTTCTATTGTCAAACAAATGTAAACTATTTGCAAAGCTAAATCGAACTACTTGAGTTAAATGTGCATAAAGCTCAAACTTTAGTTAATTGTGCACAAATTTCTATTTCCAAAACAAACAAATTTAATCAATTGCAAAATATAGAAATCAAAACTTCACGTATTGAAAAGAAATGAGTATTTACATAACTCTTTTGATAAAGTTTTTGTGTTTAATTTTCACAGCATAATGCAGTTTTGTGTTTAACATTTTTCTCATTTTGCTAAACTAACTATAGAAATAGGCAAGGTTATGTAGTGCAGTATTTCGAAATTCCAACCAAGTTTGTGAACCGCTAAAATAAGGTTAAGTTTATGGTTTAAACTCGCCACAACAATTTCACTAAAGTTTTATTAGTTTTGTTTTTGCTATGACTGTGACACCCAGTTTTACTTTAAACCGCTTCAAAACCGCTTTATAAAAACGTCATATTAGCTGCAAAACCATGTGTGACTCCTCTGATTTTTATTAATTTCAGTACTAATCGGCATAGAATGACAGACAAATCCCATTTCAAACTTATACGCGATAACTACTCTACTCGCATTCATGCAATCGTGGTTAAGATCTAAATATAAAATACAAGGTCTAATCAAAAAGCATATCGAAGTTTTTCCTTACAGTTTTATTCGGTTTTAAAGGCAATATCATCGCAAATTACGCGCATTTTTTCGAAACGTGATCAGTCAGAAAGGGCCGAATGTGTAAAAGAACCAAAATTGGTTTTCACGCCATGATAACGCAAAACTGCTCATACATGTTTGCTTCTGCGCGAACTTTTGGCCAGAACCAACACAATAATTATGCCGCAGCCACGTGCCGCATTGTGACCAGCTCAGTCCTGCCACTTTTCTTGTCCACGAAACTGAAGAGGTACATATAACTTAATCAATTTTATTGAATGGTCAAAATTCGAAGGCGAGTTATAACACGTTCAAGCAAAACAGTTTCCGAAAATTAACTGAATTGGAAGTGGCCAGACCTGCCTGCATAAAGGAAAGAGGGAGCGGCACAGTCCAGCACGACAAAATAACACAAAAATTAAATCGGAAATGCGTAATCCGCAGAAATTCAAAATTAACGATAAAATTTTAACGCATCTCATACACACTGATTGCCGTGATTGACTGCTCCAAAAAGGAAAATATGAACATTGTCAATGTCATTTACGTAAACGCCATCGAAGGAATTCGTTACGAGAATTTACATTCGTTAGCTCTGTAATTTCAAATTTCAAAAGAGAAAAAACATTTAATATTTCTTGAACTGGTTGTTATAGAATTCAAGTATTGATGTTGATTATGATCATGCTGATTTTGGTGATGGAGGAGTGGAAGAAAACAAACCGCCACACCTTATAGTAAGATAAATTAAATTCATATTGAATGGCAAGTTAGATGACTTTTCGCCATACATAGGGAATATTTAAGCTCAATAATTACTTGACAAATACATTAAACTTGTCAAAACCGCCCGACAGTTATTCGCAATTATCCTTTATATGTATCCTTTATTGACCTATATTGACCTTTAAGCAATAAAAATATTTACAAAAATGTAGAGGTTTAAAAAGATTAATTTTTGAAGTATCTCTGTGTAGTATACCTACAGTATATACTTGTATTTGAATATTTTGTTAAAATATTATACTTGTTAAAATATTTTATAAAAACAAAAATAAGTACACAAAAATATAAGTTTCAATTTTTAATAAAATTTTCACATTTTCGATTCGATTCTATTGATGTTCAAATTTAATGTTAAAATATAAATAAATTGTTATCAAATATAAACCATATATATTATTGAACTCAATCCGGACCCGACACTCATATTTTTTGTAATCATTTTAACATATTTATTATTTATACTTTTCTGTTTTAAGAGATGAAATCACCTTTCAAATATTCGTTTTATTATATAAAGTGTCGCTTCTTTACTCCCATGAATCTACAAACATATCTATGATGTTATATGAACGACATTATGGAATATATGATATACATTTTCAAGATCAACAAAGCATTTATATAGAAAACACACTTGAATAAATATAAAGACTAATAAGAATAGATATAAGCAATAACCTTGATATCTTCCTCAAATCTTCTTCTTTATATTATTCTCTTCTTCTTCTATATATGCAAATATGAAATTCAGTTACGAAATTTTGTTATAAATAGTGGAGCATTCTCAATCAAACACACAGTACTTCGTAGGAGCCTCAAAAACAATGCCGCCAATTCCCTCGATTGTAATTTTCTGTTGCATTCTAGCCCTTGCACAGGGTCGCCCTGATGGTCGCATCGTGGGTGGAGTAGATGCTAAAGAGGGTCAATTTCCCCATCAAATCTCTTTAAGACGTAATGGCCGGCACATTTGTGGCGGTTCAATTATTTCCTATAATTTTATTGTGACTGCAGCCCATTGCGTAACGGAAATAAAACACGGCGAAACTACACCGTAAGTTTATTTAGAGACCTGAATGGAAATGATTTTCTCTTTTGTCTTATTATTAACTTATTACAGCCTTAATCCCAAAGAATGCACTGTGGTCGCTGGTACTACTAATCGTTTGGAGGATGGCCATCTATTGCAAGTGGCTTCCATCCGGGTGCATGAAAATTACGTTGATGTTCTCAACGACATTGCTCTCTTAAAATTAAAGAAGCCTTTGAATTCCTCAGAAAAAATTCAACCGATCCCTCTGGCTAGTAGTGAAACACCCGACGGCTCTTCAGTTTTTATATCTGGTTGGGGTCTTTCAAGGGATAATGGCGAAATTCCAGTTAAATTGCAATGGACTAACTTAACATCAATATCGATAAAAAAATGCGCTTTACGAACTGGAATTTTTACGAATAAAATAATCTGCTTAGCACACGATAGGGATAATGGTGCATGCAATGGTGATTTGGGTGGTCCGGCCGTTTTTAATGATGAACTGGTTGGCGTGGCTAATTTTGTCGTCGGTGGTTGCGGCACATCAAAACCCGATGGATATGCTAGAGTTTTCACTCATTTGGACTGGATCAAGAAAAATTCTGACTTAAACAATTAACTGTTAAGTTTTTAACGTTAAAAAAACATTGTTTAAAGTGCGTAATCATTGATTAACATAAAAGTAATAACAGAATTTTTTAAAATCCTTCTTGGACCTTTGGAAATCGCTTCAAAAATGTTTTTTGCTATTTGAATTGATAAAAAGATTCATCACATAGTGTCCTTCAATTAGGCAAACGGCGATTGTCTGAATTAAATCTGAAATCATGATGAGTATAATTTTGATAATTGAGGATTATTGAGGGACATTGGTGTATAAGGATTACACTTCTACAACACACTTTCCACATAAAATGATAAAATATCAAAGTGGTAAAAAATGAATAACGATAACAATAAGATCATATGAAATGTTCAGCATTATTTTGTTTTCATTGATAACAGACAAGAAATATTATTGAAATATTTTCCGGTAATTTAGCTTTAATAGTTGATACCAAATTTTCTCGCGATTGGTCTGGCCTTGCGTATACCCATTATGTTGTTATGAATATAGGAAATTGGCCCAAACCTATAAACAATAAATTCAATGTCTCCATATTCTCCTATTTTCAAATTGTGCTTTTAGTGGTTTCACACTGAAATCTTCAAAACTGTATTTTTAAACAAAAAACTCGGTGCTTATATATGAGTAATAGAAGATATCCCAAATAAACTGATTATATGTTACCAAGAGGTACATACCAACGTAAGTTAATACACTATATTAACACATTATATTAACTTACCTTTGTTACTTTGAAAGCTTTTAGGTTTCGAAGATATTATCTTTGAAGATTGTATGACTATGGAGTCATACAATCTTCAAAGATATTTATATAAACATATAATTATATAATTATATGTTTATATTATATTATATGTAAATATATTATATCTTTATTATAGATTATATGTTTATAAAGGTTGTGAATAAGATCCAGTAAATAGTTCTCTACGTCAATCCAATATGTTTCGCAACATATTGCTACAGATTAGTATTGCCGGAAGGTTTATTTACACCTCTCGTTATTTACTCGAGATATATATCGCAATCGCCCTTCAATCGACCGGTTAAAAAAACAGAATAATGAGAATAAATTTTCATGGTTCTTATGATTTTTTCAGGAACTAAATTAGCACTTCAAAGCTAATTCAATAGAAAATATTTGATATTCTTCCAAAATTATAAGTCTAAAGTTCAAAGTCGAAATAAAAGATATTCAGCTGAGTAAATGAAAAATAAAACAACAGCAAAAAATGTTTTAGCTTTAAACTATTTCAAATATGGATTCGCTTATAATTATTTTTTATGATTGGTTATTTTATAATTGGTTTATGTAATTTTTATATTCATTCCTAATTTTAAATATGTGATCACTTTAGTATAAGTGATGAATTGTTTTCGATCGAAACTGGAATAATATAAATGAGGCTTAATCAACATTGTCGAGAGCTCTCATAATGACGGTTTTTTGGTGATTTATGACTGTCGTGCATGGCATACTTAAAGGAGTGATAAAACCATGTTAAATTTCATTAAAGAAGAGTGGCGGATACTTTTATGGTGTTTCCAATATTTCCACCAATTTTATTCTCACACTAACTCTTTGCTTCGTAGGAGACAGTTAATCCTATAAGTTAATTCTATGAGTTTATTTAAATAAGAGATCCACTTACCACAGAACATGCTGAAACTCCTATCAGATCCTATTCATTTGGCAGGTTTAATGTCAAGTGGCCTCCGTCATGATTCATGAGAACTTTTGTTATTATATGTGGTTGGCAATGACAGTGTTCCAATTAAATTTAAATGGTACGTTTCATCGTCAATTGTTTTGCACATGAAAGAACAATGGTGTGTGCAATGATGATTGCGGTGATCCGGTTGTTTTCAATTATGAATTCGTTGGTATGGTTGGATTGCTTTTTGCCGGTTTCGGTAGATTAAGTCCAAATCAAGTCCATGCTCCGCTAAAGTCTATAACCGCTCGAAATGTATCGAAAAGAATTTAAACGCCCATTCAGCCTTTTCAGAAACCTCGACGAGATTTGATGAATAAATTGGAGACGGATACTTAATGTAAACAACAAGTGGAATACTTGATTGTGTAAATATGCTCACGTCTGCACGTGCACATGGATTGAAATATGTATTCATGAACACGAGTTTTTTAATGAAAAAGTGCTTATATTTCAGAGAAAGTATTCCTTTCGACATTTCTGAAAATTTATCGCGGGCATGGCTTATAGTTTTAAAAGCAACAGCAGAAGCAGTAACCTAGGCGACAGCGTCAGCCAAAACTGCAGCAGCGATCGCTTCAATTGATTTCAAGTAAAATTAGAATTTTTAGTTTGGTTCTAAACATAATTGTCGTCTTTTATCAATAGATTAATAAATACTAAATAAAACAAATATTTTTATCAAATATTTTAAAACAAACAAATATTTTAAAAATAAAAGCATTTGAATAAATTATACTAAAAAAGTTTTCTGGATTTGTTCTTTTTATACACGTTTTCCAACAAAAAAAAACTATTATAATAACAATAATCGGAACAAACACTACTCCCGTAAAAACATCAAGAGAGCGATCAGTTACCCCAATTTCCTTTTCTTCATTTACCAATTCTTCCTCACTTTTATCTTTCTTAGCATGTTTATCAGCATAGCCATAAAATATCGCTGCATCATTTTAGTTATTGCTGATTTCTTGATAAAGGATATTTTAATATAAAAAATAAGAAAACCCTTAATATTATGCGCCAGAAACTTTATTCCCTTACTCGCATTATGTACGAGCTATAAATTATTTGGTTTTCTGGTCACTACTTTCACACAATTTGTTTCTGGAAAACACGAAATTTTCGCGACGCATTGGTTTTTATCATTCATAAACTAGATTGGTTCGCACCAAAGAAGGCCAAAGGGACAAAAGCAATATTCATAACGAGTAATATCAAGAAAAAGATAATAAGTTCCTAGTAACTTCTTAGAGGACTTCCACTTCTTATATAGTATTTGTTCTCTTATTCGAATCCCAAATTCATTCCATGCGTTCAACTATCGTTTTTCATTGGGATCGTTTTATTGTGATGTTATACAGGATATTCTTTTTTGAAAACAGAGGCGGGAAAGAGAAAAATTGTAAGTTTTTAAAATATTCGTTAAAACGGCCGTAATGTATTTAATATTTTATACACAATTTTTCTTTCTGCAATTTGTTTTAACGAGGGTAATTCCGCTACCAACCCTATTATTATTAATTTTGAACAAATATGTACCCTTACAACCTTCAAACAGTTAAAACAATACCACGATATTCTTTGAAAGAAAAACAGTTATTTGAACATTCTTGGAGATTCTCAAAAAATTTATGTTTTAAATAATTTCATGTAATATTAAGTGCTCACGTATAATTTCTGAAATATTTGTGATTAAGATATATTCTGATTGGTTATAATTTTTTCATTCTGGCCATTAATTGAGGTGGAGGAAGGAAATCCAATTGGGCTAAGACGACGGTAGGTGAGGCGACCGATAATATAAGATAAATCGAAACATTACAAGTAGGAATGCTAACTTCGGCCCGGTCGCAGCTTATATACTCTACATCCTTAATACAACTTTATAGTTTGATCCTAATAATCAATAGACGTTGCGTGCTTTTAATACCGTAATTTTATTTCTAAGCAAGTAGGTGTGGCACTAAGTATATTTCGTCCATACTCAGTTCCAAAGAATTTCCAATAACAGAAAATATTCGTGACACATTTCATAACGCCTCCGCTCACTCTCTGTAATGATTTCTCTCTAGGTGGTTTCTCCAAAATGATTTCCTCTGAAGTTTTTCTTTATAATTGTGAGCCAGATTTTGGCAGCCGGGTATTGGTAGCGGGCCTCGTAATACAATTTAATATTAACGGGGAAATTCGAGATAGTGGTCAGCGTGAGGATAGAGGCGACTGTAACATCAGAGGGGACAAAATAAAAAAGTATGACTGCAATTTAACATTCAATATTTAGTACGCGTCACTTCTAATTGGTTAATGCTAATGTTTAATTGGAAAAGCAATAGCTGGAATGTTTAATTGGGAAAGCAAAGTTTAGCTGGAAAAGCAATAACACAAATTTGAATATTCCATACAAGTATTATGGATTTGACTTGGAAACTGACTTGGATTTGAGTGAAAACCGCATATATTTAATTGCTTCACACTACGCCATTTATTCACTAAAAACTCTAACTCTAATAACCTACTCCCTCTCATTCTATCTGTCCATTTTTTCTCCTTATTTGGCATTAGCAGGTGATATTTAAGTGTAAAATGAAAGTGCATGAGTCACAGTTCGCACCTATAATTCACACTTCGCACTTCATCACCCACATTTGGTGTCTATTTCTTAAGATACATGTACTTGTGTGAACAATCATCAAAAGCATGAGTCGAGTGGAGGGTGCCTTACATTTTAAGCGTCAAAAGTTCGGTGAATATAGTTGACATTTCTGAGGATTGTTATAAATATTCCCATAGATTTTACTACTTTATTGTCAAAAAAATAGATAAATAATGGATAGTAAGATAAATGTGTAAAAAATGAATATTGCTTTTGATGTCTCAAACTTTTAAAATTACAATATTTTGATTTGAATTGAGAAACTTCCTGGTCTATGGACCCCACTACAATCATTGCAGAAATCACACTACTTTTTATGCTTGTGTATAATGTGCTAGATGTAAACAATACATAAACAAGGACGTCTTGCCACTTCTCGGCGTGGAGAAGTGGCCTATTTCTTCATCTCTGCTAATTATTTTTTGGCTTTTGTCCAGCATTGCCAATTTGGCCCACATCATTTTTTCTGAATGTGGCGTCAGCATAGATGGTCCAACTCAGCCGTGACTGTGGTCCAGGTCTATGAATCGTAGTGTTGTTGCTGTGCAAATTGATATTTGTGTTGACGACGCTTTGGTGCTTTTGTTGTGTTGAGCTTAAAATTGCCGCAATAAACAATAAACAGCCACGTGAAAAAATTTTTAAAAAATGTTACTTATTATCATAAAATCATTTTGAACTACTTTAGTGGAATTTTTTATACACGGTAACTTTTGAGTTTTTATATTCACTTCTTTCGTTTGTAACACATTAAAGGAAGCGTGGCAGGTGTAGTAAAGTATATCAGTTATTGTTCGGAGTCAATTCCTGAGTCAATTCAATCACGCCGTCCATCTATTGTCCCTCTGCCTGTGAAAGTCACGATTATAGCCAAACGGAATCAGATATCGGCATCGAAAATTTGACAAGGATATTCTCTGCCATTATAGGCTACTTGAGGTTGAAAATACGCTAAATCAGTTCGTCGTCAGATGTAATTTTTGTAAAATAAAATCTAAAAGCTCAATTCTTTATGGAAGCTTTAAAGCCGAAATTGTATGGCTGAAACGGTGGTGTTGGGCTTTATAATTCCACAAAAAGATTGTGTCGCACTCCCACTATTATGCTATATTAAAAAAAATTGTGTTAAAGATGAGTCAGTAAGTATAAGCTGACAAAAAAAACGCATGTGTACTTCTAAGAGGGGCGTACACCGTACATGGTTTGTTATATTTAACCGACAAATATATATTACGGGTATGGTGGGGTGTGGTGTATATAAGTTTCAGCCAGGCCGCAGTTTGGGTTTACAGGATACTAATAAGAAAATAATGGCGCTTACAATAACCAATATCAGATGTTGTATATGATTTATGTCGAATATTATTTTATTATTATTGGAGAGTAACTTTTATTCTGCGTATTATGTCAGCACTGCAAAATTTTCATGTTGGACATTTTATGTTTCCGATATTTTCCTCACAGTCCTCTGAAAAATATGTAATAATTTTCTCTTCCAATGGGAATTTATTAATGAGTATATTGCCGTATCATTTATCATATTCAGTGGCTGGAAATGAATTCGTATTTGAATTTACTACTTGTACGAAAGTACAAAAGTACAGAACTTTCCTTAAATTAATTTTTTACATAAACCTCACAGAGTTTTGTTTCTTATAACATATTTTATAAATACACGAAATGCACTGATAATGACCATTTTTGTAAA
Source organism: Physocephala rufipes (assembly GCA_963966595.1). Taxonomy (NCBI): domain Eukaryota; kingdom Metazoa; phylum Arthropoda; class Insecta; order Diptera; family Conopidae; genus Physocephala; species Physocephala rufipes. The sequence goes on from OZ016501.1 coordinate 44,309,025, forward strand.
TTGCAATAATTCCATATATATTAAATATTTTCGGATTCTGATTGCAATCAACCCTGCACGTTTTCAGTCAGCATCAGCGATTCTGTCATCAATTCCAATTTTGGTTTTAGAAATAATGGCTAGTCCATTCCTAATTGCTATCCAGATTACTTCAGCTCAAAAGATTTTTGATATATCAATTTTGCCTTGAACTGTTGTAATGGTCTTTAAAGTGTGCGTGAGGAAGAGGGTGACTATTGAACCGATGACTTATGAACTGAATATTATCAAATAAGTCAGACAGTTGGTGTGTGAATTTCATACAGAGCGTAGGATTACTTTGACTGCCGTAGTCGTTGCTTTTGTTGTTAGTTTCGATTGTGGCCTTTGCTGATTTATTATTACTAGTATGTTTATTCCAATAGGTTTTGGTTACTATCCACAATTGGATTCATGCAGCAATGCATGAACTCATCAGATCTATTTCCCTTTGCTTTAATTCCTTTTAATTTCCTTTCCATTAATTTGTTTCGTTGAGGTTAAACCAGCTTCGACCTGGCCCATAGCTGGATTGACGTTGAACAAATTAGAGTCATCTGTTCGATAATGCTTGCATATGTTCGCACTTTTTCAGTTAAATATACATTACGTCTGTGACTATCCCTAAAATTGTTTTAGGACCACACCTCTTTTGCGTATTCGTCTTCCATTTAATGCAAGCGTTTGACCGTCCAGCCATCAATTTATCATTAATATTTCAGATTGCATTCCGAAAAATGTGTATGTTTGAAATGTGAGGAAATTATTTTGCATCAGTGACAATTTTTTTTTAATTTCAGAAATATTTAGTAAGTCCAAATAATCTAAATAATTCTTATTCACGTTTAATTGTCAGTTTATGATGCCTACAGAATACAGAATAAATAGAACGAACATTGCCAATACTGCACTCGAAACCAACACCCACCCCGAGTGCAATGATCGGAGCATACAGGAGGACGGAGAGAAGAGAAAAAGTAGCATGGGAGTTCGTTGCTTCTGCATTTGCCTTTGGTGGCAGCAAAGCAGTCTCTGGGTACGTGCGCATGTATACCTAGCGGGCCACTTGTGTATGAAGGAGATGTGAATCGTTTTCATTGCCACAGCTGCTGCCAGTATGGCGCTTCCAAAGATTCAAATTCCTATGTTGAAAAGATGTGGACAATCATTGAGAGTATATTTTCGTATACGATTCAAAAAAAGGGTGTATAGTTTTTTCTTCCTTAGGATTTTGCGGCTGAGCACATGCGCATGGACACGTGTGCATTTGGGAACGACCGAGATATATTGGTAGAATATTTTTAATTAACAGGGCAAATAATACGCGACTAATTGCGACGACAGCAAATGATTAATGTTGAGGTCTCGTTAACAGAAAGGATAATTTTATTTCACAGTTACCTACCCCATTATATTGGAGGGCTTAGGTATTATTGCATTTACAGTGCAATAAACACTTTTTTTGAAAAAACACTGCCCATTAAGTGGGCGTGTGCTTATGTTTCTGCCGATTTAAATTTAAAAAACTGATTATGCTTTTGCGGTGCTCCTAAGTGACTTGGACTATGGGCCACTAAAGATGTTCAAGTTGTTCGAATTGCATTCAGAAATCTAAGAAAAGATATAGAAGCTTAAACTTCAGCGCAAGCGTTAGCTTTCATAGAACGGATAACGATTTTAAAACTAGTATATAGTTCATTTAGAGTTAGTTCATGCCGAGTTCGAGAATTATTTGCGAATCAGACGGATGATTTAATGTCTTTAATTTAAGCGGTGTTTATTAATACCAATCCAACAAGCAATTTGCAAGAAATCCACTCTTCCAATTGCTTTACATTTATGTACGATTAACTCCATAAAACGAATGGTTGAGAATTGCGATGCAATAATGGGTGCTTGTTACCAAAATTACATATGTAGGATCAAAACAAGTATGGATCGTGGATTTCATCGATTTGGCAACTGAAAAGGACACGTTAAACTCAATTAAATTTTTGATGCTCTTTGTGGGAGGAAAATTCAGTTGTTACATGCTTTTATTGAAGATTTTCCATAAAAATTATTCCATCCATATTTGTAATAATCAGCTTATAGAAAATGTATCGGTACATATAATATTTAATGTTTTCATCAACATTATGTGAGAAGTTGTCAATTTTTTTAGTAATTATGGTGTACAGGTGCAACAAATTTTAGCAGATGTATCATATCTCTTCTTTTTTCCTCTTTCTACCATTAAGATCTAATAGGAGCTGATTTATTTCTTCGAACATTTATTATCCTGCTGCTGACTAATGACATTAAATTCGTTATTGGTCTCACTCTTCTTGATTATAAATATACGGTATTTATTTCTTTAAAAGCTCTGACAAGTTGAAACAACGTGTATAGTATATTAGTTCACACCCAAACACGGCCAAGGAGAGTAATGCTGATAAGACAGAAGAAAACGTAAAACCTGCAGTATTAGTAAAGAATATACTAAAAGTTGAAATAAATCCAATTGTACACAATTTTTAATAATAATGAATTTGACTTGGGAAATACTTGACCTAATTTATACGAAAGTATTTGATGTTATTTTACTTTAACACGATAACACGGCGCAAAAAAATCAGTTATAATTCAACCCTTATGAACGCATAAGAATCGAGTTAGTAAAACGTGATTGCCGTTAGAGTATGGAGTTTCCTCGTTCACTACCACGTGCTCTGGAGAAAACATCCACCGTAGCCCAAATTTGTTTCGTGATTATATGAAATCGATTGGAATAGATTTTACGTATGTGCATTTGGAAGAGCCCAAAAAAGTAAAATATGACTGACTAAAAACTTAATATTTCCGTCGCGATACATAGACATCCGAATTAGATGAAATATGTGTGGTATTCAGAAAACTTTCGCGTGAGTTGTCCAATGCATGACGTTCTCAATTAGAGCATTATCGAATAATAACGAAAAGGCCTCAAAATATATATTGACATATTTGCTTTCAAACCCGCTTCTCCAATAAAATCCTGCAAAACAGGGTCTATATCGTTTTCTGACCAGTCTTAATTTCACTAACCCTGCTAAACCGACTTCAACTGTTATTAAGGCTAAATAATATAATGCGAGAGCAGACCAAGTACAGATTCATATATTTCACAGTTTTAGAACTTATGTTTTGTTCAATACGCAACATGTTCAAAGATGCCTTTGCAAATTGTGCTAAATATCTGTCACATGTGTGCGACTTTGGGCTGTGGTAAAAACAAGCCGTGTCGCATAAATGAGCTCATCATCAGTACCAGTTATTCGTCATTGAATGGAAGTGGCGGGCCTAAACGCAGTAAAACATTTCAATATAGTGTGTAAAATAATAATGATGCACGTATACGGTTTCATCCACGTGAATTCTTTTTTTTTTCATTGCCATATTCACACAGCCAGCAGCGACAAACGATGTTGCCTAAGGCGGAAGGAAAGGAAAGAGGAAGAAGTACAGATCGACCACGATGAACAAAGGAAAGAAGACCGCAGCTAAGAAGGCTGGGAGAGGAAAGTTAAAGGAATTGCTGCAGATAATGATAAAAGCGTGGAGAGGGTGAGAGCAATAAAGCCAATTATTTTCGATTTCCAATAGCTTATTGTGGTTTCTCTGGTTTTTGTCTTGTTCTCATTGCGTCCTTCTAGCCTATACTTTGAGAGATTTCTGCATGTTTTGAATGAAAATGGTTAAAAGTAGTAGTCACAGCAGCAGCAATGATAATTCAATTTAATGCGCCTGATTTATTAAATTCAGTAAAGCGAGGTTTCATTCAATTCACATAAGTTCAGCATTATTTTCGCTGCAGATTGACAAACGTCAAGTTCTAGTTCTAATTTATTGGAAGATATCGTATTGCTATTTTCGTTAAAACGTATTCACAACGTGGTAAAATAACTTACGCGTACATAATACTAACAGACAATGTGTTAAATAAATAAATTAGTGCCCTTACTCACGAACTCATTGAGCTCTCTGTCGCCGTTTTCACCGAAAAGTCACTTTTTTGCTCACGTGCTCTTCATAACCTCAATTCTTCTAAAGGACGTTGCGGTCATTGGTTGCGGATGCAATGGTTGCAGTCATGAGGCTAGAAGGCTTATATATCAACTGAAATCTTCAGTAGTGTCAGACAAAAATGTATTATTAATGCTATGCTATAATAAGTTTATTCGAAAATGCATTCTGAATTTATACCTTGCACCTGTATTTCATGCGACCACATCAAGGACTATGTCCAAGTATTCGGACGTTTTCGAAAAGACTTCCACCACGGCCACGTTCGCGATTTATTCAAAACTTTCACTTTCCCGCTGTCTTTGTATGCATGGATGGCAGCCTTATAAAAATCGAAAAGGCTTTTATAGTATGAATGTCATGATTACTAGATTTTACTGATTTCGGCATTTTTCAGCCACAAAGAGCTTATGTTGGCAAAAAATACCGACATATTTTTCCATTGTGCTGTAATCGTGATTCATACACACAGGCAGACAGTCAGATGGACGGGCATCATCAGCTATATCTATTCCGGAGCTAATTCTGACTAGTGTTGGGAACTACAGAATAAAAACTATCGAGTTATTCGATAGTTGTAAATTATTCATTCATTCAATAGTTTTTCTCAATAGTTTTTAGTAATTCATAAATCATTAAACCCATGCATCTGTCTTCCAGAATTAGTAATTAGTAGAAACTATCAAATAATTCAAACATTCGGTAGTTCTCAGTAATTCAGAAACCCCTCAGAGTAAAGGCCATTGCCAATTAATCAAGCAAGAGCAACGAGTCAGTTGATTATGTTGTCAACACATGAGTTGAACCGGAAAAGAGTTGAATAAATGAATGAATGAATGCTTTATGAATATGCTTTATGAATATGCTTTAATGAATAATAGTTAAAATCATCTAACTGTCGATAGTTGAAATCAATCGATTGTTCCCAATCCTATTTCTGATCACGCTTTAGTGTGTTGCAAACGGAAGCAATAAATGGATTACCGTATCCCTTTACGTGCAGAGAATAGAAATTTTGGAGAAGTAAAAGAAATTATGGATAGAAATGTTATGAAAAGAAATTCTTCTTGGTGAAAATTAAATAATAATTATTTGTATGAATTTGTATGAATTATTGAGTAACACTTACACGAATTTTACTTCAATTCTAGGAGCTATTTCTATTAAAATATTATTTTTTAAATATTTCATGACTACCATGATTTATAACGGTTTATAATTAATTCGTACTTGTAGCTATGACCAGTTTCATCTCCTACACCCAAAGGGATACCCGGAGCACTTTGTGCTACCATCTATTATACTATATCATATGTGAACGTATTAAGAAAACTTGTACTAAGAATGAGTTAATAAGTAGCAAAAGTAAGTCTTAAGAGAGAGGTATCACACCCACTGTCCATTGGATTTAAAGCATAAATTTAAATTTCGGGTGAATGAACTTCGACTACGTTGAAATTAGCGTTTTTGCTTGTTTTCTCTTGAAAAATTCAATCATTTCAGTAATAATTTTGTAATGAGAATGCAAAGTAAGAAATTAAAAGTAAGTAATAAATAGAAGTAAGAAGTTGAGAAATTGAAAACTGTTGCTTTCGACTATTCGACTATTTTTGATAATATTCCCTGACACGAATACCCCTTTTTGTGTTTATTTGAATTTATAACAACTCATGTAAAATCCTTTTAGACGCCGCGAATATACATTAAGTGCTGTAATAAATAAAATAATTTGGACTTGCTTCCTTGTTTATAGTCCGATTGCAAACACTGGAATTTTTATCATAAAAACTTTCAAAAGGTTTCTTTAATTTCCTTTTAATTAACTACTAAGAAGTCTCAAGGTTTTCATTATCGTCTGTCTTCACCGTTTCCGTAATTGTTGTCTTCACATTTCTCTCGTTCTTCTGCCTTGGGTGAGTTTCCAAGAAGCATTTATAGGGCTTCCCAATGTTTTGTATTTTTAGAAGATACATTTTGACCCTTACTATTTTAACTAGATACCACAAGCAAGAGGCGGAGTAAAGTAAAATTTATTGAGGCAAAAAAACCTATTACGTTTTTGTAAATAGACAAGAAAGTATTGCCTAAAGCGAAATTAAAGGGTTAATTGTGCTTTCGGGTGAGTAGTTAAACTTTGTACGGCAAAACTAGAAAAAGTTTATAAAATTTTAAAAATTCCTAAAATTTCACAAATTAAAAAATGTAACGATAACTTACAAAATTTTTTAAAACTTTTAAATGTTTATTATATTTCAAAATTTGTTGAGATTTATGGGGCGGGATGATGATGATAGGCCTTTAAACGTGCTGTCATCGCCTTTCATCAAGTTTTGATGCCAAAGGAGTAAAAAGTGGTGGGCCCAGAAAAACTTTCTCAAGAGAAGTGACCCTAAGTTCGCGCTGAAGCGTATACTTTTGCTTATGAACTATGTCGTGATCCGTTAATGTGGAGAGTTAATACTGTTAAGTTAATACTGTTGTAAAAGCTAAAAGTTACTGTTAAAAGTCAATACTGTTGAGAATAGGCTTCGAAACGCCCGCCTGAAGTGCGGGTAGAAAAAGTAGATGAAACGCGTGTTAAAAAAATTAAGTTAACATGTTTTTGTATTTGAAGAATTTATATATTTTGCATTATCGTATTATTTTTATGATATGGATTAGAATCGATTATTATATTTAGTGTTCATAAGAAATCATTACTTATTTGTCCTGCCTCATTTGGTATTTCCGTCTGCCCGTCAACTGTTTGTAGTATTCAATCGCTGAAAAGTAACAGGAGGGGAGGAACGAGAAGGAATGTTCCGAGCTTTGGATAAACACATTATTTATAAATTTAGACAAATAAAGAAATAGCACAAAGTCTCTTCACGCAAACATATTTTATATATGCATCGTTGTTTTATGTATTTTATTGATTGGAAAGGTTAATCTGTGAATGCAATATAATTTAAAATGAATACACAAAAATTAAGTATAATAAATACAAATATTTTTTACTAAATTTCTATGATCGGAAGTTATGTTTTTCGTTTTCAAAACTCGATTACATGTTTGCAACCTCTTCTGCGATGTTAATTATATAAATTACAAATGTCATCCGCTAAGCTTTTGGATTTTAACCGGAATGTGTTATTGTCATTTAGTTGAGTTTTGTTACTCGACCAGAACGGCCGGCGTTAATTTAAATTCCGTATAATGTGCTTCACATAAAATGACAAGATGTATTTCGTCTGCCATTCGGGCATATTGCTGTAAATAGGAAATCAATATTATTAATTTGGACAAATCAAAGATCCATAAGACCAGATTGACTTTTCATTTAGCACCCTTGATATTTGCTGTGGTATCGTTTTAACGCGCTTATGACAAATGGGATTAAATTTTCACCTAGTTTATCTATGCCATTATCCTCACATTGCTTCAATGCCTAATTCTTTTGTTTACATATAAATTTACATTGTTTTATGATGTCGCAGTACTTTATTCTTCAATATCACATTCATAACATTCATGTCATTCGGTTAAATAACAAAAGAACCGTAACGGCAAACTTAAGAATAAACTAATCCTATGGTTAAACCATAGAAACTCTTTAGAAATTACCTCCATTACAGTTTTCTGGAAACACTAAAATAAAGTAAAGTCAAGTTATTGCAATATCGTACAGTTTATGTTTTATGTATGATAATAGACGTCTATAAAAAATTTGTCTATATGACTACTTATTCAAGTGGTTTTACATCTGATTGTTATTCTGAAGGACTTTGATGGGCGAACTTTACAACAATCAGGCTTTCAAAGTTATCTCTAAAGTCGTTGTGGGTGATGCAATGAATTTTATTGGTACTGATTTTCATTTATATCCACCTTCAATATAACATAAAATATATACAATACAATAAAAAATAGAACAATGTTATCAAACAGAAGTAATTGAATGCTTATTGCATAAAATTGAAACGGTAAAGAAAACAAGAAACAAAAACGAAAATTGAAATGATATTATGAAAAATTTGCTTAAGAAAATTCAACATCGGAGGAGTAGATACATTATTTAACTCTACCTCTTGCAACCACTAGATTTATCTTAAAATAATATCCTATTTATATATATTTAAGAATATCCTTTTTATATTTGTATTACTTTTTTCGAAAAGTGTCCTCTTTTAAAGAATTTAGAATTCAGAAGCGTTGAATAAATTTATCCATGCATGATGAAAACAAAAAAGTAGCTGCAACAGAAATTATACCGTAACCAGTACTTTCCACTTGCCCAATCCAGTCTTCATTTCTTTTAATCTTTCCTTATGAAGAGGGCGCTTTTAAGAGGTATGACCAATATATTCGTATTTCTTTCATGCACCCCAAGAGTTCGTCTAATAAAACGATTACATATAAATATATTCGTCTAATAAAAATAATTTCCCCACTTGTATAAAATGGTCAAGTAATCCTTCCACGGTCAAGTAATCCTTCCACGAATCGAAACCTCTAGTCTTGGATAGTGTCTAATATTGCTTTTCATTGAATTCTTGCTCATATAGCTTATCCAGCTTGAGCCATAAGATGAGAGCTTATTGGAAAGGATGATATAAGAAGAATGAAATAAATTAAATAAATTAAATAAATGTTCACAATTACTTGTACTTAGAAACTATGTTTTTCATTATTAACTGTTTTTTCTAAAATTTTGGACCAAAATTTTCTATTCATGCCTTTTTTCATTTCAGTTTTCATTTCATTTTCAATATGACAAAAGTATACTGACAAGAGTCCTTGGTTATGGAAATTGTATGTCAAATTAATTTCTTTCTCTGCTTTCGCTGTGATAATATTGCAAAAGAAAACAAACGCTTATTTAGTTTCAACACAACTTTTGTTCTGCATCCCACCAAAGGCTATTATTTTAATAAATAATAAAACCATTTTGTTAAAGATATCTTATTTATTTAGCCGTTTCTTTCTCCCATCAAACCATAAATAAACCTCAGATTTTTATGGCCATCACTGTTTTCGCTCTCGTTTGTCCGCTTATTTATTTTGAGTTGAACTGCCTTCATTTTGATATCTCGACGAAAATTTGTATTTATATAAACCTGATTTCGATTATGTTGCGAAATGTTAAATTTGAGTTAAGAAATTTATTACGAAACTTATTCTGTATTCTCTGAAAATCAGATACAAAAGTAGATAGAAGATAATTTATAATTATAGACAGATATAATTAGATGGAAGCTCTACGAACTAAGGCCTTTTGCTTACCTATTTACTTTCATTAATGCCATCTTTTTCCAATATTAATAATATTTTTATTGTTTGCTCTTTCTTATTAATTTGGTTTCAATATTTCATTTATTGATGAATTCAATATTGATGGATTAACTTATTTATATTTTTACTTATTTATATAACTTATTTATACATTTGTTCAGAGTTTTTCCTTCCCAAAGTTTTCCATTCATATACCCTATACACTAAGGAGTAAGGTATATTCACATTCTGGTTTCGTTTGTAACGCATTAAAAGATACACGCTAGATATAGAAATGTAATATATATTCCCAATCGAAACTACGTCCTGATATAAGTTGAGTTGAGTCAGTTTGTCGGCGGAAATCACGATTGCAGCATCGTACAGGATCGACATTTACCGACATGAAATTTGGTACGAATAACCTCCGTCATGAACTTTTTTTCGTAATTAAAAGCTGACAAGATTGGGTTTCACGCACACTTTTTATGAAATAAAATTAAAACCCTATTTTCCCCCTTTTTTTTGAAAATATGGAGTTAAAACCTTTTGAACGAGATGACTTTTTTAGACGTTATAAATCCACAGAAAGTGGGCATGGCTTTCCCTCTATTATACTATATGTGGACGTATTAGTAAGAGATATGTTGAAGATGAGTTAATAGATCTAATTGAGTCAAAAGAGGGGAACTGGTTATTGTGTTTAAATAACAGCCCAAGGCATAAGAGTTTCGGCTAGGCCGAAGTTAGCGTTCTTAAATATTTTTTTTAATTCTGTAAAATTGCAATCTTTTGTCTCAATTAATTGTCCCAAATATTGTTTAAGATTTTATTGAATGTAGAAAAAAAGTATTAATTATAGAGAATCCCAAACCAAGAAATTTATTTTCCATCATCCGAAGCCTTTTAAGTTATGTATTTTAAGAAAGTTTCTAAAAATTTGTTAAATACTTTATAAATTCTAGGAATTTATTAGTTTTATGAAATCACTGTGTCAGTTGTTGAATATTTAGAAAACATTCCAAAATATCAAGCAGCTATTTTCGAGATTGGATTCATAAAGCCATTGTATTCCATCATGTGTCAAAGAATTTTATACGGCAACAATTTGTTCACAGAGAATATTTACCGGAAGACCGTGGTCGTCGAGGCAGTGAGCGAAAACTTTACCAAAATGTCAAATTTGTTCGCTTCGATGGTCGTCTATTACAATCTAAAATAAGCTTATGCCAAGTTGTTGCGCCAGACCAAGGAGGAACGAATGCTTAAACCGTAAAACTGAGAATTAAATCGAGCAGTGAGAGCTGGTACAGCAAAGAAAATTATTGCAACGATTTGCATACTTTTCTTTGTTTGACAAAGCAGTTATTCTCGACTCTAATTTTTCGCAGAATCAACGATTAAATATAATTTTTTTTAAAACGAAAACATTTTTAAAGGAAAGGAGAGTTAGAAAATGTGATTAATGTTGTCAGAGTTTTGGAATGTTTTAGCAATTAATTAGTTTTGGCCATGCGTTCATCTTTTCCACTCCTCCCTGCTTGTGCTTCGTACTTTATTTCGGCTATAAATTTCACTACTGCCAGCAAACTAGTTTAAGTTTTATGAGATTTCGTTCTGATTTCAAAATCACTTCAATTTTCAAACCAATTAAAAGCATTGCAAAGTTAAATGCTTCACTCACACTTCGCTTGACGGCTTATTCTAAACAAGCGTTGTTTTGCGTACCGGTTGTTGTTGTTATTGTTATTCTTGCTACTTTTGGTGCTACATTGTGGTTAACTATCACGGAAGCTATCGTGCATGATATAATTAGCTAATTACTCTTACTAATATTGCCGTGAAATTGTTACATTTTGAGAGCCCACAAGGACCTTTTATTGGTGCGCAAACTTTTTTTTATTGTATAATGTGTCACCAAAATTTACTTACGCTCAGATATTATATCAGAAGTCGATACGGACAACTTTCATTAACTGCAAACAACGTTTCTTCTTATTCGTAAAGCGTTGATAGCATCGAGTTCTAAATTTAGTTGAAAAACTTGCTTTTAAAACGAACAAAATTGAATGAAACAACTAGTAGGACATTCACAAGGATGTGAATGTCGTTCAAAAAGGCGTTTCGATATTAACGAAATATATTAAAATAAAATTTAAATATAACGAATAAACTAAGAGAATTACGAATTATATGCGAAAATATTCAAAACAAATTCTCTGACTGAAATAAAATGAAATATTTGTTGTGACCTTTCAAATTGTGAGCGGAGTGATTTCGCTTTCTTTCCCTCTCTCTTTCTCTCTCTCCCTCTATCTTCACCGCCCTTTTCTTTTAAATACTTTTTTCTTTACTTTTGCTTTTCCTTTCGCAAGAAGTTTTGAGCTCAGTCAGGGAGTTAATAAACCCGCCATACCGGAGAAGTTTATGTTCACCACATGAACGAGGCTATGCGGAATGCAGGCTGCTTCTCACAAGTACTGGTGGCGGCTGTTCCTCAAAATTATAAAAATAAAGTCTGATGGCTTGCAGTCATGCACAGCCGAACACTTTGCTAAAGTCACGCGTCGCAGAATTCGTGCCCTACATGATTATTGTTATGGTTATGATTGTCGTTGTCTTTCTCTTTCTTTGTGACCCTTCAAGGCTAATGACAATATAATGATAGTGATGATGATGACGACGATTATTCAGCTTCTTTCTTTATAAATACATGTTTTTTCGCTTCATTTCTTATTTAGTAATGTCCAGCTTTGAGGGTGTCATTTGGAAACAATGTTAGCAATTCAACTTGCGCCATCCACTACGTTTAATGCCTTGATGTGCTTTATTGCAATCGCTATAAAACTCTTAGTGGAAAATGCGCTTTGCTTAATGTTCGCAAACTGTTGATGAACGGATTTATGATTCCTGTCTGGCACATATATTTATATTGAAACATTGAGAGGAACAATAAAACAATGCGTTTGTTCATATATTTCATTACTAAACAAAAAATGTAAGAAGTGAAAGCAGCACCAGACATAAAAAGTAATCCCCTTTTAGCCTTTTGGCAGTTATTTAGTGTTTGTTTCAGTCTGAATTATTCATTATTTCTCTGGGTTTCATGAAATGATTTCACGGAATGCTCATTGAAAAGAATAAAGCATAAAAACTAGTCTCGTGTAGCACCGGCTGACTTCGAGTTGTCCAATGGTTGTTCAGGAACCAATAATATCGGTTTTTAATAAAAAGATATCGATATTTATGTAAAAATATCGATATCCCACCTCCATCCGTTAGCTCAGGTATCGCCCACCATATCTGGATTTTCATGTTTTTCCTTTAAAATATTACTCTCCATTATTGCACACGTATGGGTATGGGCGTCCATTATTGGAAACGCGAAAAATTCGGATTCAACAGAATTCAATAGGTGTAAATATTTTTGCGGTTTCTGAGTCTATTTTGACAAGTTGTGTAGTGTCGTCTATATGTATACGCATCTTTCTTAACTCTCAAACAGCTAGCCGTAGAAGGGTATTGGAATCTTGCTTTGGTGACGTTTTAACGTCTAGTGATGCAACGTCCCTTTTGGTTACATTCGGTTGTGGCAAAGAGGCAGTTTTCTTGTAGAACTTGTAGCTTTAGCACGCCTTGATGTTTTGTACTTTGGACCGCTACGACCCTAATCTCTGCCTTCACTTTTGGAACCTTAAAATTGGATAAACCGTAATCTACATTTATTTTTAATTAACAATAATAATTAACGCTATTTAATTTTGAACATAGCGTAAATGTCGAAAAGAGCAAAACACACTTTGTTAAAGAAGAACTTACCTCAGGGGATGGTATTGCCCTTGAAGTTAAATGCGAGTAATTAATTTTAAAGTATTTCCAATTGAGTTTTTAATATAATGTTTAATTTTATTCTATCTTTCGAACTTGCATTTTTTAAATTGTAAAATTTATAAATCACAAGCTGACATAAAAACACTTTAAATGTGATTACATGTACACGCAATTAACAAAATATAAATTATGGTGTAAACATAATCATTTAGGATTTTTTAATTTTAATTAACGCTATAGGATTATTAACCGCTCATTGAAATCTAATCCAAAAAACTGTGGCGCATACCCCGACGAGTGTACACACGAACGAACGTAATGCTTGTGTAGTCATAATACACTCTATGAATAAAACCACTTACTTTAATTAATTAAACGATACCTTTTCTCGTGCGCTCTAAATTTGAAAACATGTTGTAACCCAAGCAATTATTTATATCGCTCAAACATAACGTATCGCCAATGCATAACATTAATCAGTATTAATTAATTATAGACTCGAAATGAAAGTATATTACAAAAATTTATCATTTATTTTAACTCATGTAAAGGTGTATACATCAGCAGACAACATGCATGCGAGTCGATTATTACAATGAGTTGAATGCCGCACTCCCACATACGGGACGTTTGCCTCGAGACATGGAACTATTCATTGTTATTAATTTATTTGGCCTTGATATCACTTACGAGGGGACAAATTAGAATGTGGGTTGTAACCCCACGTATGATTTTTTAGTGAGACCTTAATACATTTTGCTACCTTTAAATGATTTTTTGCTAAATTTTAGCGTTTTCGTTAGAATATGTCAAAATAAGTTAGACTTTTACAGGAATTGAAAAAAATAAGTTTTATGTCGGTGTAGCCGGATGTTTAATTTTTGTCATGGTCGTTTTTTTTTGTCATGGTACATTCTCTCGTTCTGTATGGGCTTTATCGATTGCAAGTAACAAACCTCTGCTGCTCAGCTTTCCTTAATACTGTAAGCACATTAAAATTCGGGGTTTCGTGTGTTTTTTCGTGTATTATTTTGTGCGTTATTTTGTTAGTTCAGTCATGATTTTCGCAGCGAATAATCGTATCAAATATCTAAAGGTTTACAGCATGGCATGATATGACGAGCAGAACACTGTAGTTGGTGATGAGCGCATGAGGACCGATACGATCACACTTTGACACTTCCCATACAGGTCGCCACCTAAACGTATAATCTGACTACAAATATTTTTCACAAGAAATCTCTTAGTGTCACTAAAGAAAGTTCATAAGTATTGTATTAAGTAAACACTAGTCTTATTATTTCATAAGAAAATGAAAAATAGGATCAACAGAACACACAATATACATTTTTTAATACTCAGCGTATTAACTGGAAAACGAAAAGTAATCTGCAAAAAGCGTGGGATGAAAAATGTAAGTATTTTCAAAAGAAGCATATTGAACTTTAATATTTCCCAATCATTTTCCTTAAACGAAAATCTCTACCTCAGGTACACAGGATCAGCAGAATATTCAACTAAGCAGAATTCCAGATTGTATGATTAATTACGAAGTGTGGATCACGTAAACCATGTAAAAACATGAACGTTACACATTTCTACAGGTGGGGAATGCAGAATACAGGGGAATGTCTCTGATGGCAAGATATATTGTGGGATTATTTTCATCCTGAGTTTATTGAGCTCCTGATTATTTTCAGCTGAGGTTACAAAAAAAGGTCAGATTTGTTCAGTATTCACAAATTTCGAAAAAAGTTAAAACATTACTTTAGAGAGAATAAGGAAGAAGCTTGATTGTTAATTTAGTAAAAAATTTAAGAAGGGAATGATTATCGCCGCACTAAAAGAATCGCCGCACAGTGGCAGATATTTTGAAATAGCGATCAAAAGTCTATATCTTCTGAACGCGTTAAATTATTTAATTTATTTTTTTTTTCTTTGCTACCCTAATCTTTAGCTTTAATTTCATGCTACAACCATTAAAATTGACATGGGGGAACCAAAGATATGACAGATTTTATCAACCTACCTCGTACTTTTACTACAATCTAAATCTTTCTAAGCATATCCGTCATGAATAAAGAACACTGCAAACATACTGCGTTTTTTTATAAATGTTGTGTTTTTTGAATACTTATATTAATTATTTATTATAATAATAAAGGCAAAATACAAAGATATATAATTTAAGATTATAATTCAATAAATAAAGACAAAATATTTACATGTGTATGCAAACTAAGCAATTTTTACAAAATGTTCAGCAAAATATTTTTGTTGGTCGTCTAATAGTAAATTTTTAGCATCATTATCCAATTCAATTGATGAAGACTTCCATTTTTGACGAATATTCGAAATATATGGATCTGATGTGCAGAGCAAAACTGTAAGAAGATCCTCATTCGTACAATATCTTGACATTTTTCTTGTGTTGTGCTCACGAAAAAATCTATAATCCTTATTTCTTTTCTCTTGTGCTTCTTCGGAAAGATCACCTAGTGGAAGCAGACTATGTTCAATTACTTGTTCTCCATGATACAGAACTTTATGTATTGTTGATGGCATATTCCTCCAAGGGTATTTTTCGTTATATATCTCTGCGGTTTTCTTAGCATATATTCCGAATTTCTTCGCATCAATCATTTTGCTGCATGCTATAACTTCTATAATTACTTTAAACCGCCTTATTATTTCAATATCCACTCCTGTTATGAAAGCTGCAGTCTCAGGATCAGAGAAAAACCTTCGAGCAGTGTTTCCATCATTTGTGTTACCCTCTCCTTGTTTTGGTTGGTCAATTATCAGACCTAGTTGACGATATTGCTCCTGTATTTCTCTTTTCCTTATGTTTCTTTTTTCCAGATTCAATTCATTTCTTCTAACTGTTCCTGTAGCTCCGAATTCCAAATCATAAGCCAATTTGAGAATATGTTCCATGAAACGAATTCTAGTGTGAAGAGGGGACAATCCAAATTCGTACGCATCTTTACAGTCATTATCACTTGGTGGTACTTGGTTCAATTTACTCGAGGTTTGGTGACATATAATGCAGCTAGATGATGCCTTAGTATCCGTTAAGGCTTGTCCTACTTTTCCATCAATCATAGTGAGAAGAAGTTTGAAATCTATTTGAATACGATGTCCATAAATCTCAAAAAATACTGGCTGCAGTTCCTGAATTTGGCTTTTTATTTTATCAACTTCTTCGACTATGACATCTTTTGTCTCCTTTTTGAATGCAAATTTAATTGGTCTGCAATATTTTGTTGAAGAAGGTGTTTCATTTCTCCATATATCTTTGCTGGTTGACGGCTCAGGTTCTATTTTATTTTTCCTTAATCGCAAAGGAACAAAAGAAATCATAAACAAGTTGCCGTCATTTGAATTCTCTGCGTTAAATTGTTTATATTGCTTCTGACCAGATGATCCGTCACATCCCCACTTAGAAACAAGAGTAAGATTGCAATCGCCAAGACTTTTTAGACAATTTTCATCTAATGAAAGCAATAATCTCTCGGCAGTGTGCTCTAGAAGATCTTGTAATTTAACCTCTGCTGAGCTTGGAGTAATTTCGATCGCACTTTTCGAAGGTAGGCAGTCTTTTTTTATAGCAATTATTTCGTCGTATGATGGAAAGATGTTGCATTTTTTTCCATTGGCTCGCTTGCGTAATTCTATATACTGATTTTTAGTCAATTTTAAATCTAGGAATAATGCAAATGCTTCATCTGGGGTAAACTTTTTTTCTTCAGTTGGAGTTTTAACGTTGGTCAGTAATCTTTTTATGCGTTTAGGGGTAGCTTCCATTACTTTCTCAATTAGTTCTACCTTGTCCTTTTTATTTTTTGATGGACCTAGTTGATGAAGAAATGATTCCTTTATTATTTCGGTGGATATTTCTTCATTGATGTTGCCAAGTTTGCGCCTTCGAGATCGTTCACTGCACTCATCAATCGATTTCCTTGGTCGACCAGTCTTCTCGCTGCCTTTATCAGTAGTTTCATTTTCAAAGACGAGTTCAGTTTCCATCCAATTTTTATAGCGTTGGTACATCACCTCTTTTTTTCGATGCACATCCTTATATCGCGTTTTCAAATGCGACAAAAAAGTTTTTATTTTATTTGTATATGTTTCAATACGTTCTTCATTACAAGAATCGCAAAAAGTTTTACTGAGAATATACGAAATAACATCTTGGTCCTCTTTTCGTACAAAGTAAATATCGGCCAAAGTCTTATATGTGAACTTCACCATGTTTTTATCAACACTACAGAAATTATATTTTGGCAGCGCTTTAAATACTCTAATCTTCACACATCCTTAACAATATTTGTAGGTAATTATTTGGTCATAAAATTGGTTTTTTTCTTCATAAACACTGCTACCTGATTCATCAAAACGTTTAAACTTTACTTATACCCATACCCTACCATTACCTAATGTTTTAGGTACCTGATAATTAAGTATAGGTACCTAATAACTAAAAATACAACACTTATTTTTCCAACGAAACAATCATTTAAAGAAACAAAATACTCATAATCATTTAACAGCCAAAAAAAAAACATGAAATAAGAATCCTTTAATTTTGCATTAGATGACTTTGTGTCATAAAAAATACTCCAGGTACCACATCCGCAAGCTTCCGCAAATAAAACTATATACAGAATCTAGAGAAAAGACTCAGCTATGCGATCGTGTAAAATTTGTTCTGGACGACGCTGGCCCTTTTGATTCCCGATCCAATTTACATGAAAATTTATTGAAATTTGGTACATTTTTTAAATACCTGTTACATATTATTAGTAACGCTTATTTAACTTAGTTTAATATTATTTAAATATAAAATAGATTAGAAAAATAAATAAAAAAGACCGGAACTTAATATCAGCAAAACTCGCCGAGTTATAATTATTTAAACTATAAAAAAATTACAGAAAATCAAAAATTTTAGGCCAAAACAGAAAAGGACTAGCTTTGATTGTCCTGTTTTTAGTGAAAGGATCAAATTAGAGCTGTTATTTTTTGGCACCCTAGGTTCTGATGTATTATCTTTCATATAAGCATACTAATTGTAAAATTGGCGACTGTGAAAAAAAAAACTTTTGGCCGCTATTTCAAAATATCTGCCACTGGGCGCCGTACTAAAGGAGGCATTAACCAGAGCGTCTTCTATAAGTTCCTTAAATCGGCTAGTTAGCTTGCCTCATTCTTAGGACCGCGAGATCCATTGCTTCGATATTGAAGGTTTTGAGATGATGTTAATTTTTATAAAAACATAATGCCGTAACAGTTGTGAGTGTAGAAAATATGCTTGGTTTTTATGGTTGGTATTTTTTCAAATTAAATGAAAATTTCGAAAAAATCACTTTTGGAAAATATTTTTATGATGACGTAAGTAATCATATATTTGAGCAAGGCACACATAAACAAAAACAGAAGTGGTAGGTGTATTTTATAGTTGTAAATATATTAAATTGACGCATTTTGTAAATGTGTATTTCAATGTGTTTGCCAATATGTGGTTATTTTATGCTCTTGACTTTACCAACAAAAAACCAACATCAATCACTACAGCAGCTTCAGTAATATCACCGAAAACAATAACACCATAAACATAAAAAATAATATTTTTTCACTCTGTCACTCAAGCATAGAGAGAACGTGGTTACCTTTTCTTCTGATTTCCGCTTCGCTAAAATTGCTTATAAGCGATTAAACGAAAAACGACTTCTTTTTTGTAAATACAAAATACCTTCCAAAAAAATGAATTAATACCAGCAGAAAGGTCACAACATGTATGGGTGGCTGTTAAGAATTTTAATAACTTTACTTCCTTTATAACTAATATATAAATATTTATTTTATTATTTGCATTTAAATGCAATTTCCAACATTCTGTTTTTTATTTTATTTTTAGTTTAACCCCTTTATTCTAGTTGAATGACAAAACTCAACTCAGTGACACATGTCATTCCAGTGACTTGTGTCACAAATAGCTATTCGGGTTAAAATTTAAAAGCTCTCCGGAGGACATTTGTCATTTTTATTGTTATGATCTCAAAAGTAGATAACAAGAATATAATCAGGTTTTGAGAACAAAAAACCACTTGCGGTGTTAGAAATTCAGTGAAATAGTATTTGTGTTCATTATTCTAACATTTTCTGTATACATTTCGAATTATATTGCATTCAAAGGTTAGCCAATCCGACCAATACAATAAAGCAACTCATACATAAAAGATGTTTATTTCAAAATTATTTCAACAACCTGTTGCTATTTTTTTATACGTCAAAATTAATAGAAAATATTGTTATTCAAAGTTCGAATCATAATTTCTCGTCTAACTTTTCCTGTTACTTTTCAACTTTTAAATACTACAATGAGTGATATCTTCCCAAGCATAAGTATGCGAAATAGTTGAGAAGCAGCCGGAAAAAGCAAATGAGACAGAATGAATTGAATCTTGAATAATTGCTAACAATGGTGAATATAAAGAGCTTTCGTGCTGTCACCGCTTAACCAGAATACCGATCACAAATTTGAATGACAAAAATTATGACAAATTTGTTATAGATGACTTGTGTCATTGCTCGCCAGAATCGGGGGTAAATTTCATTTAAATCATTATAATTTCTTCAGTAGAACTCTTTTTCATTGTGAAAATTGAGAAAATTTGTCAAACCAATTTGTTCAAGAATGATGAAAGCAATTTGAAAAAATATGGTTGCAACTCGCGCCTTCACAAAACGCAAAATATAAAACTATGTAAAAATAAAGTAATCTTCAAAGTATGATAACCTTTGTCAATCATACAAAAAAGTAGCTCGGAAAAAAAAGTTTAAAAGTATTGTGATATTTTATCAATAAATAATTTTCACAAACTTTTTAGAAATTTTTCTTAAAATCTTCAGTTTTTTCAAATTTAAAAAATTAAACACTTTTTAAGGTTAGCTCGTTTGCTATCGGTGTTTTCCCCATGCAAACCGACTATCAGACGTATAGACATGGCTAAATTTGATCAGAGGATGAGCCAAAGTCGGAAAACATATACTCGCCTTGTCTGCCATGTAGCCCTCAACACGTTAAAAAGGGAAGCAAAAAGACAATTATTCGGGTATAGTGTATAACAATTAAATAAATAACAAGGTCCTTTAATGTAAATTACTCAGCAAAAGCTGACATTCTGTAACAAAGAAATTAGGGAAGGAGAAAGAGGAACGGAGAAGGGAACAAAACATAATTGCTATCGGAAGTTGGAGTCATTACTCGAAATGGGCAAAAAGTAATTCAACATGAAGCTGTCCGTAAATACAAATTGCGAACAAGAATGCCTCGGTGAAAGTTTACGGCAAGAGCAGTAAGCCAGATAAAATAAAACTCCAAAAATGTAACCGACAACTTTCTTTGCTCACACAAAGTCCATTCACGTCCCTTTCTCCGTTATACAATTCTGCATTAATGCCAAGTGTAAAAAATTGTCATAAATATTGTCTGAAGAATAAGAATTTGCTGTTTTATAAATTTTGCTTTGAATAACAATTCGGGTAATTAAAAATTCTTAAATTGTCAATTCTTTTGAAACAATTATTTTGTTTTTATTATAAATACGAGACAAAAATTCTGGTTGTCATTTAAGTAAAAAAGCACCAAAAGAAAGAAAAAGAGAAAGAAAAAAAGAGAGACAGGACTGAATCTTACTTAATTGAAGTCTGAAGCTAATGCTTCAAACAAAAATTTGATACATAAATGGCAAAACATACAGTATATTCGTTATTTTGAAAATGAGAACGTTCATTTTCAGTTTAAAAATGCCAACCGTATATCAAACCGTAAAAAGTAAAAAAAAAATAAGAAAGTAAGAATAAAAATACATACTTTTTCTGTTTTTGAAATTACTCAAATCGAGAAACCTTAATTTTGAATTGTACAGAACGGCAACAAAATTTAACGCTCCTTCTAAGACTCGGCAAGTTCCATAGTATTGAATTCGATAAACAAAGCTTTCCTAGCCCATTCTTTTGTTCCATTCCAAGTACTTCTAGCAATTGGTGGTGGATCTTTTACGAAGATTCCATTTATCATTCATTTGAAACACTAAAATGGGAACCGAATTAATTAAAAGTAGCCAAAGTGGCAAATAGCTTCAAAGTAAGCCAAACTAAGAATCTCATTCAATAGATATTAATAAGATAAAATAATAATTTCGATGAAAATATTAAAGAAAATTTCATTCACAAAAGACGTTTACCCATGAACTCACAGAATTACCACTCCATACGTGCTGCCTCTACCAAGACGTGCTTTCCTGAAAAATTTGAAAAAGCAACATCAGTTGAAACAACAACACAGATAGACTCTATTACAATGACGGTTTGCTGTTCTCTAATATCGGACAGCGACGACGTCAGTAACTGATCATTCTTTTATTTGGTATCAATCGAATTTTTTCAATTTATAGATATTCTGAGAGTATGATTATTCAATTGTTATGCATCAGAGCTTGGCACTGACGAAAAGAAAATGGATCGTGCAAAAAGGAAAGAAATGTGCATCTTCGTACTTTCCATTTCTTCTCCTTCTTCCTCTCAACTAACTCCATGCACGGTAGCCTTTCAGTAGCTCGCAACTCTTTTGATGATCCAGCAACAGTATATATTGTCTTTGCTGTTGCCTATTTTAAGGGAAAGCAAGAAGAAAAGAAAGATATACAGCGAAGGAGAGAACTTCTTCTCCTTGAATGGAGTCCTAATAGAACAATTTCGCGCTCTTCGAAACACGTCGCTTGTGTGAGGGTTTGAAGAATGTTATTCTTTCGCCACTTCGCAGTTCTGACTTTTATTTATTTCCTTATTTCTTTCGCAATACTGATATTTTTTATGCTACCAAAATCTCAAAACGCAAAAAGAAGGTTTGTCAGCCGTTGCATCTTTGGATATCTTTAATGTGTTTTGGGATGCCGACATGAATCTTTATTGGTGTTTATTCTTCCATTCAATCGCACTTTTTGGAAATAGGCTTATGCACTTTTTCATGCAAAATGTTTTTTAATGTTTTTTAATCTAGACAAATCGACAACAATATACTTTTTACGTGTCAATAAGCGTGGGTTTTCCGTTGATACAAAATCATCCGTAAGCCAATTTGTGTGCATCTATTTATATTTTCTTTTGTATTCGTGGCTTAAATCAAGTTCAAAATATCTTCCACAGCTTTACATGGCGAACGCTTTTCTTCGTTTTGAAGGGCAGAAAACTATTTTGTCACTCAAATTTTTGTTGTTGTTGTGGCGGTTTTAGGTTTTTAGGTTTTGTAAGCAAACAAAATAAAATATTTTCTTTTTAAGCAATTTTTCTAAATCAATTTTTATTTCATTTTTATACATAGGGCAACTGCTACTTCCAACTATTGTAGTATGTTAAACAAGTATAAGTGTTTATAAATCAATTATAAAATTGAACAGACACAATAATTTGTGTAACATTCAATAAGATTTCGAAATTGTCAAATTTTTGGTAGTCATCTGAGACTATTTGCGCAATAAACATTATTTAAATAAAGTTAAAATAATACTTAAAATCTAGCAAACAAAAATGAAATTCCAAGCCGAAATTTGATACAAGAACATCGGGTGTTTTTCAAGAATTAATCTTTTCATTCATCTTATTATTGCAAACATTTCCTATTCATCTCTAATGTTTGATTTTGAACAATGTCTGTTTTTGTATGCAACTTAAAAGTTTTCAATTGGAACTGAGATAAAATACTGAGCACTCCAAAACTAAATTTTACTCAACCGAAGCAAAATCGAGGAAACTTTTGAAAAGGTTTTCATATTGCATATGACTCATTGCCTCTTTTCCCGTCATTATAATACAAAAACCAACATCACCGTCATTCTGGGGATTAGTTCCTTCCTTAACCAACCTTAATGTCGTCACATTATCAGGCTTCGCAAATTGGAAACTTTTCAGTTAGAGAATGAGTTCATGGTGTTTGCTGAGTTTTGAGTGCATTTGCATAAGTTTCGGTTCGTTTAACAAGAGGATATTTCTCTCCATGTTGTATAACAGACGAAAAATTCACGTCATGCGAAGAATGCCGCGAACGTGCAATGAGGATGACAGAAAACGAACATTGACTATCATAAAAATAAATTTTCACAATTACGATGTAATTTCACAATAATTGAAAACTTTTGGCATGGAATATGCAGAACATATAGTTTCAAAAATAGGAAAATAAGTTTATGGGAGTTTGGTTCAGTTGAATAGAACTAAAGGCAGCAAAATGAGTAGTTACAAAATTATTTCCTGAAGGGATTCCAGAAGTTTTACATAATTATCCTGACAGACTATATCTCACTGGATCAGAAAATTCCATGCTAGGATATAATAAGTAAAAACGCTAAATTCGGACTGATCGGAGCTTATATTTATACTCTACATCCGTACATAAATTTATAGGCCAATACTGATTATAAATGAGCGCTGCACGTCACTTTTACTATTGTGTACTTAGATGTACAAACTCATCTTCAACATTGTCTCTAAAAATCCCACGCAGTAGTGGCTCGATAGAGCGTGCCGCTCCCATTCTTTTTATGTAATTGTAGTGACCAAGTCTGTCATCTCGGCCATAAAATTTTACCATAAAATTCAATGCAGACAGAAATTGGACTTCACAATCACATTCTCGAAATTGATGGCATGACAGTAAGCCGAATTCCCTCACCTTCAACAGCAAAACATTCATAAGATAATTCGTGCTGTATTTCACTACAATACCTCCAGTAATGAGGTGTTCTCTATAATTGTGACAGGCGGCCGCGCTATGTTCTTTATAATAATTTAGGATTCGTGGCTGAGATCGAGACCTTTTTAGACCTTTCTTCTAGTTGAAATTGAGTTACACATGAAGATATATACGTATTATGTACCGGAAGAGAGTGTGATTACCGTCCGATTTCTTCCATTTGCGATACGGTTAATACTAATGGAGAAAATTTGTGCCAATTTTCATGGGAATATATCAATTCTATCTCCTGTAATATCGATTTCTCCAGACAAAGATGCAGACCAAAATCGGATAAGGAGGACGTTCTGAGCCGGAATACATAAGGTTGGGACAGGATGCCAACAAATTTTCGTTTAATTAAAGAAACCAGATTTTTAAATATGCGGAGAATACCGAAACGAAACAATTAAGATAGTTTACTACGGCACGACGCTTATATATCCTACACCTGTAATATAATTTTATGATCTGTTCCTAATCAGTGGGCGGTGCACGCGCATTTTAATATTACATTTTTCTTTTCTTAATTAATTAAGATCTACTAACTCATCTTCAACACAACGATCGTAAAAAGGTCCACACACAGAACAGAACAGAAGGGCGTGACCCGTCCATTTACCCGTCCATTACCCGTCCCGCGTGATAATTCCAAATACCTCTCATTTATAAAATTACAGATTGAGAACTTATATTGAAACCTAAAAAATCTGCCTTTAAAAAGAGGTTATGTATAAAAGGTATGCGCGACACTGGTCCGTTTTACTGGTCCCCGTTTTCAATCCCAAGCAGTCTATGATGATTATAAATATTCTTGCCAAAATTCATGTCGATATCTCCCTTCGTTCGAC
Source organism: Physocephala rufipes (assembly GCA_963966595.1). Taxonomy (NCBI): domain Eukaryota; kingdom Metazoa; phylum Arthropoda; class Insecta; order Diptera; family Conopidae; genus Physocephala; species Physocephala rufipes. Next base: position 44,333,814 of record OZ016501.1, read on the forward strand.
TGCAATCGTGATTTCCACAGATAGTCAGACAGACATAGACATAGACATGGCTAAATCGACTCAGAAGGTTTTTTCTGAGCAGCAATATTATGTATTTTTCTGTGTCCGTCAAACCTGTTTTAAGGCTTTAATATACAAGGCGAATATATCCTATCCCTTCGGATGTAGGGTATAAAAACAACTTATTCATAAAGAACTGTTAAATTTATGAACTGACAATCGTCAAAGTTCTCAAAGTAGTAGACTTGTGAAGTGAGAAGGCAAAATTGAGTTTATGTAAGTCGTTTAATGCTTCGTTTTGTTCTTTCTTTTATTTATATCCCAGGAAGTTATGAAATTCCTAATTTCCTTAGAAAGTGAATATATAAGAGAGATAATTAATATAGCAAAGCGAGAGAGGGAGAGAGAGAGGATTAAAGAGGAAGAGAAATATGTTCACTAATGAGTTGTATTGATGTTAATGACTCGGCTAACGAGTTACTATTTTAATGATTTCACTTACTTTTTCTGTTTGTAACGCATTTAAGGAGGCGTGGAAGATACAGAAGAGTAAAATATTCCAGCTCAGAATAACGCCCTGGGTTGATTTAGCCGCACCCGAGCATCGGTACGTCCGTCTGTCCATCTATCTGTGGAAGTCGCGATTGCAGTCGGACGTAGAGAGATATCGACAGGAAATACGATATCCCTAACACTTTTCGGTCAGTTTATTTTGAGCATTTTAACGATGGAGCTACAGCTTTAGCTATGAGAATTTCAGAATCTGGCTACTGGAGCACCAAAGTAAGAATATTAAAATACAAGCCGAAGTCTTAGAAAAAACAAATAATTGCTAAATTGTTGGAGGAAATTCAGGAATTAATTCAGAATTTGATTGGAACATTTATAAGTCATGTTTTGCATTATTTTACCTGTTAATATTCATTACACTGCGCCATAATAAAATGTATATTTCTGTTTTTAAATGGAATTGTATTAAGTTATTATTATAAAAATTGAATTGTATTAATTGTAATAATATATTTTTATTTAACCGGAAAATATGACAGACGAAACCTGTGACATTTATCGTGTGTGATAATTTTTCTTTTTTCGGTTTTTTGTGAGAGCAAGAGTTTCTTGGTTCGTGGTTTTCAGCCGAAAGCATTACATTTAATAAAATTGCAGTCCTAGTGAGCTCTTATCGAAAGCAGTAAATTTTAGGTGACGAAATCTACTTTAACGTTACGGTTTTGGCATCTATTGACCACACTATAACCTTTTCTTGCGTATGTATGTGGAAGGAAATTAATATCGATTTAAAATGCAAATCCTCAGGGTTGCAAAAGACCAACTAACATTATTTCTTTAGCAGCGCCATATTCTTACTTTAAAATAGGAAGTATAAATTTCGATTTCTTTAAGAAATTCTCACTGTAATTTTATAATATCCTAAGATATCATAAGTTCTTATTTCGCATTTTGTGAATGTAATTTGTCAGCAGAAATATTAAAAACTATGATTTAGAAGAGGTAAATACAAGTTAATATAATGCATTTGGTCTAATCATTATTGTGGTTTTTATCAATTTTTATTCTAGAGAAATAATGTTAAAAACAGTTATGGCTATATAGCATTAACATAAGAATATATTTCTCTATAGGAAACCGCTAGTCGTGCAAAAATTTCTTAAAAAACCATTATTACGTTATATAAAAAATTTCTGTACTGCTAAAATAAAAGTGGTGGTGCAGGAAGTATGCCTACAAAAAACTCGCATTCGAAGTATCGTGAGAAAACACCGGACGTACGAACGTGGACAGGGACGTGCGTGTACAGTTATCAATGAAAAATATATTTTTTCCTTATATTTTCTTTTATTTTCCCTTTTTTTGTTTTCTCATCTCTTAATTTTTGTTAACCATTAATTTCAAAATCTATCAATCACTAAATAAGCGCAAAAATCTATTGCACTTATCCTTCTGGATGATTTTTAAATAACTTGAGAAAAGTAAATCTACTCGCTGTCTCTTTCTCTTTTTTTCACGATTTCTACCGGAGAGAAATTAAGCTAATGAGATTATTACGAGGGCTAACCAGCGGTATTATCTTTATCATCAGAGGAAGACTTTATTGCCAGAGGACTTTGATGGTATGTTTTATTGTTACGATTTTAATGCAACTGAAGTCCTCTAAAGAAGCATCAAAAAATAATCCAGAAATTATGTTTACACAAACAAGTAATTAAATCCGGAACAGGAGGCAAAAAGTTTTTTAAAGATTTGTTATATCTTGTAAAAGTTGTTCCGTAGTAAATTGTTAGAACATTATTTAGGGCACTGTTTTTAAATATTTTGTAAAATTAAAGTAGCGAAGCTTTTTTTTACAGCTCACTATCAACTCTATTAACTTAATGATATATTACCACCATATGAACGAGTCTTTTTGCGCGTAGCTATTGCCATTGAATTAAAAATAAGTCAAAAGTAGACGCAAAATATAAAGATGTGATTTCCGTGGAAAAGCCTATATATTTTTTGTATTAAGAATTTTTTAAAGGATATATATTCCTAGTTGAATATATATCACATAATTAAAAAATTATAAAAAATTGTTTTATAAATTGTTTTATAATTTCCTAGAAAAAGACAGAGAAAAAGACGCTCACAAAGAGATAAGTAGGAGGAATAGGGAAAGAGAATTACAAACAAAAATTATTTTAATTATTATTAATTGACGTCAAAAGCTCTTAATCCTGTTTTTTCGTGATTAGAAAACTTGATAATTATTTCTTTTTAATTTGGATAAGGATGATTTTTGTCAGATGCATGGCCATTGTTTGACAATCTTGTTTTACTTCTTGGTGGATGTATTTAAGGATGAAAGATTTTTGATCATCAGCATTTTTTATTGAAATATGTTTCATTAACATTCAGTAATACCTCCCGAAATACTGATTTCGAATAATATCTGCAAATGATGTTGTTGTAGCCAAGAATAATCCACTTTTTGTCGATATACATACTGCTAATTTATTCATTCCCTAATATCCAAAACAGATATATAGAAATACTTCGAAGTCACTAAATGAAACGGAGCCAATATGAGTATTGTATCGGCGAAATCCGTTTAAGGGGATATGAAAGGTGAACCCAAATGTGAATCATATTGTTATATACAAACTTGTAAAACTTGTGAATTATATTATTATATAGTAATTACAAACTTGTGAAAACACAAGATATTTGGACATTGTGTCTCTAAGCTTTTAACAATTATTTTAAATTATTATAAAAGCACTTTCACCACTATGGACGAATACAAACTACTAGGTTTTATTATGACGACGTCGTATAAATATTATATCTCGATTTGTACATTATTCCTTAAAAGAAGACTCTAACAGTCTAACCTCATTTGTTTTTATCAATAATTTATAAAAATTCACTGAATATATTGATAATTAGTTTTACTGAGCTTCTCCGTCCGTGCTTTTGTAATTACACATCTATAAGAATACAATCCATTCAACCAAGATCCTTGAGGTCTTGCATTGCTTCAAAGCGGGAGGCAGAACTTAAAACCGCAGCGTACGTCTAATTATGTCAGATTATTGGTTAAAATTATTTAACAAGTTTAATTTGAACAGAGTTAATAAAATAGCTGTTCAAGTGCTTCCATAATATTGTTCGCAAGAAATGTCATCCAGGACATCTCTATAAAGAATTACACATACGCAACCCACGTACGTGTGTTTTGACATATTTTGCAGATTGAAAAAAAGTTTTCTCAACTCAATATCTTTGCTGTCACGACTGAAGCACGTTTTTGAAATAAGTGGATTTTTTATATAAACCACTCTGTTTCAATAAACGTTGTACAAAATCATTTAATTTATTTGTGAATATTTTCAGCATCATAATAACGATTCTTTACGAGGCTAAGAATATAGAGACGCATTCTGCAAAATATATTCCCAAATGTAACCAAATCGTAACCAAATGCATGTGGAGATTATCTGTGAGAAACAGCTTATACTTATGGCTACAATTTCCTCCCTCGCACACACTTTGAGCTGAAAAATAAAAACCCCTAGTCATTCTCGCCTTTGTGAAATTACTTTCTATTTCACCAATTTTCCTGTACTTAAGTTCCAAATTTTTTTGGCCATGACACAACTGCAGTGTGTCTAATATTTATGTGAGTGTATGAATGACAAATGATGACTATCTGTGAGTAAGTGTATTTATTTGCATGCATTTACGCATACATACACTTATGTTTATATGTGCTTGTTTGCATAGCGTGGTCCTCGTTCGCGTCACCTGTAAATAATGCAGCCATTTTCTTGAGTATATTCAAAAGTATATTTCTGCATATGTACGTATGCCAAGTCAGTGTATATGACAGTTGCTCTCGCGCAATGGAAACGGCTTCACAACAGAAAAAATATATTTGTATATAATTATATGTTTGACGTTACGAATTTAACTTAAAGTTACTGAACAATAAAGGGGTGAAAGACTCAACAATATCTCTTAATGCATCCAAAAAATTACTTGGTTTTGTTGAATAAAAGATTAAATAGCAGGAAGGATGTGTTCGGCCCAGCCTACGTTTATATACACTACACTCGAATCTCACAACGCCTTAAGATGTGACCGTGTCAATGACCCGATTGCGCCAGTTTTAACCACTACACGGTTGTGGAGATAAGTTTTTATTACCCTTAGATTCTGGACGCGACAATAACACTATTTCGCCCATTTTCAGTACCAGTCAGCGTGGAGAGGCATGAGTATTCATGCCAATTCTATGTAAGTACCTTTAATTCGTTATATCGTAATCAAGGTTTCTTCAGAGAGACAAATAGGGGGACTGACGCTAAGCACTAAATAGAATCGGGGTCTGATTACGAATGGGAATATATTTCCGTTTATATCTTGTATCCCTTCTTCAACGCGGTACAAACGGAAGAATAAATGGAATACACTCGCTAATCCGCGCATGTAGGTTATTAAAATAAATATTAAAAAATATTTTTGGTAAAGCTGGCGGAAAGAGATGCCAATAAACGTATTTAATTTAGCCCCTAAAACATGAAAAATGGTAATTAATTGTAAAAAACATTGATTAAACAGAAGGAATGAAATTCGTTGTTAATAATGTTTGAACGTAGACCCACTTTCCTATTAATTTGCTAGTTGAAATATCTAAGCAAGCAATATCTACGTGAGAAATTATGAAAGATTCATAATTTTAATATATCAATTTTAATAAAGTCAATTGAGTAAATTTAAAGAAAAATCTATATTGGATATTTCCATAAAGAGAAAATTCCATACTTCGTCAGATTTACAAAAAAAATAAAACTACCTAGCGGTCTGAGTTTGACACATTAAACGTGTTTTGTTTGGAGCTATCAATATTTTGGAGGACCTATAAGTACATAATAATGCATTTGATTACTGCATCGTTTACCTGTTTGAAATATTGTGCTAGAAATGGCATAGCACGCGCACTTGTCTCGTTTATTTTATGTATGTGTGTGCGTTCGAATTGCATGTTGAAATATCTTTCAAATAAATGTAATTTTTAAGAAATATTTTTATCGTTGTCATATTTACTGCTATAGAAGGGGCCGAACCCTTTTACTCATCGCGGGTAATTAGCACGAGCAGTATTAGATTATTACCGTCAGTCCATTCCTCGCAGACCATTTTGTACAAATTATTATAAACTGTTCGTCAACACGAAAACATTTTGCTGAACAGTTTAATCACGGAACGAACGCTAGAATTCAACAACAGTCATTTAAAATATTGCAGCCATCACGTTAACAAAAACAACAAATGCTTATATAATTGCCACACAATTAAGTTACGGAGCAATTTAAGCATAATGAATGGTGAAGTATATTATTTTATAGTTTTATTATATTTAAAATTTTATTTAACTTTTGCATTTTTTTATCTTTTTTTTGCACAATCGCGATATCTTAACTTATTTGTTTTTTTATTTTGCTTTAATTTCTGATTTCTTTTTGTTTTACATTTTTCTAAAACTGCATTTCAAATATTTTCGTTTTTTTGTCTTTAAATTTAAATCAGGAGTTTTTAATGTCATCTATATTTATTTTCTCATTTTTATAACCAACTTTATGGCAAATAGAAGATATTTGTTAAACGAAACCGAACGTACACATGAAGAAATATATTTATTAAAAAATTCTCCAATTATATGGAACGCGAGGCAAATCCTTTATGGCGGTGACTATTAAGAAGCTTCTTTGTATACTTGCTATAAAATTTCCCATAAAAACTCTAGGCCTACTATATTACTATAATGCCTATAGGACCACTAGCAGTTTTGTTTACGCCTCTTAGACCTGTTCTAGTGACACGCTGCTTCTGCTGGTAATTGTCATTCGCCGCAATTGTTTGCAATGCATTAACCATAAACACATCAATTCCATAATACGACAGATGATAATGGCTTCTATGGATTTCTAACTTCTATGGAAAGCAATCCTCTTCGAAGGAAGGCAATTCATCTTCTTTTCTCAAAAATAGTACGGTGATGTTCAAATTCTTCAAACCACGATTCCCCACCGTTTTTATCAGAATATTTATTTCTCTCGTTATTGCCTGTCATATCCATAAACAACCAATTTCTTGCCTAGCATACCAAACTGTTTCTTGCTTTTGCTCCTTCTATTTTATGAACCAACCGACTTTTTTACCTGACTGCTACAAACAAGTGGATACGTTTTTGCAGTACTTACTTTTTTCCTTTAAAAGGCTGTTCATCCATTTCATCTACGCTTCCGCTCTTAGACTTGGACTCCTTCTTCTTCGCTGCTGACCCAACTATCATTGGTCCGATTATTTTCACAAAGTCAAGTTAGAAAATGTATGTGGCTTGACATGCGATGTAGTTTGTTATGTCATGTTCAACAAGTGTAGGGTGAGAAATAGGACGCTGCTTTTGTTGCAGTTGTTGTTGTTGGTGTCGTTCTTATTTTTGTCGAGCTGATTTCTTATCGTTAAGCTTAATTTTTGTTTTTGTTAAATTTACTAACTGACTGGTTGATTGAACTGTACCTCGTACGACAAAAGGCAATGAATAAGACAAAGACGTATTTTTATATCCTATTCCCTTTAAGAAAGGGAAATATTATATATTAACGTTGATACTAAGTTTGTAGCGCAGTGAAGGAGCTATAATAGATATAGAAAAGTACATATATTTTGGCTCAGAATGGTCTCCTGAGTCGATTTAGCCCTGTCCGTACGTCTGGCTGTCTGTCTGTCTGTCTGTCTGTCTGTGGAAATCACGATTACAAGAGAACGAATGAAACTATGATCATGAAATTAGGTATGAATGTTTCGTGCTACGATAGGCTGGTTGGTATTGGACAACCTCCACGCCCACTTTTGGTATTTAATGTGCTCAATTTCTCAGCTCCGAGTACGAACTTAAAGGTGAAATTGTAAATCCGAATCTACTACCTCATTTGAGAATATAATCGAAAAAATGAGTGTGGTCCGCCCACTAGAGACAAAATTAATACAAGCGTACGGTCGAAAAAAGAGAGATATTGCCATGAAATTTGTCACAAACATTCCCTGTCACCATAGGATGGGTGGTGTAAAAAGTGGGTGAAATCAGAAAATTGTTTCAAAAAAATAGAGTTGAAAAGAACAAATAAAGCATGAAATTTGGTACGAATGCTCTCTGTCATCACAGGCTGGTTATAAATGTAAATATAATAATTTAAATATAAATATATAATATATTTAAATAAGCCGCCGACATTTTATTTGAACGTTGTTATCAAGAGATTCGGGAATAGGATATATAAGCTTCGACCGGGCCGAAGATAACGTTCTTACTAGTTTTCGTACAGCTTTTGTAAAGCTTATTACTAAAATTGTTGTTCTATTGTTGTTGTAATGGCGGTTATTGCACTTCGATGGTGATTACAACATCATTTACGTCTCCATCTCTTATTGATTCTGTCACTGCACAAGCATAAGGAATTACAACCGAAGCATGTGTGGTTAAATCATCGACATCCACCACTCAATGAAGGCATTTATATCCTTACATCAGTAGCCAGAGCAGAACCAACTTGCACAGACATAAAAAAGCCAAAACTAAAACAATACTTAGTATATATAAGTATAAGTATAGTATATATAAGTATAAACAAGAAATTTTGAATCCCTTTCTATCAATCGTATGGTACTTAATGCTATGCATGAATTCAACTGTCACCTGACGTCTTACACTATAGAAACCTCTTCGACTCCCCCCCCCTTCCCATTTGTGGTGACTTCGGTTGCCTTGAGGTTAAGACAAAAGGACAACTATGGTCAGCAACAAGTATTTCAATGGCAGCGGTAGAGAAAATAGCAGTGGCAATAAGATGAAAAAATAATCTTTCGTAATCTGCCGAAGATTTCTAGGAAAATTCAATAAGTGATCCCTGAGTCCAAAGAATCGCTACATTATTCCTATTCCTTACATGAATGTTTTCGATTAGGATTAAATTTAATGGAACATTTTGAAGAAATTGCGATAAAAAGGAAGAGGAGAATCCCTCGCCTCATCTCTTTCTTCATACTTTATATTCTTCCCAACATTCTCGAAATGTGATTTCAACTACATTTTCTTAATTATAAATGTTAAATTTCCAGAGTGAAAATATAATCTTAATTAAAATGTTTTTTATAAACAATTTCTCTTATTCAAGACTCCAACTCAACGACTCATAACTCCTGACACTCTAAGACACTTCCGATAATTATAAAATACCAAAACAGTTTGTCGTGTTATGAATCCATGGTTTTCGAATGGGTGGCCATCAAGGAGGGACAACATCGCATGATGTTAATTCAAATCGACTGCATTTTGAAAAAAAATCAACCTTTTACAATAAAATAATTTTTTTACTTAATTTTTTGTAATTCTTCTAGGAATTATGGAGAAACTTAAATGGTTTTGCTTTTTTAGAGTTCTTTTTCTTGAACGAAATTGTGCTTTGAGCTTTAGCTTTGTGAGGTTTTTATACATCCATTTGTTTCGCTCACTAAATAAATGCTTGACCTACATTGCGGTAATTTTGCAAGATCGAGTTTTATCAAACTATATTCTTCTTCCTTTACTTTGTTTCATTCGCCGTCATACACTTATATATCGTCCCATTCAAAATATATAATTCAAAATATTTTCATTTACTAATTTTTTTCGCAAAATCTTTCTCGCCTTTCTTTTTCCCTTTATTATTAGATCTACCAACCGCTCCAAAGCACATCGACAACGAAGATGCAGGTTGTAACTAAAGCCAACCACACAGTCACATTCAGATGCCAAGCCGACAAGCCTGCCGTGCAGCTTATATAGTTCAAGAGAGTAAGTCAAACTATTTTGTGACTTTGCCCCGAATTTTGTGACATATTTAAGTCAAGCTCTACAAGCATATTTTCAACCCTTATCATCATTTCCTTGCGCCCGCACACTATTTTAAAAGGGCGTGTTGATAAAACTGGATGTGGAGTTCAGTTTTGGGGCTGACCGCCAAAGAAGTTTAGAAGCACCTTCTTTGGCAGTCAGCCCCAAAACTGAACTCCATGAAAATGTTTGGCCCAAATTTTAATATTGGAATTTTATCTGTCTAGCGGTTTTGGTTATTTGAATTAAAGAATGTGATTTCAAAGAATTCAATTCCCTTTCAAACGCCCAACAGGTTTTTGTCTTATTGCTGCAAACACACGACTCGTTTGCAATTGTACGGAATTGTTTGTTCGCAGTTGTTCGAAATTTAAACGTCTTTTGAAGGTGACTGACGGTTTCGAAGACTTCCAAAATAGTTTCCCCTTCGAAGTTTTTAAAAGGCATCACAAAGAGCATAAAGTGCTTGGTAATATAGAAATGATAAACCTTGTTTCCGGGTACTTTTATCGAAGTGACGAGCAGTAATTTTCAAAACTACTAGCAGTAGTTTTTTAAAGAATTATTTTCACTAGGTCATAAAAGGGGTCCTACAAAGTATTTAAGGTCCTATCATGTCTTATTTAACAAAAACATAAATAAGGACGCTAACTTCGGTACAGCTGAAGCTTATGTACCCTATTCCCGTAATTTAAACACAATAGTATGATCTTAATGGTCAGTTGGCAGTATACGCCTCTTTGAGGCGTTTCACTTTTCTTAATTAATTTAGATTTCCTTTTTCTTAATTAATTTATATTTACTAACTAACTTTCAACACATTTCTTAAAAAAGTCTACACATCTACGCATCATTCATAGTAGGCGTGCCACGCCAGTTTTAATGGATATATTACATGCACCACTGCCATATAGGCCATAAAATTTCAGATTGAAAATTTCAATAGAAAATTGGGGAGGGGGGCTGGAAAATGGGGCTTTAAATATTAAATATTAATAAAAAGTAGGTGTGACATGAAAAATATTTCGTCCATTTTCAGCACAAAGTAATTTAGAATAACAGTGAATATTCGAGGAAAATGTGGTGAATATCGCACCTCCTGTAATTCGGCCCTCTTTATAATTGTAACTCTGGTGGACGGACTACGCACATTTTTTGCAAAATAATTCAGTATTTACCGCTGAGTTCGAGGATACAATGTTGTCATTCAATTTCGTCTACAAAAGTTGAATGTGAACTACTCATAGTCACATATTCGTACTAGGTATTACAAATGGGCGTGGTTCTCATTTGATTTCGCCCATTTCTAATACCAACTAGCCTACTATAGTTGAAAATACTTATGCCAAATCGAGAAAAGAATTAACATTTTCCATTTTCCGTTTCGTAAACTGCACAAATACTCCACAATATCGCCGGCAATGTTAGTTTTTGGTTGGTTTCAGATATGAAAACTGAAGAATTGTCGGTATAGTTTACCTCTTAATTATCGAAAAGGTTAAAGTACTCTTCAAGCAAGAAACAAATTAGGCGATGTGTATAGGGAAGAAATATATTGAATATTCACCAGTGTCAGTACTGGTTCGTAGAGTATCGGTAGAGATACTTTGAAAATGAAGACGTGCGTCTCAAAACATTATTTCCTCATCTTACTTTAAATAAAGCACTAATAGGAATAACAAGTTCTTCCAAAAGCGGTCAAAACCATTTAAGGGTCCATCAACCTCCTCCCTCAATCACTCACTTTTTCATTCCGATTTACATCGTTAATAAACCCTTCATCCGTTAAAGTTAATAAAACTTTTTAAAACTATAAAAGAGTTAATTGAAAAACATAGCAAACTTTTAAAAAAACATTGAAGCTATTTTTATGCACACCTATGGCCCGAAGGTTTTCTCCCTACAGGAGGTAAGCTGCTCTAAGAGAAATTTTCTTCGTTATATATTTGCTTGTTTGCGTGTTGGTTTTTAAGAGTCTTGGTGAAAGTTTATACATTTGTATGGCTTCTCGAGTAAATGTATGGCCTTGTTTACGTATACAAGTGCTGAGGTGGTCTTATTTGTTTCCTGAAAAAAAATATTTATTATCGTATTGCATTTAACATCCTCATAAATTCGCAATCGTCAGATACACTTTTCTGGAAAACCTCTGGAACATCTAGAAAGTTTGATAAAAAATGGATGGATAAAGTTTAGAAACATTTCCAACATATCCTTTAAATATTTATGAATATCATGAACAGTTTTATAAGCAATTTATTTATTATTTTTTATATCAGTTGTTGTCGATACTCGAGATTTATTGTATCTCAGCACATCTATATAATCATCATATCATATTATGTATCTTTTGCTTCCTTGTTTCTTTCATTTAAGTCTTCTCAACACAATTATAATTATGAAATATGAATTGTAGTATTAATACAGTAAACATATTTCAAAACTAAAAGTAATCGCTGACGTATTTTACCTAATTTATTCACAAAACTGAAATAATGTGTACACGTAATGGAAGCTTTGTGCAAATAAATTCCGGTCACTTAATTTCGGAATTGCTGACATTCCTGCAAAGTTTGGCGTTAACTGGGTTGAATTTGAGCATTTATTATTATGTCCGAAGAAGAGACAAATTAAACCGAATTGAACAAATTAATAACTGAACAAATTAATAAACCGAATTGGACAAATTAAACTGAGAGGAACATAAAATTCCATTTTCAATCAACCGGGTTTGCACAAGTTAAAGTACAGTTAAGTACAGTTAAGTACATTTTTATTAAAATGTTTTTAAATTAATCAGTTTTATAATGTTTTATTTTTTGAACAATTCGTGGAATGTTCGGCGAGAGGAACGAATGATGTGCCTACAGAAACAAAGGCAACCTTACAGACCGAAGGAATTGCGCCAAAATTTAATAAAAAGCTCGGTTCGTGTTCTGTAGTTTTGTTTATGTTTCTCCTTGTTTGGTTTTACTTTTGCTTTCGAAGCTTTCGAATTCCGGTCAACTTTCTCCATTTTTTCATCTTTTATTAATTACATTGTTATTAATTTTGTCAATTTTTCGGGGCAATCCCTACCATTTTTTATAAATAATTCTAAATAAATTTAGCACTAAAATCTGTTGTTAAGCTGAAAAAATGTGTGATATTCGTAAGTTTGCTGAAAATTTAATTACACAAACTGTCAACATCTACGATTAAAAATTTTAATTTTACAAAAATCTGAAAAAGATGAAATTTGCTGAATATTTTAAAAAGTCTATTTCTTTACTTTCACCCTATCCGGGCTCTTCAAACTTCTTTTCGATTCAATTTATTTTGTTTTCTTATTAAAAAGGAATACACCATGCGAGTTTCCCAAGCTGACTTTTATATAGATTTCATGAATAATTGATAAAGTGCTTTTAATTTTTCCCTTTCTTCACTTCTAATTATTTTGAAAAAATGCATTTAGCCCCATGTGAATTCAGACAACAGCTAAAATTATACTGGATTTGACGCACTTTGTTAACGGAAGTTAGTTTTTACAAAGCAATACAAACAAGCGAGAAATCTTGTTTCCTAAATTTTTGTATTCCCTTCCTGAAAATTGAAATTGAAATGGAAAAGATGGGAGAGAGAAAGAAAGACAAAGAAAGACAAGAAAGATAAAGAAAGAAAGACAGAAGATGAAAGGATGGGATATATCAAAATTGTATGAAACGACAACAGACTTTGCCAATCCAATGGCTGAATTCTTTTTTTGACAGGAAGAGAATGAAGAATATTTTGAAAAATGAAATTTCGTTTGAATGCTTTGTGAGTCAACATCACGTTTCGTTGATGTCAGCCTCTGAATTTTTAAAATTCTGCTGAAAGCGGAATTTCCATCCGTTCCATCAAAACCCAACTCTACTACAAACATGAACCAAATCGTACGATTTTAAACAAATTAGGTGGAAATACAAAAAATCTAGAAAATACTTTAAAATAGGATAAGCGAAGATTTGATAAATACATAATGCCCATAATTGAAACTCAAAAGTTCCGACTCTGTACGGGGTAACACAACGAACGCTGAAGAGGAAGAGAGAGTGAGATCGCGTGCTGGTAAGAGAGGTAGGGGGAAGTAAACTGGAATTAGTACTATCTGCGATAGTATTTATTACTGCATAAATCCAAATGGATATCATAAAACCTTTCCATTCTGCACCGCTTTCGAAACTCGCCTGAAACAACAGAATATAACCCCATGCATCCTCATGCATGCGCGTGCATTCTTATATCCATCTCTACCTTCGTTAGCACAATGAAGGAAGTTCGCCATTAGGGTAATAGCAGTATTATTCCATAATTAAAACAACGAGAGCAGCAACAATCGCAGGATCAAAAGCACCTGTAGCAAACCGCTGTATTGAGTTCGACGAACCCAAATTCTGTAATTAATAGTGGTAAGCAGAAATATTCGTAGGGAACTGGAGAGAACCGGCAATGTATTTATATATGGAGAGAGAGTTTTCGCTGCATGCCATTTATTCTTGTCAAATCACGAAATTACGTCTCAAATTACAGAATTATGTGTCAAAAAGGACCAATTGGATTGGACCAATTGGATTAAATGATACGCAATTATTGATGTATAATATAATAAATAATGGATCGACTTTTAGCCTTTCTCTCTAATTTCCGTTATCTCTTGCGAGCCGTGAACTGATAGAAGATGCCAAATTTTAGGAGATTAACGAAGGGTTATTATTAAAGTAACAAATTGCTTATATCACACTGGCATATATTCAGACTTTTCACTCAGGACATTTTTCACTTCGATGCTTCCTACTAATGCACTTCCAACTCTTCCACTTCCAACACTTCAACCGTCTATTAATGCGTAAAAGTTTAACAAATCCACACATATTTCGTAAGGATTCTCAGAGCATTGAGGTTTTTGTAAATATTTTTCTTTTCTATAATACGAACATATAATTTTGTTCCTTAATTTGGGTTCCTTCTACAGTAGTTATATTTTTTATTTATTGGAAAGTTTCCATATTCTGCAAGGACTTGCATATCGTTGTTTAATCAATTTATTCAATTAATATTTTCCTTAGCCGTAACACACTGAATCAAAAGATTTGAAGTCGTGATTCAAATATTCAAACGAATTCAATTAATCAATAACCAAAATTAGCAGCAAATGCAAATTAAATAAGTGTAAAACACAGAAGGTTTACATTTATATAGAATGTGTACTAAAACACGTTTATCGCTTTCCGTTAATTATCTTGGTGGTCTTCTAAATTCATTTAAAATCCCAAAACAATTTTATTCAAAAGGAATATTTGCCCTCACAAAATAAGAGCAAAGACAAGTAGAAGTGATTGAAAATAACAAGAAAGCTATAAAGGAAATATAGAAAACTACAACATTTCATTTATTAATTCCAAATACAAAATTCCAAAAATCGTTTTCGAAAACATATAAAAATATTTTTAGTGTTTCGGCACGAATTCTGAAAATGCGTTCAAACTAACTTCATGATGTTCCTGAGAGGCTTAGCTCAAATGTGGTACAATAATAAGCATCAACTACTAGTCACGCCAACTTGATGTAGAAGATTCAACATGGCATGGATGACAATACAACATAATAAACTAAGCACTATACTTTAATCAACCGCCCTCAATTTGAGGCGAGTACATGGGCCTAAATTTAAACCACAGCTTAGAATTGCATTATGTTGCAAAATGCAACATAATTTATGAACTGATTAACGCCACGCCTAAATTGAAGCGAGCAAATGACCCGTATCAAAATTTCAATACTAATTTTGAAGTTGATTTTAAGGCAGCTTCTTGCTGAGCTAAAAATTCGATATTTGGTCCGCAGCTTGGAACTGGATGACAACACAATATAGACCAAGACCTAACCATCCACGCTTACCTTAAAGAAAGAAATTAAGTCCCTTTCTAAATATCCCACGTCCAGTCTGGGATATGAAATTTAAAAGAATTTATGGAAATTTATGAAAGTTAAAGTGTTTATGGCGAAGCAGTTTTTTAGTTACTGCACATATTGTCGTCTGATACTTTTCAGCACGAAATATAAACAACAACAACAACTTTTAATAACAATTTATACATACTTTCATAAATTCTTTCTTTCATAAATATTTAATGTCATATGCCGATAATTCATTCAGAGTAATGGATACGCTGCTCGCAAACCGTGATCCCATGAAGATCTGATACAGAGCGGTAAGACCTAAGATTTAATGTTTTATTTTTCGACCATGTTGCTTCAGTCGGGTTTAAAATTGTAGAAAACCTTCTCTGAGTTCTAATATTTTGCAAGTACTCGCACCATAAACTGGTGATACTCAATCGCGAAGGTATATCATCTAGTGAATATATTTTTATATAACCTTAATTAGACGTATTATTTTACGCATCTAAGTGTTTAAGTCGTCCAGACTGATTATGTAAAATCTAGGTTTGGTTCCAAACCTAGTGAGTAAGAGAAGTTTGAAAGGCATCAAATTCGATGACCTTCCCGTTTATTTGATTATTCAAGATACTATATATTCAAATGTCTCCTACGACGCCGAGTGGCTTGCTGGGGTGAAAGCCTTTCCTTCATGCTTATTGGCAGCACAACATATTTAGGTCACTGCACTCACACAAAACACGAATCCGAGATAAAGAGATAGCACACTTGTTGCCGTAAATTAGAAATTCGTTATAATGGCCAGAGATAACGAGACAGGAAACTTTTTTCCCACAAAAAAATATGTCAAAAAGGAGGCAAAATTTTACGCAACCGAAATACACGTACGGCGCTTGATATATGTGTGCGTAGTTCACCACACCGTATGTCACATATGAAAGGTCTATGTAAACAATGACTATTCAATTCAGATCAGAGATAATTAATTGAAATAATTACAATTGGAACTGAAGCATATCGGTAATTATTCTAATATTTATCCTTTTAAAATACCTTCAGCAGAAGATGTCTTTACTAAAATTGGTAAAATATAGCAATCGTAACGAAGAACTGATCCTTATGAGACGATACACCACCGCCAACAAAAAAATTCAGCTGCCTCGGATCCGGAATTGCTGGCAAAATTTAGTGAAAATCAAAAGTACGAAAACAAATTATTTTTATAAAAAGTAAGAAATGGAATTATTTTTTAATGGGTGAATAAATTTATTTAAAAATGGTTTCTTCTAATAGGTACGCAAGATAACAAGATCAAAATGCAGAGGAACTTTGTTTGAGAAAACCCTGCTACTCTTGCTGCAAATAGTTCTGTTGACGGAATTTAATTAGACAAGGAGAAAAATGAATGTTCCGAGTGCGATACTTGCGGCTGCAAAGGCTGCGGAATTTAGTGATGACGAAGAGCCTGATGAAAGTGATAATATTGTGTAACGATTGTGTAGAAATTGTGAGTGACGTGGACAATAAATTATCAGAAAGCAATAAAACAGTCACGGCAATAAAACTAGTGGTAATGCTAATGATAATATTATTGAATATATATACTTCAATGAATTAATATTAATAAAAGGTATTCTCCTTTATTTATACGCACATCACATTATATTTCTTTTTAATACAATCACAGTATATTTTGACAATAGATAACGATAATATAATATTTTAATGGTTTTGTCTGATTTGAATATAAACTTTTCAGTAATCTACAAAATGTAATTTCAATATGGATAAAAATGTTTTTTATATAACCACATATAGTGGATATTTTACTTGGTTAAAAATACATTTTATTTCTAAACAGATGCATTTCCACATCACCCATGAGGTATGCATCACGATGCGTTACCGATTTTTTTGGGTGTTCGGTTCCCCAGGGGGCCTATTTCACCCTTACAATAAATAAATATATCATTACATTATATGAAGTTGATATAGAATGATATGTACAATGATTTCAATAAAGCGTACAAAGTTAGAAGTTAAATAAATTGAGCCCAGTTAGACAGTGTTGAAATTAAGCAAAGAGATAAAGTGGATTAATAAATATGATAATATGATGTACTGTAAATATTTTTTGATATACATATACGTGAACATAAAGTGAAAGGTAAATTTAGTAGCGTGAATATTATGTTATAAAAGTTGATTACAATGTTTGAAAGTTAAAAGATAAATTAAACAGAATGTTAAAATTAAGCAAACATAAAAAGTATGAATGTTATGTCATGAATGTTAATTACAATATTTGACTGTTAAAAGTTATTAAATAAAACAGAATTTTAAAACGGAGCAAACAGAAAAAGTGCATTCAAGAATATAATATTATATATCAAATATATTTTACTATAATACATATAGTTACCCCTAAGATCAATGCAGAGGAATGTATTTAAATTATTTTACTGGAATATGTGCCACGGAAAGGTATTTTTGTTTAAAATTTGGAGACTTAAGGTCCCTATTAAAAAACTTTAAAGAAAAATATATTCTGGCCCTGACGAATAGGGCCACGGATTCGCGGATTTTAAAATTTTCGCAACACACGTATGGTTCTACATCCAGCATTTCTGAAATTAAAAGCTCACTTATTCCTCTCCGATGACAAACTGAGTCAAAAATTTTCAAAAACCGAGACTCCAAATTGTTTACATAAGTTATAAATTCGCGAGGAGGTTTTATTAAATCACAATCATCAAATTCCTTTTCGGCGATAAAAAGGAATTCCTCCATCATGACATCATTTACAAAGTGTGGCGAAACCTGCGAACAATTATGAAGTTTCGAAAACTTCATATACAACCAACCGCAGAAGTAAGTAAAAGCATTTTTTTAATAAATCTAATTCATGAAAATTTACCTCTACCCTAGAGCAATCAATTGCGCTTGGTTTTGGCCTCGGAAGACTTTGGAATTGCTGCCATGAATTATCATGTAAAAGCGAGTCGTTATATACTTGGGTTAAAATTCCCTCGGAGCTCAATACGTTATTTTCGGATACAAATGATTCGCAATTCCCTCTAACTATAATATCTATGTAATTTAAGCCCCATCCCTTCTGAAACAAACCATTACACATATGCGCGGTTATAGTATGCTTTTTAGAATAAGTTTTGTTTGGAGTATATAGCTCTAATATTATTTATTAGAGTTATTTTTTCGTTTATATTATATAGCTCAACAATTGGGTGTTTATTTAGCTATATCTTCTAAACAAAACGTTGACGGTGAACATCTTCAACCAAATTTTCTGATCATTAGGCATTGGACATTTTTAAACTAAAAATTTTTAAATCAGTGCTAAACATGTTACACTTTTATATTGGTATAATATTACGGTTTTCCAATTGGCACTAGAACTCTCAATTGGAAAACATCAGCAACTACTTGAACATCTTACCGTGGTCCATCGGTGGCAGCATCCGGAAACCTGAACACGACCTCATCGCCTGGACATCCAGCCTGGGAGCACCCTCGCACACGTGGCATATTATTATTATTATTAGTAGAAAACACGAAGTTTATGAATTTATAAATTTAATTAAAATTCTTTTAAAATTTACCGCGCACGTAAGTTGTGGTGGAAAAATGTATGAAAAAATCATTGGGAGGTGAAAAATAAATTAAGGCATGCCAATTCAAGCAATTTTATTCATTCGCTTTTATACGAATTTCTCTTAAGGATGAATTCATCACAATAATGTTGAAGAAATAAGTACGCAAAATATGTTATAAATTATGTAAATTATTCATATAAATGATGTAAACCATGCTCTACATATTTTTAATATGAATACCTAATATATTGAATTGAACTAAACTATTCAGGATAGAAATAAAACTTACTTAAATAATAACAGTAACTCAAAGTGGAGTTAGAAATTACCAAATAATTGTATTAGTTCACATTATTATTACACACTATTATTATTATTATTATTATTATTATTATTATTATTACATTATTATTTACATTACAAAGTAAATTAAATTGACATATTCTTTTATTAGCTTGTTATTTAAGTCACACCATTTCGGAAATTATTAAAACTAAGCACTAGAACTAAGATGTTCGGTTTTTTCCATATAAAATTTTTAAATTAATTTAAATTAATAATATTAATTAAATATTAATTTAAAGCGAATATAGAACTTATAAAGTATTTACAATGAGGTGTTATATTAAAACATTGGTACTAGAGCTTGAATAACTTGGTGTACGATTGGCAAATATGATGATTTAAAACACAGTTCTGCACTTGGTTTCAGGTTAATGTGAATAAGTAATGCGCTAAATCACAATCCTTTAAGTGAATTGTTTTTAGTATTAGTTTAATTTACTTTATCCTCTTAGGTAGAGTTATTTCTATTAAGCAAGTCATTTTTAATTTTTGAATCACTAACCTTACACGCAATATCGTTTCATTTGCGTTTGTTTTGTTATATGTACAAAAGAAAAAGATTTTCGCTAATAAATTAATACTTATATCAAACAATATATAAATACAAAGCATATACACAAGTTGAACTATAAAAGTGTACATGAAATTTAATTCAACACTATATATCGATAACTAGGTTGGAATCTCAAAACAAAGGTGTTGGGATATGTAGACGGGATTGCCAAAAGGGTCTGAGGCTGAAAAGTTTTTTGGGAACGAAGTTTGCAATTCCAAGAATTGTTCTGATTTGTTTGGGAACATAACTTCCGATTTCCAGGAATTTCAACTAACACTAACGCCAATCAGAGCTGCATTTTGCCAATCTGTCAGAAGTTTCCTATCTCGTTATCTCTGATAATGCCCACTTTTATGGTCTGTTGAATTCACGGGCACATTGTGTGAGATATCACTGTAGTGTTAGAATTTTAACCTTAACTTTTTCAGCTTTTGTAAAATAAAAAATTCTGTGTTAAAAACTATATACATACATATATTATATCATCAAAATAAAAAAAATTATTATTCTCATTTTCAATGTTATAAAATTCATACGCACGAAAATTCTGTCCTATAAATAAATTATTCAAAACAAGAAATCGTTGTATTGAATTCATCATAACCTGGATCCTACAATCACCTGCTGTTGTTCTTGTTTGTTGTGCCCTTGTTAACGAGTGTACCATATTTCTCATCTAGTGTGTTGAAAACATTTTGCTGGCCTAATATTGCTGTATAATTTTAACAAAACATAAACAATAGTGTTGGGTTTTATTTTAAGAAAATTAATGGGTAACTACCGAGATGGATGACCCCTAAATATATGTGAAATAAATAATTCTTAAACTCTTACAATATAAGTAAAAGTAAGACAGATATGTATAATTAATTTTTAACATCAAGGCATGATTAAATTTATTACAGTAAAAAACTTTTACCTGATCTTCGTTTTATACCTGATAACTGATTTGAAGTTAAGTTTCCCGTTTATTTTAGTGGAATAAATTCTAACTATACTAACTTTCGGTTTTTATTTGCTCAATTATAATATTTTTCCATAAAATTAATAATTATTATGGTCAATGAGTTCAAACAAATTTTCTATCGTTTTTTCTCTTGGAATCAATACCTACCGAGAAACGCAAGTGTGAGTCACGTTGTCGTGGGTTCAAATTTCTCAGAAGCTTGTGTCAAATTCCTAAGAGAAGTGTGCCATTATGTGAATGTATGCCAAAAATGCACATGTGTTAATACAAGTGTCCTATCACTTTGTCTCTGCTATGAAATCGAAAAGTATCAGGAAGAAACCTAAAATCCGAATCATGAAATAGAAAATTAATCATTAATTCAGTTAAATACGATTAATTCAAATAATCATTAATTTCAATTTATCCTATTCTCTTCTATTGTATTTATGCTTACAAGAGTAAATGGGCATTCATTTATAGTACGAAAAATTATTTAGGCTTTCATAAAAATTAAACAAAACAGAAGAAAACTTGAATTTCAAGCTTTACCGTAAGCTGGAAAATAAAGAAAAAGACATACGTAGGCGTAAACAGCTTTCGGAGCATTGTTTATATGCAGACATTATAAATATTATATAAAATTTTATGATATTTATGAGTATTTTATGACATTTTAAAAATGTTTTCCTTTATTATACTGAAATACGTAGTTGCCATTAAAATTCTAATTTTAATTAATATATTTATGTTAAAATTCTTTTTGTGTCGTCAATATTTTTCTTTTATCTTCGTTAATAATCAATACTGGCTTTCATGTATTGCTCGTTTATCTTTTTTAATAAAGAAAAAATACTCGCATGGAATAAAATTAACGAGACCAAACAGTGGGTGGCTGCAGCAACAACTGTATGAAAAGATTGCTTTTATTGAGCCGTATAGATTTCCGTTAAAAAACTATCAGCCATCCTTTAGAGTTCAGTTATTCTGGATCGAACTCTTCCTGTTTGCTTCTTGTTTTTCATGGTGCGGTTCATTTCATATTACCGATGGTACCGATAATATTCCTCAAAGTAGCGGTAAGAAGAACCACGTCGCAGCACCAATCAATAGTCGAGAAAAAATGAGAACTCATTGGTCATAAATCTTAAACAAGATAAGTGTACCCTGTTTGATTATTCTCATGTTTGCCCTTTTTTGTTTGTTTCCTTTTGGTTTTCTTCAGCTGGGTAAAATTGAAAAATAAAAAGGAATCTGAAATACGTTATAATTAGTTAAATATATTCACGTGAAGGAATAAAAGATTCGGCACAGGATAAAGAACGGAGAGACTGAAGCAGTTATAAAGAAAAATCAACACAGTCCTGCCAATTATTCGTCCTCTGATCCACTCCTTTCACGCTATTTGCAGTGAAAGCAAATATATCATCCACTGTTACCAAAAAGAATCATTCAAACGGAAACGTAGTTTTATCTTGGTAGAAATGGTATAATCACCAACCATGCAGGCTGGCAACAGCAGCGACGTCAATTATTGTCATTATCGATGGAGGCCAGTTTGCGAACCTACTTGCCCATTTGTGCCTGTTTGTGCAAGCGATTATACGTGCGCAAGTAGAAGTTTGTGTCATTTCCTCCAACTAAACAGTGGAATTTTTGACGAAATAATAATCGTAATATAACTTACTAAACGTAAGGCGTGACAACATGACGTATGACTAATTTTAATGTAATTTCAATAAAAATCCCATGACAGAAATGAAATATGAAGTTAACTCTTGGGTATCACCTCGCCCCACCTTATTTTGTAGATATATGGGAAGAGTAATTAATTATGTCCTTCTTCTAATTAATTGATTCACTTCCACTGCACTGATTAAGGCCAACCAAAAGTATTTTATACCAAATTTCAGATGACGACAATTGTTTTGTTGGTGTTAATATTGCTCTTTTCTGACAAAAGTTCATTTAAAGCGCATCTTTCCTCTTCGGCATTTTCTTCTGCTGTGCAATTCTATTCGACTTCTCTAAAACATAATGCTGCAGGCTTTCTAGATCAGTTTGTTTCTATTGTCAAAAATAGCATTAGAAAAAGAAAATGTTATATCTGGTGAAAATTTCAGATTTACCGTATCTTCTGCGAATACAATTTCATAGGTAAAGTTTTTTGGAGTTAAAGACACTTCATTGTCGCATTACCTTACTACTTATCCTTCATAGATTGCATGGAAGCAGGTCAGTTGGTTGGAGGTTTGGATTAGTTCTCGAATTCTTGCTGCATTGCTGAGCTTGATTGGAAGGTCTCCGTTTTGCTCAAAATGAGCCGTTGGCATGCTGCTTCATCCTCGCTACATTTTAAAATGAGTAAAGTCAAATATGCACCCAACAGGTCATTGCGAATGTTCCTTATAATTAATCTAACCTTTTTGTTATCCCGTTAAGGGTATACTTGATTTAGTATAGTTCTCTGTTCTGTGTTGTTGTTGTCTGTTCTAAGCACACATCGCATATGACTTCTACCACATTTTGTGGTAAATTTATTAACGGTATTTGTTTAACAGATCTTGAGATCCAATCCTCCAACAACAACTATTTTAAAATTTAAAATTATTACAACTATTTCGTCCTTTTTTTGTCATACAAACGCCAAGCAAGTGCTGCGCTTAATAATTTGAATTCACTTGACCAAATTAAAAGCGTATTCATACCAATTCTAGCATTTGCTAGAAACATTTTACTTACTCAAACTTTCTAGTTTTGAGTATTCAGAATCCGTAATCTGTTCACGCTGCATGGATACTGCTTTTTAACTGCATGGATACTGCGAAAACCATCTCTACTGAGTGCCAGCCGAAAAGTACAAAACCAAGAGAAATAAATGCGCGAAGTAAAAACAGTGAAATGTGGGACAGAGAAGGAGTGAACTTAGTATATTCAGTGCCGAAAATTTTTGTTGAGAAAAACTCCCACCACTGTGCCTACGTGATGTCTCAGGAGTCAATTCACGACTAGTCAGCGTAATCTGATTCATGATTCTGAATGCAGCCAATGTAACATGGCTCTATTAATTAAAACAATGTAATTTGAAAGTTTAAACATAAATTTTTTATCTTTTAAAAATAAATTAGTTTGTAACCACGTTACCAGAAGGACGATAAAGTCCTTATAAAATAATTTCAATAATTTTTCGGAAGACGGAGATAGAATCGGGCAGTAAATCAGCAGCTTGTCTTAACTAAAGATCTCAGACAAATACGTGCCTGGAGAGTGTAATAATTCATCACAAAAAATTTATTGAATTTTCATCCTTTGCAAACGTGCGCATTACTTTTGTAAATTTAAATTAAGAATCCTGGGGTGGGATGTATGTTTGCGATTTCGACCATACTTATTAGTTATTTACCATAATAACAGAACATTTCTAACTTATCCTGTCATTATTAGTTGTAAAATTAACATAGACACAGACTGACAACAAATTACACTCCTGCACATACTGATAAATCCAGACTCCAATTAACGGTAACGGGAAATTAAACGTCATTACCACTATTACTACAACTACCATTAACCATAAAAACAGAGTACGTTGTGGTCCGTCTGTTTGCATGGTTAGTGACAGTATTCAACATCAATGTCGAGGCTGACGCCAACATCGAGAGTAGTTGATTTTGAATAACTGTGGTGGTCTGACGTATTTGCAAAGCCTGACCGCGCGCAGTGTGGTATTCCCAAACAAACAACCACTCAATTAAAATTTTACGTACTTTATAGCCAGGATGTTGCGGTCTGTATTGCGTCATCATCATCACTATAATCATCATCGTAATGATATTATTACTAGAATTGACTCCAACCTGCTTAAAAATGTTGCAATTTCTTTTCTCATTGAAAAAGTTATTTTTATCTTTCGATTTGGGGTAAAAGCGCTTAAATTATCACAAATTACAAAATTTTAAAAATTCATTAAAAAATTTATCTAAAATATTTTTTTAGTTTTTCTTCAATTAAAATTACTTTCCAATCAAAATTATTTTAAGAAAACTATTTTCCCCGTAGAAGCCAGTCAGTCTAAAGCTGGTCTTTAGCTAAAAAATGATTAAAAGCTTGAAAATTGAATATTAAAAATTTCGTACTTATGTTTTAATTTGCATTATCCGCTTAGTTTTTCTCCTTTTGTGTAAGTTGCTGTGGTTAACGAAATATTGATTTTGGGTTAGCCTCATTTAAATATTCATTAAAATCTTCATATAATTTTTTCCACTATTTTTTCTCCATTTTTGGTTTATTCCTAAAAAATTAAATTAATTTTCCGCACAGAATACGTTTCCATGTTCCCGGAAGTATAAAATGAGGTCGCAGCAGATTGTGATAGTGAGAGCTCTCGAAAGCAAACTTAAACGACGTTTATGTAGATAATATTTAGGGATATACCACATGTTTTACTTTTAAAATTGTCGAACAGAACAGCAGTGTAAAGTTGATAAAAAAAGCAGAAAAATACGACGAATAATAAGAAGAAGCCGTTGTAGAAGGGTACACCATTTTTCTATTCGCCATCATTTTCTTTCCATATTGCCATATTTCTTAATAGTTACCCCCTTTGCCGTTTTGGTTTTTTGCAACCTACAATCGCGTTTGTGACATACATCTCTGAAAACGCGTTAAATGACCGTTGTCTTTAGTGCCCACCGCGAGATATATAAACTCGATTTAATCTTGATAGTCTTATATAGTCTGGACTGCAAGGCAAAACCATCGGCAAGGAAATGATTAATGTTGTCATAAATCAATATGAAATGAACAATATGAAGTGTTCTTACGGGCGTGCGCGAGCGTGTGTTTTAACACCAATGAAATTTTTAATTGTCATATGCTGGATACGAATTACTCTAGCGGAAACGACAAATGAAAGGAGGACCTGCACCAACAACAAAGAAAAAACATTAACAAAGGCATAAGATCGTTTCCCCAAAATAATTTGGCCAGCATTAATTCGATAAAGCAAGTTCCTTCATAGTAATGCGATAGCTATTTTCTGTGCTTTAGTAATCTGAATCATTCTACATAATTTGGTTAGCCCTTTAGAAGTAGAAATTTATCGGAAGTTGAAAGAGAAGATAATTAGTGACCCAAAAGCAAACAGAACCGTCAAACTGCACGTACGGTATTAAGTGCTACTACACATATATTCCCTATGTGATCGATATGATGGCCACATTTTACACGATATGGCCTTATTTTCAGAAAAATTTTCTAATTTTGGAAAATTGTAACCTGAACTTTTATTTCAAAGCCGAATGTGACCTTACCATTTCGTACAAAATAGACCCATTTCATCCATATCGTACCATATTCCATATTAATACCTCCACTTGTTCCTTGTAAAGGCCTTCTTTATATTTGTGCTTTATAATTGTGGGCGGACCATGTCCATTATTTGAAAAAGTAATTAAATTTTAGTGGATGAGGACGGCAATGATAAAGTGGGGCAATGATAAAACATTGTCGTCCGGTTCCGTCTACAAACTATTAAGTATTCAAAGTGGGCGCGGTTATCATCTGATTTAAATGTTAAACACCTTATGATAATAGAGAATATAGGTGGCATACAGGACATACCATTCGGTCACATTTGGGTCGTGTATATGACGTTTTATTAAACGAAATATATTGACAAAAACCGATCACGATATTACAATTTCTGAAATCCACGGAATCCTCACGTGGTAACCCTAAATGAGAAAATCGGGGCGTATAGAGAAGAAGTGGTTAGTGGCCAGTTACCAAAATAATCTGGTCTATGGCCACTCCATATATATAACTTGCTTCACTTCGCTATTGTGCTGTTTTTGGCCTTCTTCACAACGGAGTTTCTTTTTTACAACGAACTATAAAATTTAGTGTACCAAACTTTCCATTAAGAGCACGGTTGTTTATTTGCTGATCGAAGGAAAAAGTTCGAGTTCGTTAGAAGCAAAATCGTTACAGACAAAAGAAAGTTAGATGCGATGCGATGATAGATGTTTTAGGCGACGTAAAAACGTCACAGACACAAATGCTTTAAATTCATTTGATATAATATTTTAAATGAACGAATGAGATAAGCAGAAGTATTTTTATTTCAAATTCTCCTTTACACAGATTTCTCTAGAAGAAATGTTGAGTTTTAATCCATTTTTCCATTGTGGTGGCTTCATGTTCATCACAGCCTCATATTTTTCTCCTCTGCCTCCATTTTCTGTTATTGAAGGGTTAATGAAGCATAATTAAATTTTGAATGGAAATGCTTGAGAAGCAAAGACGCCACGGGCTTTTTCTTACTGCTTGTTCTGAACTCTCGCTTAGTATCCTTTCCATCGTTCCTTTCAAAGATTTTGACAACCATTTAAAAGCCGCCGTTGTCATCAGTTCAGTCGGAATGGATTTATGGTTCTTATTTCTTTCATGCTTTCCTTCTATAATCGAAGTTTCAAAGCGCTTTTGAAAGAAAAGTTTTTCCTGCGACGACGAACGTAAAACAGGTAAGGACGACAGGTCGAAGCCTATACACCCTACATCCGTTTTATAAATTTATAATTCGATTCTAATAATTAATGGGGAATACGTTCCCTTATATTACATCTTACTTTTATTGGTTCATTTATTGTTAAATTTAGATCCAACACTACTATCTAGGTGGTAAAATTTAAATTTAAATCTTCCAGTAGAGACTAAAAAATGTAACTTCTCAACCTTTTTTGCAAGGATGGAGGCCCTGTCCGATGTGCTCTATTTTGGACAATAATAGTTTGTGATGACAGAATATACATACCAAATTTCATAACGTTGGTTTTATTCGCTCAGGCAGGGAGGCAGATAGACGGACGGAACGACATGCCTAAAATGGGCGTGGGGTTTTGTGAAAATACTGGCGGCTACACCTCATTCCCCTATTGGATTTTCTTTCTCACGGTTGTTTGTATCAACAAATTCAATTTCAGCACTACTTTCCTCAAGAGAATAAATAAATAAATATTGTTTAAAAATAGGCGGGTGTCGACCATTCTTGATGGTGCGCTAATATCCCAGATGGTAATCCCGGTTATAAAATTGTATCCTAAAACTATTGTGAAGACAGTAGTTGCTGCGATTTGTGCGTTTTTATCTAAAATTAGGCGTGAAAGTGAGACGATTTTCTTGATATCTCCCTCCGAGGCAAACGGGAGATGGAAGGTGCTACTTCTAAACAAAGTTCAGAGCGATTAGCGCCACACTCGTTTCTCGGGAGATAATTTTTTTGGATGTTTATTATAAGAATGCAATATTTATGAAGTCATACTGACTATGAAAAGTATACATGGCGCT